>CM076926.1:13974689-14321850 GCA_039566165.1 Maruca vitrata
GCAACGTGCAGATTACATTATCTTGCTATGAACTGGAGCCTCCTTAAATTGTATCTAATATCCAAAACAGTATAGCTGGCTCGGTGGAACAGTGGTTAGTGACCCAGGTTTACTACCTACGGTTCCAAGAGTCGTGGGTTCGATTCCCACTCGGGACAAATATTTGTGTGACGAACATCAGTGTTTGTTCCGTGTCTGGGTGTATTATTAAATATATTTGTGTATCCACTGTTGATTCTGATACCCGTAACACAAGTGCTTAAGCTACTTACCTCGGGATCAGATCAATGTATGTGAAGTTGTGCAATATTTATTAATATTTATTTATTATTATTGAGTATCAAACACTATGTCTTATAGCACAGTTTGTATGAAAATGTATCTGATAATTTGAAACTCAGGTGAATAGAAGCCATTATGACGCGTGTCGTGAAAATACCTTTTGAGTCGTCACTCGTCATTCTAATCAACCAATAATCTACTATACAAATATAAAATACATACGGAAAGACAAGTTGAGAGAACCTCCTCGTTTTTGCCGTTAAAAAAATCACCGAGATGTATAAGCTTCCGAACTTCTGCATCAAAATTAATTATTCCTTCTGGTTAGTGTTTGGTAATTTAAGGACAGATTTTAAGGGGATAGTAAACTGATGTTCCGGGAATACCATAAAACTATGCAATTTTTTGTACGCGGGAATTAGGTACAAGACATCCACGGTCGGAAACAGACATTTTTCCGGTCCATCATTATCACCAGCCTATAATGGTCCACTGTAGGACATAGACTTTCCCAGATACTCGCCACTCCCGTCATATACGTTCCCCATGCTGGGGCACGGGCCTACCCTCAAACTAGGGCGATCAGACCTATAGGTCTTTCATCGCATAATTTATACTCATTACATTACAGCAACACTGATAAATCATATCAAACTGCGCCCATACGAAGCCAGGGCGTGTCGCCAGTACTCAATAAATCCGTTCGAAACCAGACCCGCTCTAATCCGACCGTGTTTGTCCTTTCAGCTCTCAAAATATACAAAGCGGCTGAAACGCAAACGAAATTGTAAAGTTTTCGGAACCACTCGTAAAGGTTTGCGCACCGAATATAAATACGTGGCAAAATATTTACGCGTGACATTTGAGGATTTTCAGTGAGTATTTTACGTTTTGTATTGTGGGTAGCGTTATTAACAAATAAGTCTAATAGAAACAGACTTGTTCATTGTGTTTGAACTCACGTTGTATGATTTTTAGGGTTCCGTAGCCAAAATGGCAAAAACGGAACCCTTATAGTTTCGTCATGTCCGTCTGTCCGTCTGTCCGTCTGTCCGTCTGTCACAGCCGATTTACTCGGAAACTATAAGTACTACAGTGATGAAATTTGATGGGAATATGTGTTGTATGAACCGCTACAAAAATATGACACTAAATAGTAAAAAAGAATTGGGGGTGGGGCCCCCATACATGTAACTGAGGGATGAAATTTTTTTCGATGTACATACCCGTGTGGGGTATCAATGGAAAGGTCTTTTAAAATGATATAAAGTTTTCTAAAAAACATTTTTCTTAAAGTGAACGGTTTTTGAGATATCAGCTCTCAAAGTCGTAAAAAGTATGTCCCCCCCCTCTATTTTTATAACTACGGGGTATAAAATTCTAAAAAAAATAGAGGTGATGCATGCTAATTAACTCTTTCAACGATTTTTGGTTTGATCAAAGTATCTCTTATAGTTTTTGAGATAGGTTGATTTAACTGTAATTTTGGTTAAGTTATTGTGCTTACACTGAAAACGAATAAGTTTATTATATTTGCTGCTACGGAACCCTTTGTGCGCGAGCCCGACTCGCACTTGGCCGGTTTTATTTAATTGCATATAACGAATTTAGTACCATCCGGCGAACCTATAATCTTTCAATTATTTTAATTGGCATTAAACACTAGCAATAATATAAGCAGACATGGACCTTAGCACATGGCAGGAAGTGATCTCTGCCTACCCCTCTGGGAAAAAGGCGTGATTTTATGTATGTATGTATGTAATAATATAAGGGATATAGCTCGCCATGAGTGAGGTTTGCCTGAAGTATACAAACTAGTAGGTAAACCAAATCATTCAAAACAAAAATTAGCAAAACGTGACTCATCAACAACATGAATATAATAACAAATCATTCCTCATCACCTTTTACAAGACGCTCCTCCAAATATCCAAGATGGCCGCCACATTTTTCCATCTGTCGAGTAATTCCCGCTTAAATAACATTTCCCCGTTCGTAAAACATCCGCAGACGTCGCAGAGTTACTACTTTTATTTAATACCTCCATCTAGACTCTGTCGCGTATAAATTTGTCAGTGGGACAACCTAAAAAGATGCGGCATGGACTTTGATCAGGCGCTCTTTGTGTTCTTCCATAGACAAACTAAAGTTCTATATCTGTTTGTCACACAATCCAATACTGGAACTATAATTATAAGGTTTAGGTCTGCTTAGGGTCTTTGAGCAGAAAGGTACGTTGTAAATTTAATATTTCCATTGATATTAGAATGCAAACTAAGCTTTAAGTGTCTATTACATTTTAGCCTATATTACAGAGCTTAAAACGACTACATCCGTGAAAATGATTTTGGCAACAATGTTTTGTTCAAATAGTACAGTAGTTACAGTTGATTTATGTATAATATACCTTGTAATATTTGCTGTTTATAAATATAAGTCCCGTCAAAATTGGTCCAGCCGTTTCGGAGATTAGCGGGAACTAACCGACTGTCAGACAGACAAAGGTTTTTTCAAGAGTGTTTTTGTTATTGGTATTCGATATAAATTCCTACACGTTAAACTCATTATTTTGATTCTACAAACAGACACTTCAATTTTATTTAGTTGTATAGATTGATGAGCTGTATCCAGTTCTATGCTCCTGATCGTAGTTCGGGACAACCTAAAAAGAAACGGTGAAGGTCATAACTTACGTGAAACGTAAGCCTCTGTAAATGATAGGCCTGCATTGGGTTCCGCACGAGGTCCTTATGAGGGGGGAGTAGGGGTCAAATTGGACCGGACGGGGTCGCCACTCTTGAAATGCGATAGGAATTAATTACGCATGTAAAAGGACCGGTGTAGGATGCTCTATAGGGAAAGATAGGCTGGATTTTGACGAGTACGCGGCAAAACGCTGACTGATTTATGGGCTTTTATTAATATTATTTTGTAATGCTTCTTTTTAGGTGTTGTGATACAGTTTTATAATTGGTTTCTTAGTCGTTTTTCACGGTTATTCTTACAAGTGATGTAATCCTGACTTCAAAAACTAACCGTTCTTCTTTTTGAGTAATTACCAATACACCAAGAGCTCTACCTACCATTTGAACATACAATAAGTATCTACATTGCTCTAACTTTAAATGGACTTTAATTTCTGGATTGGTAGAAGCCTCTTCACAAAAAGCTTAGCATTCATCCTGGAATATAAACATTAGTCCCGACCGCGTTATCCCGATAACGAGTTGACATAACAATATAAAATTATGAAACAGGCCGTTAGTGCGAATAATATAACGCTCGAACAAGCCCGCTGCTTTGTTTCGGCAATTCTATTCAACTAGTCCCTCCCTCCCCTTTCCACTCCCGAACGACACGTGCTGGACAGCGCTGCCATCCACATACATTGCAGGCGCTGGTGGCTCGGACCAAGAGGTACAGTTCTTCTTTTCTGCCACGTGTCATGGACATGAAATGCCCTTCCAGCTCATTATTTTCCTTCCCTCTTAAAGCTGGGCGGCATTTAGGAAGGCCCTCCAGGTGAGTGTGACAGGCTCAATATGGTCTATTGTGCCTGTCGACCTCAAATATGTATCCCTCTACCGCTTATCATCAGATGGACCGAGGTCATCTAGTTAGGGAAATAAAAAAAATCCGTAATTATTACGAATGCGAAAGTATTCCTGTTGCGCTTTCGCCCAAAACTACTAAAAGAACATTAATTTGGTAGTTTAATCTAACTGAGAGAAGAGTTTAAGATAGGCATAATATTTTTTTTAACTGACTTCCCTATTAGGAAGTACATTTTTGCTATGAACTACTTCACGTGATCGGACTCTTGTGGAAAGCTATTACTATGAGTAGAATATGATAGCAAAATTTGGTGATATACCGACGATTTGACAGGTTTTTCGAGGCACGGGTTTCTCGGCCAACCACATGTGATTTGGATCCGATTTCGACACTTGATGCACTTGATTTGATTTTTTTACTAACTTGAAATATGAAAGAACTTGTATGTTATTGAAGTTAATGAATGATGATAATGAAGTAGCCATTTGGAATCTGCTCAAGTATTCACCGGATTGACAGCAGTGGACATATGTACAGAGAGAAGACCTTTGATAATACAGTTTAAAAAAGAGAAATGAAAAAGAGTAACACAAGTAAGCTGAACTCACTAATGCCAAAAGTGGAACCTTCACATATTACTTAACCTGTCGGTCCACCGCCGCATTGTGTGCGGGGTCACGACCTGCCTTAAGCCCGTATGCCGTAATCTGATTAACCGACCCCCCTGATGACTCGGTCAATACGGACGGACAACGGTTTATTGGCCTTTATGTGGGTACTCGTGTCAAGTATCTTTTTATTACTTCTACATGTTATTATGGGTCTATATGTATAGTAGTTTCCGCTTGGTATTATAATGTATGTTTATTCAAACTATTGTGTGAAATATAAATTTCTTGTAAGAGATATGCCAATTTGATCTACATTGAGTGTTATTTATAATAGTTAGATCATAATTTTCTTCTTAGATATAGTCAATTAGTCTATTTTTATTTTGTACCTTTCATAAACATTTATTAGTAGTGCACATGTAAACACTTTAGCATGCAGTGTTTGCCTTTATTATATTGTACATTTAGTTAATGTTACTTAGTTTTAAACATGTATTAGTGTATGATTAAACCAATAAATAAATTGAGTGAGTATAGTAATTTTGAGTCACGCGGTATATTAAAAACTCTAAAAGAATAAAAAATACTTAGCCACTTACTATTACTGGGTTAAATCAATATTATCACTTTGTTTGTATTTGTAAATTAACTTAACCACATTGCACTACTGCAATGAAAAAATCAATGAGAGACACGTGTAAGAAAAAGCTATTTAAGCGCAAGATATTTGCCAAAAGCCTGAACAACAGTACACAGTACATTCTACCGCCTACATACATGAAACTTCCGGCATCCAATATCCATATCTAAACAACTTCAATAAAACCTTCCCTCAGGCCAGAACAAGTGTCGAAAATACTTTCATCCACTGTCTTGTCAAACAATCTTGCAAGTGGTACAGAGTACAGGCAAACAACTGACCCGCCGATGTAAATCAGCCGAAAATAGACCGGCGGAGGTTGCGGCGAGCGAGCCCGCGGAATATTACATGTAAAGTGGCGTTGGCAAACACACGACACTGCCTTGACGAAGTCGGTCAATAGGGGCAGGAGGTGTCGATGCAAGGGATACACTTATTTGGAGACTTGATTGACGTGCATGCTTAAAAAATATCTCGGAATATCAGTCATGTTTTTAAGAAGAAGTAAGTTGTTTATGCACTTCATCGTAATCAACATCATCCGTTTATCGCTTAAGCAGTTGTGTTACAGATATCATAACCAACAGTGGTATAGACTAAATATACTTAAATATATAAATAGCACATTAAAAAACGTCTTGCTTTTTAATTTTTCTTGGGCAATGAAGGCTGCGTACGTTGACAGCTTTAAAGATTACACTCAAACAAACAATATAAGTATAACATATGTTATGTACGAAATCAACTTCTACGTGTCAAAATATGCGATATAGAGCTATAATGTTAATAATACGTTTTTTTTTACTGGGACATTTCCACACACAGTCATCCGACCCCAAACTAAGCAGAGCTTGTACTATGGGCGTCAAAGACTGATAATAATATTATATATATAGTATGTATTTATATATTATATAAATACAAATATTTGTCCCGAATGGAGTTGCATAATTATGAAACTTACGACAGCATTTTAATGAATCCTTACTAATATTATAAATCCAAAAGTTACTCTCTCTGTCTGTCTGTTACGCTTTCACGCATAGAGTACTGGGCCGATTTAAATGAAATTTGGTCCAGAGCCTAGAAAAGGCTATAGGCTACTTTTTAGCCGACTGCGCTATAAGGAACTAATGTTTTACCCGTTAAACGTCTCTACGCGGACGAAGTCGCGGGCGGAAAGCTAGTTTTAAATATTTTTCTATCAAGTCACTTTTTACCAGTTCCCGACTTCTACAAAATGGCGGACGCGACGGCGGAGAAACACTCAAAAAGCAAAAAATTACAAACTCATCCCGAAAAACTCATCGACAACTTCCCGCAGTGAAATTGAGGGACAACTCTACAAAGTCTGCAAATATCGGGAGGATAGGGGAGACCGGGAGGGCAGAGGACTGATTTAGTTTGCCCAGGCCGAGACATTATCGATTGGGCTCAGTCCTCAGATGAGAATGCGGACTTTATGTATTTTTATGGGGGCCCGTCGCCATGATAACGTCGTGTTTACATTTGTTCAGGAAGTTTAAGAACAATTTGCATAATAAGATTGATTAGACATTGTTTACGGCAATGCTGTTTTCCGATTTACGAATGTTTTGTAATACCTTTCGCTACACATCGATAAATGTGATGTACATAATTCTATGAAGAGTTTGTCGAACCTCTTTTATAATACAAAATTGAGAATCTGTCTAATTTTAAGTGACCAAAAATATTTAAAAGTATACTGAGTGTTTAATTGTGCTCTTTTATATGAAAATACTTCAATTATGTTATACTTCACATTGTCATGATCGCATTTATTAACACCAATATTATCAAAAAGACTAGTACGATCAATGGTATAAATAATGCCTAAGTTTATTACGTATCCAATATTGTACGAAACGAATTGGTGACAATTCTTAAAATTTACATATTACACATCTGAAATTATACTAAAAAATACCTTCGAAATTATAGGTGCTTACTATAAGATACATTTTACACCGTGAAATTTGTGTATTGTGAGTGGTTGTATTCCCGTGGTAGAACGATTTGCCTTTAGTAATACTATCGAATCATGCAAATTATTCCACGAAAAAAAGATTATTTTTTGTTAAATTTTCAAAATAATAATTCCAACTCGCAAACGAGAGAAGTTATCGTTGTTTTTTAAGATGTGACGTAATCAGGTACAGCTTTCCGCATGAAATCGATGCTTAAAGCTAAAAAAGCTCTACGCCCTAAGTAATAAATTGGTTCGAACGTACTTTCGAGTTTCGGTTATACCTTTCGTAAAACTGGCATTTATTGATTTTAATAAAAACTAACTGCACAAATCTATTGTGCTACTAAGGTAGAATCACTTTGCTGCGGGAAAAACACCACTAAAATTTCACGGTGTATAGCTCCTATATATCCAGGCCCTCAATTCTCGCATCTGATTCATCAATTCATTCACATTCCGGGCGTCAAACCACATTATACTAAGGACATTATTATTAGAAGCTCGTTTCAATACAATAAGCTTCACATCCTTATAAGCGCCGGCCGTAGGTGGTCTGTCTGTCCGTAATGAACGTATCCTGCGACCAATTGGTTAATTGCGATACCGACCTATTTTGTGGACGCACTGCCGTGTAATAATGTTATACGTTTAGTTAGCTTGTTTTGTAATCGCGAATGTTGGTACCATTGTACGTGTACCTACGATGCATACAAAACATCTAGAGACTTGAAAGTACTAGATAAACTTGGTTTTTCATCACGTTTTTGTACTTCAACTTACAACACCAGTACTTTTTGTGGCATTTTCCAGGCGTGTATTTTCGGAGAAGATTAAGATGCTACTATGAGAGCATCAGACATAATTAAATATATTGCACAACATCACATACATTGATCTGATCCCGTGGTAAGTAGCTTAAGCACTTGTGTTACGGATATCAGAACCAACAGTGGATACACAAATAAACTTAAATATATTTAATAATACACCCAGACACGGAACAAACACCGATGTTCGTCACACAAATATTTGTCCCGAGTGGAAATCGAACCCACGACTCTTGGAACCGTAGGTTATGAACCTGAGTCACTAGCCACTGTTCCACCGAGCCAGTCCATAATAATATCATAATATCATATCTATATAATATCATCAGACATAATTATAGTATTAACGCTCAAACATACTTTCCAATGCAAGAACTTGTAATACCACTCCAATACACGTACCCTAAGCTCAAAAGATATTTATTTTATAATTATCATTATAAGTATAGGTAGTCTAACAAGATGACCTGACTCCACCTGATGGTAAGCGGTAGTGAGATCCTCATAAGAGGTAGATAGGCACAACAGACCATATTGGGCCTGTCGCACTCACCCTAAATATCTGCTTAAATGCCGTTGCACGCCCCGCCTGAAGAGCCCGGGATCATAGGAGGGAGGTAAAACATGAGCTGGAAGGGCACTCAATACGAATTTATACACTTTTCTACCAAACTCTGCTAAGCAATAAACATCTTTGATTTTGTTTACTGTTGTTGAAGAGGTTAATGGATGTGGATGAAGCGAAAGTGGTGTGCCAGGACCGTTGCACATGACTCGAAGTGATCTCTTCCTACCCCTCTGGGAAAAAGGCGTGATTTTATGTATGTATGTTGTTGACTATGCAAATGAAATTTTGACTTCGAACTGACTCTCCTCAGTTAAATTAAAAACCCTGAACACGATTGACCTTCTCCGAATTCAAATCTAGGACTTACCCCGTCTTGGCATGACTATTGTCACCAACAACCGACGGAGTCAAGGCCCTTGATAAAATATTCCACCTTGGAATCGACCGATATCCAAAAATAGCCAGCACATTACATCAAGTTAAACATAGTGACATCCATGGAGCACAAACAGAGTGGAGTTGTCGTTATTAATATTTTCTATGCAGCAATGCGTGTCATTCAAACGGGATGAAGAGAAGAGGTTCTTGGTAACATAAATAAATATTTGGGACATCTTCACACCAGGTCACCTAGCCCCAAACTAAGCAGAGCTTGTACTATGGGCGTCAGAGACTGATACACATACATAGATTTTTATAAATACCACCATAATACCACCCAGACACTGAGCAAACACCGATGTTCATCACACAAATATTTATACCGAGTGGGAATCGAACCCACTACTCTCGGAACCGCCAGCCAGGGTCACTAACCACAGTACCACCGAGCCAGTCAAAACGAAACAACTTACAGGAATCTGTGCAGAGTAATTTTGGCCGTCTCCTACTTATACTTATTCCGTGGTCAAACATTACAACTAGTGAACCCAATGGCCGCTTCTAGTAAACACACGTGACATTACAGTGTCATAAGTAATTCATAGCACGGGTTGATTCACCCTCGAATCATCTAAACAAATCAAATTTGCACAGTGTAGAGGACAGTGAGTTATATTGGTAGTGACGTCGACTAAGTTTTCAAGTTAGTTCTTTAAGTGCAAGAGTTAAAACTGTTAAGAGATGTCGACTCTTGTGACATTTTCTTTTAAATTAAATTTGAAAAACGCAATATTTTATACAAACCTAAATATAATAATATATATTGTGATAACTACTGTTAAACCGATTATCTTATCATCAGCCCATTTACGTTCCCACTGCTGGGACACGGGCCTACCGTAAACTAGGGCGATAAAGCCTTAGTCTGTCACACTAACCAAGCGCGGGTTGGTTGACTACACAGCCTAAGAATTTCTTTGTATGTGTGTAGGTTTCCTCACAATGTTTAACTTCACCGTTAAGCGTCGAATAATCGTACATAATAAATTTTAATAACACAGTGGTATAATCGTACATAATGAATTTCAAATTTCAATAACACAGTGGTACGTGGCGGAGATTGAACTAGCGACCTTGTCGGGTCTCTAAATAATATGTTTAGAATAACAATACACGCGAGTTTAATCCGTAAAATTGTTTAATTTTTCAAATGTGTGTAGTGTTCGCGCAAATAATAGACAATACTATAGTAACAGTCTCTCTAAGTATTGCACTACTACTGACTCTACATCAACTGTGTCTAATGACGTACGTAGATCTACGCACTCGCCGGTCTCGTATCGCCCGAACCACTGTCCAGGCATAATCAATACCCGTCAATGGCGACATTCGTATGATTGGACCGCACTCGAAACTCCACGCACATAGGAAGATTACACAAATTAAAATGTGATTTGGGGGTTGGGGGTTGTTCCTACACAGGTGAAAAAATTGTATTGACGGTTGTTTGTTACGAATATATTTTCTTACGAACTACTTACTTCTCAACATCCAAAGTAGTAGTATTATAGTAAAACAGATCCTTTGTTTTTTACCTATAAAATCATGAAGTATTTTCAAAATCTTTATTGTGACAATAGTCCTTCAAAAGGGCTAAAATGGGAATCTTATTTTGTATGGAGAAAGAAACCCACACATACGATAAAATTTCAAAATACCAGCTTTCCGTCCGCGACTCCGGAAAAACTGGACAAATCTTTTTTTTTAAAGGTTAACAGGATGACCTGACTCCACCTATTGTACTTTTAAGATATAATCATTTTACTGCGAAATAAAAACACTAAAATTCCACGTTGTATAGTTGAACTTTAACTCGCTTTAGTTGTATACAAGTATACAAACTTTATTTTTGGAATTACACTTAATAAACTATTTTTTTTCTATTTCTAAATCAGTTTGGCTCTTTCGTCTATTTTAAGCTCTACTTATTACCTCACTGCACAAAAAGAGGTAATAATTTCGAAACGACAAACGATTTCCCTTTGCGGACAAAGTCGCGGGCTCGGGCCTGTCGCGAAACAAAACTAGTGACGTGCACGGGGAACTTTTAAACGGTTCCAGAAATTGATTTGGTCCCTGTATTGTTTGTAATAATTGAATTTGTTCGTCCTCGCCGCTTGGCTTTCATTTCGAGTTGCCGTTCCCGATATTTGTTGGATTGTTGTAAAGCTAACTTCTGAATGCTTCTAGTGGTGTTGAGCCATGTAAGCTTAATTACTGATGAAATGTAGTTATTTTTATAAAATATGCCGTGGTAATGATTTAATAGTAGTATCTTATTGAAGATGCTTTTAAAACAATACAAATGACATTAATCTAAAATTAGTCTTTACGGGTCTACACGCGATATTAGGAGTAGCAAATTACACGGGGTTCGCTCGCGACCACGATTGGTGTAACCCAGTCGAAACGTCGGGCAGTAAGTAGCTATGTAATTTGCTACTCCTAATATCGCGTGTATACCTATAAAGACTAATTTTAGTGTAATAGAACTCGAAAGTCTAAAATCTTACAAATGACATTAATGACTTGCATTGTTTTGAGATGACTCAAAGGTATGAAACTTAACTGGGTAAGTGGTAAGGTTTTAATATAGAGAATAGTAGAGTATAAGAAAACAATACCTTAGTTACATTGAATCGTGATTGGACTTAGTCCGACTGGGCATTTATAATGTCAAACCTTATGTTTTAATGTTAACTAAGTATATAACAAAGAACAAAATTGATTGGTTTACAAAATAAACAACAAAAGAAATAAGTATAAGAATCTGCATTTCCGTTTAAATCATTCATAAAGCAAACACGAACAATAACACGTCAATAACAACGAAAGTTTGTTTGCTTCAACGATTCAAATCACCGTCAAACCATGTCAATATTTGTTGACCGTCATACGAGTGTTACTATTGGGCACTTAAAATCAATATTTTGTGTGTCAACTACGACTTTGAAGAATGTCGATGGCACTGGATAGTGTGAGCTGTTACAAAATGCAAGTGTTTCCAAGTAATGCCACGGCGAAAGAAAATAACGTGAGAAAAATTGACGTTTACACCTGTAGTGGATATTTGTCAGTTCTGTTCTCGTTTCCAAGAAAAAGGAGTGAGCACAGATAACTGTATTTAACCAACTGCGCTGGTAAAAAAGTATATTTCTGACAAGCTCACTTACAAAGTCTATTATTTGCGCGAACACTAAGTACACATTTGAAATAAAACTTACTTTACGAGACTGAGTCTTGCCCGTGACCACGAGCGCTGTAAAGAGCTCGAAACGTCAGGTCTCAAAATAATATGTTAAGAATAACATTAAACACGAGCTTAATCCGTAAAATTAGTTTTATTTTAAACTGTCTATCGTTATCTATCTAAGCTTAAGACTTGGACTATACCTAGTACCTAGACCAGTTCCTTTAAAGCCAGATCATTCTTTCTTGGGCCTTTCTGTTTGGCGTAAACCATCCACAGTTCAAACTCTAATACTTTGAGTCCATCACTTGTCCTGTATTCTCCAAGTGAGATCCATCCCGCCCCCCCGCAAGTCCGGTGATGATGAGGAGGCTACTCCAAGCCATTATCGTATGTCAGTTAGGTAAAAAATCTTACTAATTTGTAAAGTAAAATTCTGCGTTGTACATAAAACCATTAAATACGCCAATTTATGTGACTTTTAAAATGAAATTCTCTTGTTCAAAAAGGTTTTGTAAAAGCTACATCAGCCCGATGAAAGAAACCGAAAGCTACGGTCCATACGTCACGTCTAAGGTCAAGCGGCCTCTTGTTCCGAACGCCCAATATACGGATTCCTCGGCGATATTTCAGCGTAACGGCCCATCTGAAGCGCTCAGCGCATTAGAGCATACCAATTACTGGGGGTAGATGAATAATTTACGACGGATCCAGAAGAGGGGAAGCCCTGAGGAACTGAAGGAACTTGTAAGGAAGGATGTTCTGAGTAGTGTAAGTCAGGTAGAAAGCTAAAAGTGTAAGTATCTAGCATTGCTATTAGTTTAAAGATTTAAAACTGACCTGTTCACCCATGATGGATGAACCGGTGAATTCACCCCTGATCATGGCGCTTGCAACAGTACCGAAGTACGGGAGCTCATTAAAACAAAACAACATGGTAAATATCCCGGACATTTTCAGTTTTCAAACCTATTTTTTATCCCGAACGACAAGAAACCCCTCGTCTAAGGCACTAGAGAAAGAGGCTCTATTGTTGGCGACCTTCGAACCAGTCTGTTATAGAGTAAATATTCCCCTTAGTTTTAAACATAAAACACCTATCCACTGAAGCCAAAATATTTCAGAGCAGAGAACTATAATCAAAATGGCGGACACGAATCCCCAACAACCAAAGTTCCACCAAGAGACTAATTACAATGTTATCTAATTGCTAATGCGGTAAACGGATTATGTTAGGCCACAGACCGTACGATACACGTCTCGTCAATCCAATTAATTATATCGGGGATTAAGTGCCCCGGTTTACGATAAACCAATTTGGGGTTTTGCTTGATCACGCGAAAACAAATCAGAGTCGAATCCACTTATAGTGGTATCACTGTAGTTTGCTAAACATATAATACCTTCCGCCTATGTATCATGTAACCCTTGTTTCGCCTACGTAATTTGCAATAATACTTTTGTGATACATTTTATGCAGTATATTGGTCAATATTATGATTAAAATGTGTCAGTTTGTGACACATTTTAATCATCTGGTCCGTTTTAACATTTTTCATCCGTCTGGAAATAGTACCACGTAGTTATATATGTCAAATTTAGGCTTTCTAAAATGACGTAGGTTGCCTCTGTAGTTCGCGCTACCTGTGAAACGGCCCCGCTTTCGAGCAAGTGAGTACGCGTACTCTTCTAAGTACATACTAGATTATAAGTCATGGAAATTCTAGCTTTGCTAAAATGACGTAGGTCTGGCGGCCCTGGGATCGTACTCTATTACCCTTAAATAATGTTTAATGGATAAATAGTTCACCATATTCCAGGCACGCCTGAGTGCTGGCTATAAGCACTAGATAGATCATATGCATACTCCACTCCGGCAAACTAACGAGACTCATCTCTCTTCGGAACTATTCCGTCGATAATGCAATCTATTTTACATAATGCATAGATATATCGGCCACTTCATCAAGAAGCTATCTGAATTACGTCACGCTATATTCTAACCAGACTTGTGTAATATACACTACGTATACTATGTGGTGGATTGTTGAAGTACAGTCTGCAAGTAATATTATTGAATTGCTTATTCAGAATTTTCACACCGGAATTTATATCCCGTTTTTAAATTTTAAGAGTGTCACAAAACATTAATTGTTGAAATTCTTTTTGGAGGACACCTTTTTCCCGGCGAAGGATGATACAGGTTAGAAAAGGAAGAGATTTTCATTATTTTTAGGCCTAGATTTCAAACTACGAATTATCTGAATAAGCTACTTTGATAAGAAAACTAAACATGTCTGGGGTATTTACGATGTTCCTATAAATTAAAAAGCTATCACAGTTTTTACGCTCACCAAAGTATTGATTCACTTTGGAAAAGCCAGGCTTTTATAAGTGACTGTTGGTGCGGAAGCTAGTAAAAAGAGAAAATGAAATGAACTATTTCGTGCCGGGTGACAAATCATAATCAGCAGTAAAAATCGTGTAACCATGATAGTTTAAAGTTACAAGCAATTTTGAGTTACCGCAATATTATCTTGTAGGATACAAGAGTTTCATTGATTTCCCATATTTACTTAACATGTCGTCGATTATCCCAGGTATTAGGGATAACACGAATATCGGGGTGGGGATTCCGCGGACGCCTCTCGGGCGGAATGCCCGCGACCGAGTAATTAGCGGCAACGATGCCGAATGAGGAATGTGCCCCGATCGGTATTACATGCTTAAGACGGTTTAGACTATGTAATTAGTACACATAGTTTCGTGTGGTGTAGTCAGCTCTGATCAATCGATGTTATGCTAAACGTGTTCTAAATTTTGAGCTGTTATACAGATAAGAGTTCTCATTTCAATGAGGTCTGTCGTATACGAGAAATCAACTAGACGGCAAGACGTAGACATGAGGTCTAACTGCTACGTGATTTGACATGTCTGTCAATGTCACGTCGAAAAAAAAATCATGCTGCTGTTGGACCTCACAAATTTCTCATACGCTCATTCTGATATCAGAACAAGTAGTGGTACAGAGTACAAACTGATGATGATGATGATAGCTTCCGACCGATTTCGGCGATGGCGACCACACTTCGACTCCTAATTGAGTCTGCACTGATGCGCAAGAAGATGTCTTAGATAGCTGACCTTCGTAGCAAACTCCCGTACACAACGTAGGTACGTTGCTGTTTACTACGTGGAAGTGAAGGTAAAAACTATTACTAGTTTAGTAAGTACATAGAGAAAGAGCACCGTTACATATGATCTAAAATAGCATACTTAAAGGCGTGCTATTAAAAATACTCAAAATAAGCATGCTCATTATTAGTAAAGTTTCGACACACATGCTTCTAAGTAGCGATTGCTCAATAGTGGCATGCTTTCGTGCTATGAGCATGTGTAACAGTACTCATACACCCAGATACGAAATAAACACAAAATAATAACATCGTCATAAAAATATTTGTCCTAGAGGATGTCCTGAGGATACGTCATGTAAATAGTTTTTCATTTTAATTTAACTCGTAGCACACAAATCATTGTGGGGTCTGTCCGCGGCACCAAAACGCCAATTATTGGATGACCTAGTTCCCGTTGGGCTATGAGATTCTAACGGACGAGTTGGCTTTACAATAGTTATTATAAACACTGAGTTAACTGGCTAGGTGGAACGCTGGCGCTTCATTTCTCACTCGGCAGAAATATTTGTGTGATGGACATCGGTGTTTGTTGTGTGTCTGGGTGTGATTATGTATTTAGTCTCTGGCGCCCATAGTACAAGCTCTGCTTAGTTTAGGGTCAGGTTACCGTGTGTGGAAATGTCCCAGGTATTTATTATTATTTACTGGCTTTCCACCAGCGACTGCATCAGGGGTGAGAGCCATCCGCTCCCCTACAAGTCGGTGATGATGACAAAGCTACTCCAAGCCATCGTCGTAGTCAGTGATGTCGTTGATGGTATATTATTTTTTTAACCCCTTTAAGGGATGTTTTTAGAATCATATTTTACACGTGTTTCATGATTTTTGATGGAAAACCTTCACACTGTATCTCATACGAATAACTTTAAAACAGCAAAGTTTCATACTAACTTTACTTCCCCATTTCACCTCTTTAGGGAAAGAATTTTCAAAAATCCTTCCTTAGTGCTTCTTTACTTTGATCAAAACTCAACTCAAAAAAAGAAATATCACATATAGGCAAAGTCCATAAGAAGTGATCAACGAGGTACGGCGAAGACGTAGTTTATGAGATATTGTGAGTCCTATTTAAATGTTTCCTATTCAATTTATTAATTTCATATACAGTTCGTCCATTATTAATAACAATCCACAACTACGATATAAACATGTGTTTGTCACACGTGTGCAACTTGCACCAACAAGTTACGAAGATAGCAATATCTGTGAGTGAACACTTAGCTGAGTGGGACTTTCATATCGCGGTGTATCGGGACAAATTAGTTTCTGTTGGAGTTTGCTACTGGCGACTGAGAGCTTATAAGCTTGGATAGTGTATTAAAAACGTTTATAGGTTTATAATAAGAGAGAGTGGTGATTTACAATCAAAGTGCTTAGGGCTTATCCCCATGTGAAAAATCAGCATGTAGATAGGGGTGAGAGTCATCCGCTCCCCGCAAGTCCGGTGATGATGACAAGGCTACTCCAAGCCATCATCATAGTCAGTTAGGCAAAAATATAATATTATGTATTTTGAAATTGATTTACAGCTACTTACAAAATTGATTGTGATATTAGAGTTATTGTTTTAAAAACAAAAATGGGGTACGTTGGTAGTTCATGAAACAGGAAGCCCTTTGAGATACATATTATCGACGAAAATATAAAAAAATCCGTAGTTTGGAATTGTTTCCTCTACATAAACCTTAGGTAACATAACTTCCACGTTTCGCTCACAATAGCTTATCGATGTCGTGTACCATCACGTTGTTTTTCAGTGTACCGGCAGTGTTTTGTTTCCTATTAAGCCATCAATAAATATTTTTTTCCTTCCTCTATCGCCGATTTAATGGCCGCAAATAACAACGAACAAACTCGTTTAGTTGGTAAACTCCGCTGAACCGCTCTGCTCTAAAATCTAATGGCCTTTTTGTGTTTTGTTTACAGAGCGCTCGCGATGGGACGAAATAGTTGCTATTCGATTAGCAACGTCATGGGCAGCGGCGCTCGCTATTCGATTCTTATCGTGGAAATCTTAAGCCGATAGAGTAGGTATGGACTCATTTGGACGCGGATAGAGTAGAGTAGGTACCTGAATTGCCTCGTTAAGATTATGGTGCGCGCTGGCCGCAAATAAATAATCGTGTTCTTTTTTAGTCGTTTTTCCCATCGATTGTGTTTTGTTTCTTATTGTTCTCTATTTAATAACAATATGAGTATAATGTGTTATCGAGTAGGTATTTTTAACATTAACAAAACATGAATACAGTCCTAATACCTAGTTAAGAAGATGTGTGTGTGAAAATCAAGCAATCTATATGTAAGTAAGGCAAACCTAAAAATTGAATCATTATTTATTATTTTTACATACCTATATTACCTATGATACATCTGATTTTCAACATAAACAAACGCACAAAAAAGAACGACAACCGTATATATTTTCGGCATGTCATATCGCACTTACCTATTAAGGTAAGATGGGAAAAGTAAGTAGTCAATTTCCATAGACACAACTAACCATCTACCCAATCACCATGATTCGAGTACATCACCCCATTACTCACAGGTCAACGGCCTGAGCCATGTAATTTGATAACCCATTCATTACCGAGTGAATGAGATGACACGCCGACAGACCATAAACAATACCATCGGTGCAAGACTGCATCTAAAATTGATAGACGTGGGTAGAGATTACTCTATGGTACTCTATGGTACTCTATGGCCGGCTTTTGTTTTACGAACGCTCTATTATGTTCGAGGGATAGTGTCAGATGACTTAGATTAAGGAAATGATTTATCTTTTTTTTTTTTTTGGATCCTCAATTCTTCTTGGGGTCTCAGTTAAATGGGCATTGTCGTTTTTAAGGAACTTTTTTACACTCACCTTTTAAGGCTACAACATCGAAGGACGACTGGATTTGTTATAAATTATTTTACCTTATAAATATACTTTAATATAAATTAATAATTATAATAATAATAAATCTTTATTCAATATCTTTTAAATAATTTACATAACAATTGCAGGGATCTCCTTTTAAGTATTGCTACTTGTGTTAGGAGATCCCGCTCCTTCTTACAATTACAAAAGATAGTTTTACATTCAGCTCTTAGATAACATTTAATTAAGTATTCGATTTTATGTGATGTGGAACAACTATTTATTTAACATTATTAAATGTATGTATACAATAATGATACACAAACAATTACTTATTAATTAAATATGTTATTAAATTAATTTACAAACAAAATAAATAAAATTAAACAGCTCATTTATGTTTCCATTTATAAATTCATCTTAATATGTACTACAATATATTAATACATTGATTTATATTAACATTACTATGTATTAGACATCCAGTTAAGTTGACAGACATGTGATGGAGTAAAATCTAGAGCTTTCTTTAAAACTTTAGAAATAGCAAAATATCGAGTTATTTCTTAAAGAATATTTAAAACTAACTTTAATATTGAAAATTGGATAAAAGCTTCAATTTATAATGTTTTAGATTCACGTTTTCAGTACGAGGAATACAATAGATTTTTTTCCTAACTGACATACGATGATGGCTTGAAGAAGCCCCGTCATCATCACCGGACTGGCGGGGGAGTTGGACCTCAGTTGTTTATTCAGTGCAGATATCCTTACTAATATTTCCTTACTAATATTATAAACGTGAAAGTTTGTAAGTATGGATGTATGGATGTATGTATGTATGGATGTTTGTTACTCTTTCACGCTCAAACTTCTGAACCGATTTTCATGAAATTTGGTATGATGGTAGTTGGCACTCTGGAATAGCATATAGGCTTTTTTTTTTAAATCAACCCCCTCTTGGTTCATTGGGGGGGTGAAAATTAGTATGGGAGAATTTTACGTGTTTGTCGATTTTTATAAAACTTGGTATGGAGGTAGCTGGCACTCCGGAGAGACACTAGCGCTATTTTTTTTTTAATCAACCCCCATGGGGTTCATTAGGGGTTGGTGAAAATTAGTATGGGAGAATTTTTACGTGTTTGTCGATTTTTATAAAACTTGGTATGGAGGTTGATGGTACTCCGGAGAGACACCAGTGCTATTTTTTTTAATTCAACCCCCATGGGGTTCATTAGGGGTTGGTGAAAATTAGTATGGGAGAATTTTTACGTGTTTGTCGATTTTTATAAAACTTGGTATGGAGGTAGCTGGCACTCCGGAGAGACACCAGCGCTATTTTTTTTTAATTCAACCCCCATGGCGGTCATTGGGGGGTGAAAATTAGTATGGGAGAACTTTTACGTTTATAGATTTTTATAAAACGTGGTATGGAGGTAGCTGGCTATTTTAATACATCATTGCTACTAAAACCCATTAATACGCGGACAAAGTCGCGGGCGGCCGCTAGTCGTACATAAGTGAGTATTAAAAAAACTGCATTCCCTAAAATTTATTATTATTTATTTATTTATTATTTATATACTTCAGCTTCAAATTCGCAGTCCATGGGGGTCAAAAACTAACAAACTTGACCCCAACAACAACAAATCATCAACATATTACCAACATTTATGCAAACAGCGCACCATTAACCACTACACCATAACAATACGAGTTGAATGTAACCGGAAGATATTATAGATATTATGACGTCACTATCGTCCCTTCCACTCCATTACCCAAACCTTATCTCTTAGTAACGTGAACCCTGGTCCTTAATGACCTGCATACACGCGTGACGGTGGCAGGTAAATGTCCCCTGCATGCGGTCAGGGGGCTTATTACGACCTCTTAGTTCCAGGCAGTTTAAAAATGGGTATCGGTAGCTATATAATATGAATAAATATTAATATCTGGGACATTTCCACACACGGTCACCTGACCCCAAACTAAGCAGAGCTTGTACTATGGGCGTCAAAGACCGGTATACATATACTCGTATACTTATAAATACATAATCACACCCAGACACGGAACAAACACCGATGTTCATCACACAAATATTTGTCCCGAGTGGAAATCGAAGCCACGGCTCTTGGAACCGCCATCCAGTCAGAGTCACTAACCACTATTCCATCGAGCCAGTCAAATATTTCTTCATATAACTTACTGCGCTTATTTTTAAAATTAATGATGGAAGGGGATCAGTCTGTTTAATTCCACAACCATAACGCACAACAAAGTTTTTGATGCGGCTCGTGAAACGGCATTCAAACAAGCCTTCAGGGTGAGTGTGACAGACTCAATATCAATGGTCTATTGTGCCTGTAGACCTCACTACCGCTTACAATCAGGTGCAGTGGGTCATCCTGTTAGCCCTTTATTGAATAAAAAGTGTAGCAAAAAAAAGAAGTTAGTCGATACCTATTCTTAAACTTAATGGAATTACGATGTCGTAATACACCCCCTGTATGCGGTCAGCTATATTCCTACATAGATTTCGTTCATAGAGAAAGCGTTATGCACCGTCATCTTTGTGTACGTAGCATTCAAGGATTTAAGACTCCACGTTAGGCGGATATCCGTTGCGGATCTTCCGTTACGGATCTTCCGGTACGGAACGACAATACAAAGGAATGTGATTGCTTAAAAATTACAAATACGGCGGGCACACCAAGCGTAAGATCGGACGCCAAATTAATATGTATTGGGATTCTGTAATGCGCGACGGAGATTCCGCTTAGTGTAGCGCTAGCCTTAAGGTTTGAGAAATGCGGGTAGCATTTCAAAGGATACGGGTGACTTTATTTTGAATCCTAATTACATAACTTCAGGAGCTTTTTTTTCTAACTTCCATACGATGATGGCTTGGAGTAGCCTCTTCATCATCACCGGACTTGCGGGAGAGCGGATGGCTCTCAACCCTAAACTTCAGGAGAAAATATCTTGTACCAAATTGTGTACGGATACCTAAAAAGTACAGCAAAATATGATTATATGAAAAATTCAACATTGTTTTCAAGTCGCTTCAAAATATGCTTACGTAAACATAATATTTGATATTTAATAATGTAACATTGTTGAGACGAGTTCCCGGTATTACTCGAGTTATAAGTACATTAGTTTATTATTTTAGCCGGGCTGTTACTACGAATTGATCAATCTAAATTTACCAGTTTAGGTGCCAAATACAAAAACACGGTGCAAACAGAATTATGATTACTTAGCCTAGTTAATAGTAATCTCTTAGGTGCCGGTATTGGGTAAAAACAATTCCTAAAGGAATACATACTACATACATAAACTCACGCCTTCTTCCAAGAGGGGTAGGCAGAGAACACAAATTCAAGTTATCATCGGCATGGAACCCAGTGAGTAGTAAGTGCATACCGCGGAAAGTTACGTCTAATATGAACCCGGATACAGTGAGTGTTGTATGTCGGACAAATGTTGGTAGCTGTACATACATATGCAATTAGTGCTGGTTCGGGGTGGATCAAGAAATTCACAACCGCTGTGGCAGACGAAGACGGGCGGCGCCAGTTCGCTCGCGACTACGATTGGTGTAACCCAGTCGAAAAGTAGGGCTATGTAATTTGCTACTCCTAATATCGCATGTAGACCCAAAAATACTAATTTTAACACTAAATCCTAAAGTAATATCAATCTTTCTCAAACATAATCCTAAGTTACCTTTACTTTCTTATACGTTATTCTAACCTTCTCAGTCTATTAATGTATAAAAGTATTACAAAAATAAAAAGCTTATAAAATGCTTCTTATCCTACATTTACTCCGTTGGTACAGAATTTCAACGATGACATACAACAATGAACATAGCAACAAACCCCAGATATACCTACAAACATAGTTCGGGGTTGACTCATACATAAATCAGAGCAGGCACCTCCGATCCCTTAAATAAGTGCGCCCTCGTGTGTGAAATATCGAGCACTATTGTAGGTTTGGCTCCTTTGCGACCGTCACGATGGCAGTACCAGCTTGAGTAATTTATATATGTTATAGGCAATGTGTATAATCCGGTATTGTATAGATTACCTAGGTATTCTATACAATGCCTAAAACGTTCAGGCAATGTGTATAATACGATTAATTTCACACATTGCCTAGGTATTGTATAAAATGCCCGAAGTGAATCAGGTAATGTGTATAATAAACGACCACGGGTGGGACCTTAAACATTTTTATTTATTTATTATTCAGACAAAGTTAATCAATCTTAACCTCGGTATATTTTGAATAATATGTTATTGCTTTGCAAAGAGGGGTTAGGTAGCATTGGTTTTGAGTCCGTCCATTAATCCATAAATGGTCCATCCGTCCATCTGTCACCAGGCTTTAACTCAAGAACAGTGATATCTAGATATGTATGTAGTTGTAATTTGTTGATCATATACATACACTAGCTATGCCCGCGACTTTGTTCACGTGAACTACAAATATTACATATAAAAGGTTTATTCCAATTGCTCCTATTGCCATGAAAATTTTTCAATATCGCGTTGCAAGTAAGCTTTTCGTTTATTAAGGTACTTGCATGTCAAATCACATTTCTTTCGCGGTTTAGATTTTTTCATACCATATAAAAGTTTTTTCCTGCTAACTCCCGTTCCCGTAAGAATTTTTCAATATCCTGTTCCAACATAGCTTTAAGTTTACTATGGTACCTGCATGCCACATTTAAGGCATCTAACTTAAGTGGTTTAGATTTTTCATACAAAAATATTTTCCCGCTAATTACCGTTCCCGCAAGAATTTCGGGAATTAATTTCTAAGTGCACCTCTACGGTACCTTAGCTACGTTATTTTCAAATTTCAAATGCCTACGTTAAGCCGTTTAGGCTGTGCGTCGATATGTCAGTCAGTCAATCAGTCAGTTTCTTCTTTTATATATTTAGATGTTACCGGACCGATATCAGGACAAACTCTTTTGGCCTTGGATAAACTATGTAGTGCTTGCGAGCTCAGGATCCTAGACTGAGTTAAAAAAAGAGTCCGATTTGTGTTAAATTGTTTTAATACCTGTGACGGAAAAACTAGTTTAGCTTAGGTCAAACTAGTTTGTCCTAGATCTCTTATGTGACAAACGGTAAACGCAATAAACACGGCATACCAATCGATAAAATGCAATATGTTTAATCAGCGCTATCTCCTTGTGACAGTTAAAATTAGGATAAGCTCTCAAAAGATCAGTAGGTACCTATCTAACTAACCAAATGACGGAGAAGACAAATCGATTAAATACATTACCTAAGCTTCAACCGGCATTCTATACAATGCCTAGGTATTCTATACATTTCCTAGGTAAAGTGTGAAATACTTCAAACATTGAGTATCATTTCATACATTGCCTAAGCAACCTCGGCATTCTATACATTTCCTAGGCATTGTATAGAATGCCTGCATTATACACATTGCCTATAACATATACACCGTGAAATTTTAGTGGTTGTTTTCCCGTGGCAGAACGACTTGCCTTTAGTAATACTATCGAATCATGCAAATTATTCCTCGAAAAAAAAATTTTTTTTTTCGATTTTTCAAAATAATAATTTTCCAACTCGAAAACGAGAGAAGCTATCGTTGTTTTTGAAGATGTGACGTATTCAGGTACTGCTTGCCGCATGAAATCGATGCTTAAAGCTAAAGAAGCTCTACACCCTAAGTCATAAAGCGGTTCGAACGTGTTTTCGAGTTACGGTTAAACTTTTCGTAAAACCGGCATTTATTGATTTTACCAAAAAAGAACTGCACACATCTTTTGTACTACTAAGATAGAATCATTTTACTGCGGGAAAACAACCACTAAAATTTCACGGTGTATAAATAAATGAATAAATAAATAAATATTACACAACATCACATACATTGATCTGATCCCATGGTAAGTAGCTTAAGCAATCTGTTACAGATATCAGAATTAACAGTTGTTACACAAAATTAAATATATTTAATAAAACACTGATAATTATTTCATGTAACAATCATTGGATGTCCTTATGAATAAATAAATAAATAGACACAGAACAAAGACCGATATCCGTCACACAAATATTTGCCCCGAGTGGGACTCGAACCTACGACTCTTGGAAGCATAGGTTATGAACCTGGGTCACTAACCACTGTTCCACCGAGCTAAATTCTAAATACACGAAATTAATAGATGCCCATTCTTAAACTTAATGGAATTACGATGTCGTAATACACCCCCTGTGTGCGGTCAGCTATATTCCTACATAGATTTCGTTCATAGAGAAAGCGTTATGCACCGTCATCTTTGTGTACGTAGCATTCGAGGATTTAAGACTCCACGTTTGGCGGATAATCCGTTGCGGATCTTCCGTTACGGATCTTCCGGTACGGAACGACAATACAAAGGAATGTGATTGCTTAAAAATTACAAATACGGCGGGCACACCAAGCGTAAGATCGGACGCCATAATTAATATGTATTGGGATTCTGTAATGCGCGACGGAGATTCCGCTTAGTGTAGCGCTAGCCTTAAGGTTTGAGAAATGCGGGAAGCATTTCAAAGGATACGGGTGACTCTATTTTGAATCCTAATTACATAACTTCAGGAGCTTTTTTTTCTAACTTCCATACGATGATGGCTTGGAGTAGCCTCTTCATCATCACCGGACTTGCGGGAGAGCGGATGGCTCTCAACCCTAAACTTCAGGAGAAAATATCTTGTACCAAATTGTGTACGGATACCTAAAAAGTACAGCAAAATATGATTATATGAAAAATTCAATATTGTTTTCAAGTCGCTTCAAAATATGCTTACGTAAGTAAGTAGCTTCGTAGTAGCTTGATATTTAATAATGTAACATTGTTAAGACGAGTTCCCGGTATTACTCGAGTTATAAGTACATTAGTTTATTATTTTAGCCGGGCTGTTACTACGAATTGATCAATCTAAATTTACCAGTTTAGGTGCCAAATACAAAAACACGGTGCAAACAGAATTATGATTACTTAGCCTAGTTAATAGTAATCTCTTAGGTGCCGGTATTGGGTAAAAACAATTCCTAAAGGAATACATACTACATACATAAACTCACGCCTTCTTCCAAGAGGGGTAGGCAGAGAACACAAATTCAAGTTATCATCGGCATGGAACCCAGTGATTAGTAAGTGCATACCGCGGAAAGTTACGTCTAATATGAACCCGGATACGGGGAGTGTTGTGTGTCGGACAAATGTTGGTAGCTGTACATACATATGCAATTAGTGCTGGTTCGGGGGTGGATCAAGAAATTCACAACCGCTGTGGCAGACGAAGACGGGCGGCGCCAGTTCGCTCGCGACTACGATTGGTGTAACCCAGTCGAAAAGTAGGGCTATGTAATTTGCTACTCCTAATATCGCATGTAGACCCAAAAATACTAATTTTAACACTAAATCCTAAAGTAATATCAATCTTTCTCAAACATAATCCTAAGTTACCTTTACTTTCTTATACGTTATTCTAACTTTCTAAGTCTATCAATGTAAAAGTATTTCAGAAACAAAAAGCTTATAAAATGCTTCTTATCCTACATTTACTCAGTTGGTACATAGTTTCAGCGATGATATACAACTATGAACATAGCAACAAACCCCAGATACACCTACAAACATAGTTCGGGGTTGACTCATACATAAATCAGAGCAGGCACCTCCGATCCCTTAAATAAGTGCGCCCTCGTGTGTGAAATATCGAGCACTATTGTAGGTTTGGCTCCTTGGCGGCCGTCAAGCTGGCGGTACCAGCTTGAGTAATTTATATACACCGTGCAATTTTAGTGTTTGTTTTCCCGTGGCAGAACGACTTGCCTTTAGTAATACTATCGAATCATGCAAATTATTCCTCGAAAAAAAATCATTTTTTTTTTCGATTTTTCAAAATAATAATTTTCCAACTCGAAAACGAGAGAAGCTATCGTTGTTTTTGAAGATGTGACGCATTCAGGTACTGCTTGCCGCATGAAATCGATGCTTAAAGCTAAAGAAGCTCTACATCCTAAGTCATAAAGCGGTTCGAACGTGTTTTCGAGTTACGGTTAATCTTTTTCGTAAAACCGGCATTTTTTGATTTTACCAAAAAAGAACTGCACACATCTTTTGTACTACTAAGATAGAATCATTTTACTGCGGGAAAACAACCACTACACGGTGTATAAATAAATGAATAAATAAATAAATATTACACAACATCACATACATTGATCTGATCCCGTGGTAAGTAGCTTAAGCAATCTGTTACAGATATCAGAATTAACAGTTGTTACACAAAATTAAATATATTTAATAAAACACTGATAATTATTTCATGTAACAATCATTGGATGTCCTTATGAATAAATAAATAAATAGACACAGAACAAAGACCGATATCCGTCACACAAATATTTGCCCCGAGTGGGACTCGAACCTACGACTCTTGGAAGCATAGGTTATGAACCTGGGTCACTAACCACTGTTCCACCGAGCTAGTCAATCTACATCTTCACTAAAATCGCTCCTTGCCAGTTATATCTCCCGTCGCGGTAGTCAAAACACTCTTTAGTCAAAACAAACTAACTGGCAGCGTCTACCTTGCCCCGCCAGCATGACGCACGCTTATTGTCATTCATGTGTCGCGCCGCGCGTCCGGCGGCATCCTTCAGGGAGCGCGATGTAATGGTCATTACGACAGCCGATATGACGTTTTTTTTTTACAATAGCCTAACAAGATGATCTAGCTCCACCTGATGGTAAGCGGTACTGAGATCCAAATATGAGGTCGAGAGGCACAATAGACCAATTTGAGCCTGTCGCACTCACCCGGAAGGCCTACTTAAATGTCGTTTCACGCCCCGCCTGAAGAGCCCGGGATCATAAGAGGGAGGAAAAACATGAGCCGGAAGGGCATTCCATGCCTTAATGATACGGGGCAGAAAAGAAAAGATTACTGCTGTCTACTACTAGTGTCTACTTCTACTGGATGGAAAGGCAAAGGATGTATACGCCTTTCTCCAATGGAAATTGCCGTTTTAACATTGTAATATCCGCGGAAACCAAAGGAACCAAAGTTATTCTCTAGTTAATTTAAACTCAAACTCTAGTTCATTTACATTAACTCATCATTGTACCTACACAAATAGGTTTGTTAATACCTACACATTATTGTTTAGGGATAAATTTAATGATGGTGTCCAAAATTTACTGATCCTAACTCAACACCCTACTTATTCCTGACGTCACGATCCACGAATGACAATAAGTGTCATCGTGACACTCCACGTCATTGTCAATGCGATATTTATTGACAGTCTCGGTGACCACTCCATAACCTGTTGTCAGCCGGAAATTTAGGGTTAGATTTACGATGGGAATTTATGGCGATCGAGGGTTGAAATGTATGAGCGTCGTCGTACATTATGAAGGATGTGAGGGTTAATTGTATTTGTTAATCAGAGGACGGTGCTTGGTCAGTGGTAGAAGGTTCTCTACCTTTGACGGTAACTGACCTCTGCATCTTATAATGGAGTGTGTTCAGCCTTGTTTAAATCAAATTAAAATTTCTTTGAATTTCGAAAAGTATATTAGTCGTAATGAAGATGATCGGTACTACATACGTACCTAAATGAAATCACGTATTGTTGGCTATGAGCTAAGTGTAAACTATTCTATTGGATTACTTTATGATCAAAGTTTGGTTTATTGTAAAACTCTTTGGCAACTTAAGATAGGTTAAGATAGCAGAGCGGTCAACCTTTTTTTATATATTACCTGTTAAGCTGAAACACCAATATGGACTCTTAGCGTTTAGGTACTCTACTAATTTTAAACTTGCGTGTATTGTTTGAAACTTGTTACTTAGAGACACGACGTTTCGAGCTCTTTACAGCGCCCATGGTCACGGACAAGACTAGTCTTTATTTCATACGTGTAGTGTTTGCGCAAATAATAGACAAATAAAGTTACTTTAAAAGCAGCTACCACCGACAACAATCAACAAACACATTCATCAGTAAGCACAAAAATATCTTCGCCATCTTACACAAACGTATCTTCAAGACATCTACAAAAACACCTCATTTAGATCGAATCATCACCTGTCTGATGCGAGATAAAAACCGTCGATCGTGGCCAATCTCCGCTCAAACGATGTTATGATCGTTCTTAACGTCGTCGTGTCCGCCAACGCACAGTTGTATGTATTATATAATATAATATGTATTGTTTAGACTACTTCTGTAGAAACTGAAGGAGGCGTACATCAAAATGGTAGAGAAAGGCTAAAGAAGAAGAAGAAAGAAGAGAATTCTGTAGGTATAAACCTATTGTTTCATTTTGCCTATTACCAAGCAGGTTGTTACTTTCTAACAGTAAAAAATCGCGCACGTCCGATTTCGGCCATGGCGGCCGATCTCAATTGAGAACAGCCAAGTGCGCAGGACATGTTATAGTGCACAAGTGTGCGCGCAAACACAATTGCACTCTCTGTTCCCTTACTCTCATAGTTCAGTGAGACGGAAATCCAACATGAACGATGAGAGATCGGACACAGGCTTAACGTGCTTTACGAGGCACGGGCGTGCACCCGCCAACTTCCTGACTCCGGGCTGAGTAATTTCTTAACAGAAAACTCACACAATTTTTTTCCCGACCCCGGATTCAAACCGGGGCCCTTTCGGTCCTAACGCAGCACTTGCTACCAATAGACCAAAAAGGCAGTCACGTATTAATTAGACTACTTCTGTAGGTTTCCAACCTTCCAACTTCCGACTTCTGTTAGTCTATACTTTCTAACAATATTGTAACTCTATCGTATTTCTGAAATAAATACCTACAGCCGCGCTTTTTAAAAACAACACAGTGTCTTTTTAACCGACTTTAAAAAAAGTAGGAGGGTTCTCAATTCGACCGGTATATTTTTTTGTTTTTTTTTATGTTTGTCCGCTGATGACTTTGCCATTTATGAACCGATTTTGATGATTTTTAAGCTATTGCATAGCTTCTATCGCGGGCCTTGAGCGCGGGGACCGAATCCAGAAATTCCGTAACGAAAAAACCTCACGCTCCCCACTCGTCTAACGTCGTTTCAGTTCGGCAGTCTTCGACACGGCGTTGTGTGCGTGCGATTAGACGTATTGTACGACTCTACGAAACTCGCACGAATCGAGACGAGCTGCTCCGAAATCGGACGATGCTATGCAATAGCTTTACCGCGGCAGTCCCCGAGTGCCACACGTCTTTTTTTTTTTCATCTTTACAGCAAACGGCAGCAAACGGCCGAGATTCTAGCCAGTAGGTATAACGTGCGCTTCGTTCGTTTGTATGGAGTTAGAACACTGTACCTTGCTAACGCACTGTTATATCATATACGTATTGCTTAGTCTACTGATGTAGGTACAAACCTATTGTATCGTTTTGCCTATAACACCGCTAAGGTTTTGCTGATTGTTAGTTTTTGCGCGACGTATATTCATGTTCATAAAAGAGTTGGTGTGAAACTGTGAATTGCACACGCCTGTATACTATATCTAGGCAATTTAAAAATATGTACATTAGAAAACATAATTTCGATTGTAATTAAACGAGAGCTTTAATCAATCGATTCACAAGATACTTATGTTAGCGACAGAAACCGCCTTTGATGGCATGGCTGAAGGCATAAAGAGGTGTCACGTCTAAGAAGAAGTAATTATGTAGTCTAAAGTATATTTTGTTTGCAACAAAACAATTTCGGTATTTTTGATTTATCAAAACAAAGTCATTTCCGCTTCTGTCCCTATGAATACTTAAAACTTTAAAAATGCTATTTATTATGAACTTTTAAGATAACTTTTAGAAAAAGGTTTATACGTATGTAGGTTACAAGGGCAAGTCCCTAGTCAGTAATAAAAGGTTTTCCAACATGTACACGTACTAAGCAGATAAATATACACAATATTTCATCTATACTATATATAATAAGATTTTAAACTTTCGCGTTCCATTACACTGAAATAAGTCTTTATGGGTCTTCACGCGATATTAGGAGTAGCAAAATTACATAGCTACTTACTGCCCGACGTTTCGACTGGGTTACACCAATCGTGGTCGCGAGCGAACTGGCGCCGGCTGGATTTTGCTACTCCTAATATCGCGTGAAGACCCATAAAGACTTATTTCAGAACAATAAATATATACTAATCAATACTAATATTATAAAGCTGAAGACTTTGTTTGTTTATTTGAACTCGCTAATCTCAGGAACTACTAGTTCGAATTGAAAAAAATTGTATAGAATAGAACATTTATCAAGGAAGACTTAAGGCTATAAACCATCACGCTGCGACCAATAGGAGCAAAGAAACAATGGAAAATGTGTAAGAAACGGGGGAAACCCGGACGAAGTCGCTGGCACACTAGTCTCTAATACGCTTAGGCCCCAAATAAATAAATATTACACAACATCACATACATTGATCTGATCCCGTGGTAAGTAGCTTAAGCACTTGTGTTACGGAAATCAGGATCAACAGTGGATACACAAATAAACTTAAATATATTTAATAATACACCCAGACACGGAACAAACACCGATGTTCGTCACACAAATATTTGTCCCGAGTGGGAATCGAACCCACGACTCTTGGAACCGTAGGTTTTGAACCTGAGTCACTAACCACTGTTCCACCGAGCCAGTCAAGGATATAAAATCCTTTTAATGCTATCCGTATCCTACGAAGACACACGTAGTATGATTTGTACGCGTACGCGTCACTTTACGAGTTTGTTCAACCTTCCTTTACATCCTGTAACCCTTGTTCGGAAATAGGCTAATTGTATGCACCGTTACTTCGATAATTTTATGACAATTGCGTATCCTTATCCTAAAGAAGATGAACACAATGGAAACACAATAACAATTAAGTATTGAGAATGAATATATTACTATTTTTTAAATAGTGAATACGAACGTTTACGTAGGAATTATGTTCTAATATCCACAACATACATAAATGAATGATTAAAAAGAAAGCAGGCTGAATATTAAAAAAACTAAAATTAAATATTAAATTTCTTTTTCGACGGTTCACATTAACTATTCATCACTACAAAGCACAAAGCAAAGTCGCTTCCCGCGTCTGTGTGTATGTATGCTCAAATCTTTAAAATTACGCAACTTATTTTGATTCTTTTTAATAGATAGGGATTCAAGAGGAAGGTTTTTATGTTTAATATACCCGAAGCGAAACGACGGTGGATCACTAGTTATTTTAATATGAAAAATAGCCACTTAATCTTTTAAGAAGAAAATAAAAGACACATATTTTATTATTGTGTCAGTATTCAGTCGCAAAACATCATTCTCAATATCCAATACACAAAATAGTCCTGTTTAAAGACACAAGAGCACTAAGAAAGACTATGTATCTCGATGTGCACTGGATCGTTCACATCCAGATACCTTAGCCTTTCAGGCTCTAGCAAAACTGTTACACATACAATGTAGCATAAAACAGCTCTAGCAAAACACGATATACTCCTGAAAGTGCTAAATTTTACAGCTTCCGAAATAACTAAGACATTCGAAAATATTACTTTGTTCGCGGCAACAAGTTTCGTAAATTGTATGTACCGACAGGAGCGCTATAAACTATCACAATGCCTCGCAGAATGTAGAATTAATCAGAATTTTTATGGGTCCACGTACTAGAGACGCGCTTACCTACAAATACAGGGTTGAATTTGGGTAAAAGATGCGGGTAGTAATAATGCCCACTAATCTGTTTTTCTTTGAACTAGAATGATAAAAACTACATTTCAAAAGCAAAAAAAAAATGTAAACCTGGGTTACATAATTTTTGCCCGCCTGATGTCCTGATATTTTTCTTTGGACAACTGGATTGATATTGGATAATAATCGTTCGAAAACGAGGTTATTTCTATTATAGACATATGAATAAAACTATGGAACATATCAGATGTATATATGTTATCTTTAAACTGTCATGATTACACACAATATTATTAGAAAACTTAAATTGTCCGGTATATTTACCATGTTCGCTTATTTGGACGAGTTCCCGATATTTCGGCACGGTTGCAAGCGCCATGATCACGGGTCGACAGTTTTCTAAGGTAAATATTTTATTGATATTTTTTATTTTTCTCCTACTTAATTTGGTAATGTTTCTCTGTCAACTGCAAACAGAGACTTATTATTATTTCTTACCGCTTTAAACCCAACGCTCTTCAGGTTCATCTAATACAGTCCCTGATTCAGATCTCAATACCTCCCTAACTCCGGTCCTGTTCAAATCCTACCCAACATACTGGTAGGGGGCGTCTCTCGCAAGATTTATAAAATGGCCGACGCAAACAAAGTCGCAGCTCACGGTAGTATATCCGGCGCCGATCGTAAAAGTGGTGCCGAATAATCAACTGAGTTGCCGGTACAGTATACAGTATTCGTTGCAACTGGCGAATGTAGCTTGCCACATTTGTTGTGATGGGGTGAAGTAAATGACACGTATAAGAGAAACACTTTTACCATGCTATGTAAGGAATAAGTTATTTTAAAACATTGTACTACTGACTGCACAGCTGCTCTACAAGTTTAAAGTCACTCAGCGGGCTATCGAATGAGTACTATCGTTTCTTTGTGTATCAGAAATTAGGGAAAGGACCATATTCGTCGACATAGCTCATTGAATTAGCGAAATGAGTCGGCAGCCGTTGGGGCGAAAGATTTCTGAAGTAGATGTCGCTTCTCGGCAAACATGGTCTGTGACCCTCTCAGGCCAGGCGGAGTGACGATCTGAGCAAGACGGCCAGAAGGAGCTGGATGCGAGTAGCCGAGGATAGGCGTGAGTGGTGTGCTTTTAGGAAGGCTTACGTCCAACAGTGGACGAAGTCATAGGTAGATGAAGAAAACATTGATTGTAATAAATGCATCATGACATAATCGGTACCAAACACTTCCTTAGATTTTAGGCATATGTGCGTGTTACCAATTTAATAGGGATTTTGGTGAGTGCCACTTAGTTCTCCTGGTGGAGAGAAATAAATAAATATCTGGGACGTTTCCACAAACGGTCATCTGACCCCAAACTAAGCAGAGCTTGCACTAAGGGCGTCAGAATACATACATAGATATTTTTAAATACATAATCACACCCAGACACGGAACAAACACCGATGTTCATCACACAAATATTTGTCCCGAGTGGGAATCGAATCCACGAATCTTGGAAACGCCAGCCAGGGTTACTAACCACTGTTCCACCGAGCCAGTCAAGAGAGAAATACTTAGTTTTTGTTGAGTGAAATAAAATAAACCGAAAGATATTCTTATTAGAAAAATATACACAGCGAACAATAAATATTTCTAAACTACTTATATATAATTGAAAACTTTTCTTATTGGAAAAGTAGTTTATCTTTTCTACAACTCTGTTATCCTTTTGATTTAAGTTGTGTGTATTTTCTTTCACGTTGATTAAATTGAAAACAAAGCTATTTCACTTTATCTTTTCATTTAAGATATTTATAAGGACTGACAATAAGATCAACTGAATAGTTAACAGGCTTATAATTAATTTCATTACCACGACTTAAGGGTGAAAGCCATCCGCTCCCCCGCAAGTCCGATGATGATGACAAGGCTACTCCAAGCCATCAATGTAGTTAGTTAAGAAAAAAAATCGCCTTCAATCTCTCCAGATCGCGTATGCACTTAACGACATGTACTACTATCTAACTATGATAGGTACTACCGCTAGTACCAGATAACAAAGTGGAACTAAAGCAAACGTAAAAAGCAGAACAATAGTTCGGACTGCAACTAGACCACTACAGCTGCTTTGAGTATATTATTATATTATATTATACCTTATATTTGAAGTAAGTCATTCGTCTACCTAACTCTAAATGCCTATTCTTCTTCTTCTTATCGAGTCGAAGGCAAAATCAAACATGAACGGCCCAGTATTGATCTAATTTAGAACAATGTTTGCTTAATATTTGCTAATTAGGTATTTACTACTGGTAAACATGGAAGGACATGCAAACCAGAAACTGTATCGATAGAACTGTGCATTTAGACTCTTAAACCGAATCGAATATGTATCACACACAACAAGTTGAACAAAATGCTATTTATAATATTTTTAGCGTCATGAAGGAAGACAAAAACATAGAAAGTATAAATGGAAATGTCGACAGGGGAAGACCAAGAAAGGCCTACCAAATAGGTAGGTCTTGAAGAAAGGTCAAATCAAAAGTACCCGTAATCGACGTGCGTGCAAGAAGTTGATGGATGTGGAAGAAGTAAAAGCATATACCAGGACCGTAGCACATAACAGGAAGTGATCTCTGCCTACCCCTTTGAGAAAAGGGCGTGATTCTATGTATGTAAAAAGAAAGACTAAGTTAGTACACACATAACCAATTCTTAAACTATCAACTACGTTACCCCGAATCCAAATCGTGTACGTACTGCGGGTACGACTCGCAATCAGACACCAAAGTGTAACTAAAATCAAACGTAAAGTGGAGCGATGTGCATGATTTTGATTTCGACATAATACCTTTTAAATGATAACAACCAAAACTGCCTTTTCTCAAAGGGGTAGGCAGAGATCACTTCCTGTTATGTGCTACGGTCCTGGTATATGCTTTTACTTCTTCCACATCCATCAACTTCTTGCACGCACGTCGATTACGGGTACTTTTGATTTGACATAATTACAGTAAAGATAATATATTTTTAACAGTATACTTAAACACATTTGTAAATCCTTGAATATTTTTTTATTGTATAAAATTTGCAATTGCTTAGTACAACATATACTATTAAGATTTATGTTTTTGCCCTATATTTTATGATGTATAAGATATTCAAATAAATTATCTTTTAAAATTTGTAAGTATAAGTTAAGTCAGTTATGTAAGTTGCAAAACTTACAAACACACCTTACAGGGTCATGTTTTTGTACTTAGTTTAAGAACATGTTTCAAATAAATATATTCTATTCTATTCGATCGCCGCGGACGGACGCCGGAATAGTTTGACTGCAACTATACCACTGCAACAAACGCTAGGCGGGTATTCGCATGTAGAGCCGGCGTTTTGTAAGGATAATATTAGACAAAACATAAGGATTCCTAAGGATATCTATCTACGTTGAAAAGCATACTAAGTAAGATACTATTCAGTCACTCTGCTACCCCGCAAGTCCAGTGATGACGACGAGGCTAGCCAAGCTATCATCGTATGTCAGTTAGGAGAAAAAAGTCCACCCAACTGATAACGCCTATTGTAATCCCATTTAGAAAAAAAGTATTGACTTAATTTATGTTAATTGTTGTTTTAAGTAAAGCTATGTTAGGTAAATCCTACTGACTATATAGGTACTGTAGTAGTCCGTTGCGTAGTTTTAAAGATTTAAGCATACATAGCTACATACAGACACCGGGAAGCTACTTTTTTATACTATGTAATGATATGAAATTAAATATATTTATGATTTATTAATAAATCTAGTATTAATATACTTGCTGTGGAAGTGGCGCAGTACCTGTCTAAGTGGAGGAGTTTATTATAGTCCAGTCAAATTAGGTAAAAATCTCGGAATTCGAGATACCCAGCTGTAAGTCTGTAAATACTTAGATATTGACACCCTAAAGGTGGTCTCAAAACCTACATATTGTAGGGTGTACGCAACTATTAAATTTTCAAGGTCAAATGTCACAAATATCAGTTTTATGAACTTTTGAGCGAAACGGGAAGTTTTATCATAAAAGTGTGTAGGAGAAAATTACTTATCTTCTATTTATCTATAAAAATTGTCTGTATATTTTATTCCTAAGATTCACCATTTCAGAGATACAGCGATGCAAATAGTTGAAAAAGTTGTATTTTCAAAAGCTTCCAGGCCCACGTGCGATTGCGCTAGACAGTTAAAATTTTCACGAATGATGTATTTTAGTAAGTAGTAAGTGTCAATATCTGAGTATTTACAGATTTACAGCTGGGTATCTCGAATTCCGAGATTCTTACCTAATTTAAGCTTAAATGACTGGACTATTATCAGAGGCCAAGGCTCATTTTGGGTCGCTGCGCCAACCTAGTTAGTTAGTTACTTGAGTTTTTTTGGCTGCTACATGAAAATAATGACTACACATTACACTAACCAGACTCTATATGGATATAACCAACTATATGGATCAAACGTAAAGTAGAACGATCGCCGCGGACGGACGCCGGAATAGTTTGACTGCAACTAGACCGCTAGAACCGACGCTGGGCGGGCATTTGCATATAAAGCTTTGTTTTCCAATAGGATCCTAAGGCTGTCTTATTTGAAAAACTTGCTAAGTATGTATGCCCGACTACGGCTTGAAGAGCCAAAGAATTTGGGTTGTGTTCCGACTATTATTTTACCTAAACTTTGATATTGTTGTCTCATTCATAAAAGCATTAACATTAACTCGCTGTTGTTGAACATAATTATTGAGAAATACCGATACTTCCAGCTCTCAGCAGAACTCGTGGACGATGAGTTATTACATGTTAAATTTGTTTCTAAATGCTATGAATTCAATATTGTCGATTTTATGTAACCATGACTTTGTACTTTGTAATATATTACATACACTTTGTATGTAACCGATTCAGAGTCGAAAAATAAGGGGGAAGTCTCTATATTTATTCCATTCCTTTCAATCTCTTCAGACTACTGCGCAGTAGAAACAGATCCAGATAAACTATTAGGCATGTTGCTTAGATTTTGTAAACCACTGTATAATTCAAAACATCGAAGCAACATCTCATGTGCATGCTTTTGCTCTCGACATAACATCTTAAAAATTATAACAACCAAAACTGCCTTCATTGCACTCTTCATTTTTACTGCTACATCGAGCTCATAACAGCACTTCTATTCAAACGCGTATGCCTCTAAACAAAACACAATACCACGAAGATTATCCAAAGCGTCGTGTCCTCAAACAACGATCGCTGCTGTTACTTTATCGAGGCCCGGTTTTAGGTATAATGTATGCAGCAGCCATTTCCGTGGTAATGTCTATCGTAAAATCGTATCATGTATAGTTAATAACATGTCGAGGTCTAGTAATGAGAGTAGTGCGCTATTTAGTTTGCGGCCGAGCTCTCTTGTTGAGAACATGATTGGATAACGCCAAATGCATGTTTGGATAAATATGTCTCGTATACTTTTAAAATATCAGTACTAAAGTTATTAGCGGATAAATTGAGGGTTGAGAGTTGAATATTGGTATAACAAGAACTCTTAAATTGTATAGTTATTGTCAATTGATACAAAAGTAATGATGTAATAAGAAATGTCATGCAATACATACAAAAAGAAGCTCTTGCAAAAAAAGCACATATGTCAGATGTATGTGAAATAATATATCTCCAGTCACCATACCTATACAGTTAATATACCTAGAACGAACAATGTCCAATATCTTGACCCAGATTCATAGGAATTACTCAATCGTACCCAGAATTCTGTTATTTGCGAATGTTACACCCGTAAGCGCACCCATACGTTAAGCATATTTAAGCTGTCGGGCCCGCGCCTGACCCCTTACGTAGTAAGGCTGGAATGTAAATGGTTAAGAACATTCTCCGCGATCGGAAAAGATCGTGAGTGTGATTTTGAAGCCGGAGGGTAAATCGATTCATTTTCAAATCCGAATAGGCACATGACCGGCAATCGAACTTAGGATCTGCCGTAGATAGGGCGAGGATATAAATGTACGCAGGTCGTTCGGCATAACATTACACACTTGCGATTTGTGTAGGTACAGTCAACAGCGCATCGGATCCTTATTTAAAGAAAATCTCTTATTAGGGCTCATTAATGTAACTTATACTATAGATATAAGGAAATCATGTAATTTTTTTATCTTAATAAATAAATAAATATTACACAACATCACATACATTGATCTGATCCCGTGGTAAGTAGTTTAAGCACTTGTGTTACGGAAATCAGGATCAACAGTGGATACACAAATAAACTTAAATATATTTAATAATACACCCAGACACGGAACAAACACCGATGTTCGTCACACAAATATTTGTCCCGAGTGGGAATCGAACCCACGACTCTTGGAACCGCAGCTTATGAACCTGAGTCACTAACCACTGTTCCACCGAGTCAGTCAAAATCAGTAATGCCGATTGGATCGAATATTGTTTTTTCAAAAATAAATTTCATTTCCTCAATTCTTCATAACAGTCTTGCCGTTGTACTGTGCTTATGTTCAGGGCGTGAACGAACAAATATACCGGACTGATTGCAAAAACATCATTAATATGACAAGAGCTCGAGCTCGGGCGACATTAGACGCGAGAAATCACGTGGTCAATCCCATACATTTTGTTCTTTTCGAACTTCGTTATCGTTTCGATATTGTTACTTTGTCTACGGGGCCAGGGCATACAAGACAAACAATAAAATATAATAAAAAGGTCATAGTTAAAAAAAGTTTTCAAAATCAAACAACCAATGTCACTAGAGATAACTGTATAATTAATATACAAACTGCATTCACACGTACAAGTGTCATCGGATACAAAGCTTCACATCTATTCCTAGACCACTAAGAGGGTAGGTAAAACCAAATAGCACTGATAAACCGGACCAATATCGTTCCCAGTAATCCCACAAGACACCGTGGCCAAATGGAATCCTAATTAGTCCCATTAGATCGAGAGCAGGACAAAACGATGCAATAAAACTGTTTCTGATAACCGAACACAAATCACTTGCCGCGATAATCACTTCAAATGTTCCCACGGTTTTAATCTGTTAGATTTAAACAATAAACGCTGAATACTGAAACTATTAGATTAAAGATCAATGTGTGTAATATTTATTTATTTATTTAAATATTAGTCTTAATTTTCGACTGGGTTACACCATGGCCACTCGCGACCCAGTCGAAACGTCGCGTCGGGCAAGTAAGTAGCTATGTATTTGCTACTCCTAATATTGCATGTAAACCCATAAAGACTAATATTTTGTGTGAACGAGAAAATAAAGAGTCCACTGCAATAGTGATGAAAGACCAAAAGTATTGAATCTCAATGCCTTGTTGTGCAATCGTCTTGTCAGTGCGATATAAGGAATTAATTAAAGATAATGAAGGTTACTTAAACAAAATAATATTATTTGGCTTGACCGATATGTTATTGTATATTTTAGAAGTAGGAAGTAGATCTGGGCAACATTCGAGAAATTTTTTGACATGACAAGTCTAACTTCAGCTTCGGCTATATACAAGAGAAGCTAGAATTTCAAAAGTAACGAAGTGCAAAATTCCAAAAAATCTTTAGCTCTACAAAAACAACTGCAAAAAAGTAGAGAGGAAGTTAAACGGCAAGCTGCAATCTACAGGACCAAAAATAGGAACAAGACAACGCTACTATTAATCCCAAGACCCACTCTGCGACCGAACTCAAATCAAGTTCGAACTTGTCCAAGACACGGGCCGACAAGTTGGGACAAGTGAAACGCGAAAAAAAAACGCCACAACATTATACAACGAACAAAGAGCCACAAGGAACGGGAATTGTAAAACGAACCTACCAAAGAACGCCATCCTACAGGACCTTTTGTGGAAGGACGGAGAAAAAAAAGGGTTTTTTTTTTTGTTGAAATGGGACCGACAGCTTTTGTGGGCGAGATCGGTATCGACGCTAATTGGTCGAAATAATAAAGTATTAGTTTTACAAGACGGCCGGCTTGGTCCGGTGAATTAACGATTACATGCTTTGTAACGATTTGGCGATTTCGATCGTTTTATTTTATGGAGAAATGTGGTAAATGTTACCTCGAGTCTTGCCCCCATTAAAAGTTAACTATAGCATTATTTTATTGAAATTTGTGTTAGCAAAGAAAAAAAAGGAATAAAATCCAGGAGATTTATCATTTATTTCAAAACATATTACATCTAGGATTCAGAAACAAAGTGAATATGAGCTGCCAAAAAGTTCACACGTTTGATTCATTACAATCAATCGACCATAACTTCCAGTCATACTGAAGTCCAAAAAGAAATCTTCGACTCCCAAACAAAAGGTAGCAACAATAAGAATTGTTCCGAAGCAATGGTACGAGTTTAATAACGGGGTGTTAAAATATTCGCGTCTCGACACAAGTATAGACTGCAAATTGCATAATTTCACTGACGGTCATAATAACAACACGACACAATAAGATATGGCGTGGTCCAAGTTAATAAAGTAAATAGGTTTTTTTACTAACTGACATACGATGATGGCTTGGAGTATTATAGTAGCTTGGAGTATATTATACTTAATGGTCCTGCCAGAATATCGGCGCTGTCGCGACACATACTGAGGCAACACCTATTGATAATTTCATTTGTATGTGTTTTCTTTAATTTATTTGAAACTATGTGAAATGTTTCTTCCTTACTAATAATAATAAAAAAAACAAATATCTGGGACATTTCCACACACGGTCATCTGACCTCAAACTAAGCACAGCTTGTACTAAGAGACTGATGTAAATACATAATACATAATCACACCCAGACACGGAACAAACACCGATGTTCATCATAACACTTAGTTCACAACAAAAACTTTGACTTTGCTCCTAAGCACATCTGCCATACGCTCATGCAAATTTCGCATACGCTTTACACCTCTAACTTGAGCCCGGACAAGGCACGAAAACCGATACAATCTCCGTGGCGATACGACAAAGAAACCGCCGTTATTTCCCACGGGTGCCAGCTCTTATCCCTTCCGGACGCGGTCATTCATTTCTATCCCGCCGATAGATTATATTCGGAGGGTAAGCCCGTATTACCATACTAGCCTTGGAGCCGGCGAGCGATTTGCGAAAGGTATTTGACATGCAGAAAGAGTATATTTGCGACAGGTATTCTACATGCAGAAAGAGGTATCTTGAGTGGGTTCGATTCCCATCCGAGAAATATGATGAACATCAATGTTCCATATCCATATCGGGGTGTGTGATTTATTTAATAAAGTATAATAATATTTTGTGTATATCACTATAATTGTTTCTGATATCCGTAACACAAGTGTTTATGTAACTAAATTCGAAATCAGAACAATGTACGTGATGTGAGTGTATTGATTTTATTTCCACAATATTCACATCTAAGGCATGGTCCTAGTTTAATAGGCTCAAACCTACCAGTGCATCGCATGGATCATGTGTCCTCCGTAGACCGCCATGCACTTCAATCATTCGCCAGTCCCAATCTAAAACGTAGATAGGTTAAAAAACAAAAAAGTCATACGTAACCTACTTCTCCCGTGAAATCCCAACTGTAAATTGCTCGTCAGCCCTCTTCCTACGGGGCCCTTCGGCGCCCACCCAAAAGAATTGAGTCAGCTCCTTTAGGAGAGGATAAATCTTCCCGGGATTTCGGGTTGATTTCGTTTTAACTGTTGTACGGGACCGCGGCTGAGGGTATTGGTCGACAGCTCCTAAGTCGATCTCATAAGTCACCCTCCATTGGTGGCGATATACATTGACACAATAACAGCGTTCTGATGAAAGTTGTAAAGCGTGTTATCCCTGTTTTATATATGTGTGTACACAGATAGATAGAATTATCATTTTTGTACCTTATTTTTCTGTATCTACTATCTAAAGTGTAGATTAATACTTTATAGCTTAGAAAAAAACTAACTGCCTCGTTGGTCTATAATATTGGTAGCAAGCGCTGCGTTAGGACCGAGAGGTCCCCGGTTCGAATCCGGGGTCTGGCAAAATTTTTGTGAGGTTTTCTGTAATGAAATTACTCAGCTCGGAGTTAGGAAGTTGGCGGTTGAACGCCCGTGCCTCGGAAAGCACGATAAGCCGGTGGTCCTGCGCCCGATCTCTCATCGGTCATGTCGGATTGCCGTCTCACCGAATTATGAGAGTAAGAGAATAGAGAGTGCACTTGTGTTTGCGCGCACACTTGTGCACTATAATATATCCTGCGCACTTGGCTGATCTCAATTGAGATCGGCCGCCATGGCTGAAATCGGTCGGATGCCTTAGTATTTAAAACTTGAGAATACCGAAGAATCATCATCGTCATAATCATCATCATCTGCCCGAATCTGTCCACTGCTAGACACAGGCCTCCCCAAACGCACGAAACTTGTATCTTTCTTCAATCATCAATTCTATGATATATCCTGCGCACTTGGCTGATCTCAATTGAGATCGGCCGCCATGGCTGAAATCGGTCGGATGCCTTAGTATTTAAAACTTGAGAATACCGAAGAATCATCATCGTCATAATCATCATCATCTGCCCGAATCTGTCCACTGCTAGACACAGGCCTCCCCAAACGCACGAAACTTGTATCTTTCTTCAATCATCAATTCTATGAAATCGGGCATTGGTGTTTGTACATGGTCTGAGTGTGTTGAGTATTTTTTAGGTTTGATCTCGTCTTAAAGCAACTTAGCTCGGAATGAGAACAATGAATGTGCTGTGAGATATTTATTTTTAACTAGTAACCCGCCCTTGTTTCGCTTCGGGTATATTATACACTAGCTGTGCCCGCGACTTCGTTCGCGTGGACTACAGGATTTTACATATAAAAGTTTTTTCCTGCTAACTCCCGTTACCGTAAGAATTTTTCAATATCCTGTTCCAACTAAGCTTTAAGTTTACTATGGTACCTGATTGCTAAATTTACAGTATCTAACTTAAGTGATATAGATTATTCATTCATACAAAAAGATTTCTCGCTAATTCCCGTTCCCGTGCAGTCAGTCAGTCAGTCAGTTTCTCCTTTTATATATTTAGATTTGAGCCCGAGACTTCGTTCGCGTGGACTACAGGATTTTACGTACAAAAGTTTTTTTCCAATATGTGACTTCCGTTCCTGTAGAAATTTTATCTAAATAATATCGCGTTGCAAGTTAGCTTTACGTTCATGGGTGCATCAGGGGTCATCACCTGCATGCCAAATTTCAATCATCTAGTTTACGCGGCTTACTTTTTTTCATACAAAAGTTTTATCCCGCTTACTCCCGTTTCCGTGGGAATTTTGTAATATTTTGTTGCAACTAAGCTTTAAATTAACCTGCTTGTCAAATTTCAAGCGTCTAGCTCAAGCGGCTTAGATTTTTCATACAAAAGGATTTTCCCGATTATTCCCGTTAGCGAAGGAATTTTGGGAATTCCTTTCATAGTGCACCTTTACGGTACCTAAGCTACGTCATTTCCAAACTTAATTACTTACAAGTTTTTCCCCAGTTACTTCTGTTCCCGCGGGAATTTTGCAATATCCGGTTGCAAGTAATCACTATTTTCATTAAGGTACCAGCATACTAAATTTCAATCATCTATCTTACGCGGCTTAGATATATTCATACAAAGTTTTCCCCCGCTCACTTCTGTTCCCGTGGGAATTTCATAATATCCTGTTGTAACTAAGCTTAAAGTTTACTAATGTACCTGCTTGTCAAATTTCAAGCGTCTAGCTCAAGCGGCTTAGATTTTTCATACAAAAGGATTTTCCCGATTATTCCCGTTCCCGTGAGAATTTCGGGAATTCCTTTCTTAGTGCACCTCTACGGTACCTAAGCTATGTCCCTTCAAAATTTCAAGTGCCTACGTTTAGCCGTTTAGGCTGTGCGTCGATATGTCAGTCAGTGAATCAGTCAGTCAGTCAGTCAGTCAGTCAGTCAGTCAGTCAGTCAGTTTCTCCTTTTATATATTTAGATAAAAAACTTCCACTTAAATCCCTCTACCTATTAAAAACTGCATCAAAAACCGTAGTGTAGTTTTAAAGATTTAAGTATACATAGGGACAGACAGACGCTGGAAGCAACTTTGTTTTATACATAGTGATTCAGATTCTACCTAAAGAGATGTTACTTAAAATAGCGTCGATAAAGACTTAACCTGCTTAGAAGCTAAAAATATAATCTTGCTTAATCATCAAGCAAAATGTGAAACTATTAAAGTGATTAGGTGATTGATTGAAGTTTAAACTATTTATTGTTTATTGTACAGTTCAACAAATGTAGTTGAGCCCTCATTCATTCATTCATTCATTACATGACATGTCGAATGCATTCATTGCAACGACAAAACACGAACGATACGGCAAAGCGAAGACGGAATAAGGTCACCCGTTTCCTACAACTGATAGCAGCCCGGGCCCGATACATCGACGACATTGTCCGACCAATTTTGCACCCAACCTGATTTATGGACGGACTGAAGGATATCGCACTGTGACCTGTTTTATTGCGAGAGATATGGAGTTGGTGCTGTGAAAGAACATTGGAGATTGGTCGGGTAAAAATTGATGAGTATCCGATCCGTTTTGTAAGATTTTAGAATTTCGCGTTCCATTACACTAAAATTAGTCTTTATGGGTCTACACGCGATATAAGGAGTAGCGAACTGCTCGCTCGCGACCACGATTGGTGTAACCCAGTCGAAACGTCGGGCAGTAAGTAGCTATGTAATTTGCTACTTCTAATATCGCGTGTAGACCCATAAAGACTAATTTTAGAGTATCCGTTTTCTCGCAATGCTATTAGAAGAAAAAGGTTTCTTATAAGGTCGAGTCGAATCGCATGGATCTGTGTACTTGTTTCTTGCGCTCACAGTCGTGTGTTCGAATCCCTGTCTGGACAAATATTTATGTGATGTTTAAAAATGTCTTATTTACTTTTGTTGTATATATTCTATATGTGTGGTGTTTAGTTATATTCTCTCTCAGTCTTTAAAATTACAGCTTACCTGAACCTCTGCCACCTCGTCTGGGAGTAAAATAAGGTGTAACTTACCTGAAACAAGAAATTATTCATTAGTTTACCAAATTACAAAAACAATTTACAATTTTAAATAAAACTTTATAAGACTGCATAAATAGTTCATACAAATAATATGACAAAACCTTCATACTTAAATATCTTCAAAAATATCAAAGTTTCGAACAAACTATGCACGCCCGATTCACCTCCTTAAAAGGTGAATTTCCAAAAATCCATTTTTAGACCAAAACGTCATAAAAGGAACCTCTTTGTAAAATTTGAAGTTTCTAACCCTTATATTTTCGGCCGATTATCAGTCGGTGAGGGTCTCCTTTTATACATACTAGCTGTGCCCGCGACTTCGTCCACGTGAAAAATGGATGTTGGCCGATTCTCAGACCAACTCAGTATGCTCACGAAATTTCATAAGAATCGGTCAAACCGCTTGGGAGGAGTACGGGAACGAACATTTTGACAAGATAATTTTATATACAGGGTGTAACAGGAGGGGTGGATCATCGTAAGTCAATCGATGGGGAACTTCAATACCTATCGATATAACCCCTATGTATGTTCAGCGATTTTCAATAGTTCCAAAGTTATTGAGATTTTTGTGAAATTTTTGTAAGAAGCCGGAATTCAGTATAAAAGTCTTCACTGTAGCTTAACTACTGGACCTGCTTGCATGATTTTTTTTCTAGAAATAGTTCAATAGTGGGTATGCATAATTACGATACCGATTTGAGTCATAACCCTATCGTATTGGAGTAATAAAATAATTCTTCACAAAAGTTTTACGAATCGAATTGTGTCTACCAACTTTCAAAGCCTCCAGTGAAAAAAAGTGCCTTTGTTTTTTTTCTAGAACTTATTTTAAAACCTATCTACATTCATGGATAGTATACCCTGAAAATTTCATACCGCTACTACCAGAGCATCATAACGAAAATTGAACGCGAATGGCACAGGTGCCATAAATCAGTGTTGTTATTTTTCATGTAAAACTTAAATTTAAAAAATAAATCGATATGTTTCAGCAAATTTATGCTATGTTAGTAACATAAGTAGCAGTAATTTTACAGAATTGCAAATCAAAAGGGTCAAAATCAAACAAAGAAAATTTACATAATTTTTGTTAATAATTTTTTTTACAGTAAGTGTTCATAATGGGCACCATTATTGGCTATGCATACATACGAGTACTACACCTTTTTACAAAGGTTTTTCGGATGTTGCAAAATGCTGCTACTACATTTTGCCGTGTCACAATTTGGGCCCCTGAAAAATTTGACAAACAGAAGCATTCCACAACCTCCAATTAAGCTTTTAAAGAAGGTCTAAGCTATGCATAGCCTATAATAATGCCCATTATGAACACTTACTATAAAAAAAAATATTTACAAAAATTATGTAAATTTTCTTTGTTTGATTTTCACCCCTTCAATTTGCAATTCTGTAAAATTACTGCTACTAATGTTACTAACATAGCATAAATTTGCTGAAACATATCGATTTATTTTTTAAATTTAAGTTTTACATGAAAAATAAAAACACTGATTTATGGCACCTGTGCCATTCGCGTTCATTTTTCGTTTTGATGCTCTGGCAGTAGCGGTATGAAATTTTCAGGGTATGCTATCCATGAATGTAGGTAGTTTTTAAAATAAGTTCTAGAAAAAAACACAGGCACTTTTTTTTCACTGGAGGCTTTCAAAGTTGGTAGACACAATTCGATTCGTAAAACTTTTGTGAAGAATTATTTTTTTACTCCAATACGATAGGGTTATGACTCAAATCGGTATCATAATTATGCAGACCCACTATTGAACTATTTCTAGAAAAAAAAATCATGCAAGCAGATCCAGTAGTTAAGCTACAGTGAAGACTTTTATACTGAATTCCGGCTTCTTCCAAAAATTTCACAAAAATCTCAATAACTTTGGAACTATTGAAAATCGCTGAACATACATGGGGGTTATATCGATAGGTATTGAAGTCCCCCATCGATTGACTTACGATGATCCACCCCTCCTGTTACACCCTGTATATAAGATATACGACATTTTATAGATTATCGATAGATTGCAATTCCATTGAGATACAATCACATAAGTTGCAGGTACTAAAGTGAAGTGATCAAAACAGACACGATCATTTCACCTTTCCCTGAACATCGCAAGGTATAATTTAAAATGGCTATGCATAAACAATCCATTGTTCATCGTTATCTCTCTCATTTATCCGTCCGTCATTCATTACGTCACAGCTGGTCAGATTGCAGTGAGGCATCTATGGTGTGGCCTTGAGAGTTGTACGGTATGTTTTATTCCTTTTTTATCTGACCAGTTTGTGTAATTTGATGTACCCTACATCAAGTAGACAAGGTACTTTTAACATCATCATCATCAGCACGTAAACGTCTTCACTTCTGGGGCACGGACCTACCCTGAACTAAGGCGATAAGACCTGCTTGATGCTTGATGCACCTTCACCTTGGGCAGGGGTTTACCCAAAGTGGTGTGTGGGACTCCCGGCTGCCGGTGCTGAGATGGAAAACCGGCAGCTGCTCCTGGGCTAAGGTGCAATGCCCACCACATACATGATGTTACAATTAAATACTAAGGGCCGCATAATTGGGTGAAAGCCAAACGTTTAGCTTAGCCGACAGCCTGACTGGTTTGCTTCGAAGGGTTTTGACAATCAGGTTTTTTCTAATGTTACAAAATTTTTTGCATACTCTACCAACTCTACCTTCCCATCGTTGGCAACTTTCCGTTTCCGTTATTTCACTGTCACCATAACTACTGTAATTATTACGTCACACGCCAATAGACCTTTGGTTTAAATCTTTATGGCGGCCATAAACGGGCAACTGCCACCGGCCCTGTTAATCAATCCCTATGGTAATTAAAAGACTTTTACTGTCCACTAATCTGGCTCGCTACTTATCTAATAAAAGCGTACTACATCCCAGAGTTGATTGTCGCTTTGATTATTGTAATTAAGTAGTTTTTATACAGAGGGGAATGTTTATAAAAGGAAATGTGTCAGGCTCAGAGTCATGGCTCGGTGGAACAGTGGTTAGTAACCCTGGCTGGCGGTTCCAAGAGTCGTGGGTTCGATTCCCACTCGGGACAAATATTTGTGTGATGAACATCGGTGTTTGTTCCGTGTCTGGGTGTAATTATGTATTTAAAAATATATATGTATGTATATCAGTCTCTGACGCCCATAGTACAAGCTCTGCTTAGTTTGGGGTCAGGTGACCATGTGTGGAAATGTCCCAGATATTTATTTTATTTATTTATTTTTAGTCATAGCCACGAGTCGTGAGTTGGATTTCCATTTGGAACAAACATTTGGTGAGATGAATATTCGTGTCTGTTCTGTGTTGCGGTATGCTGTTTATATTTGTGTATGATGCTGTTTATTTCTAGAAATTTATCAGAAGAAATTTGATTTGACGCCTTTTGCCAACACATTTTATTATATGCAATTACCCTATAATGAAATACATCGGACCATCTTGGATAGTTAGTTTTATAGCCAACGAAATCCAATACCATCTATGTAATCCCAGTTACTATTTCTCATACTTGCAACTAACCAACGCAAACAAGACTATAAATAAAAATAACTCTGCAGATTAATCTGAAACGCCATCTTTCACACAAATGGACCGTTCTTTAATGACTCACATTAAAAGTGATAGTCGCCATGATTTAGTGATCCGCTTGATATAATTTAATACGTTTCTCTAATTAATCCGTCGCCCATTGTTCCTAACTAACAGTTTGACATAACCGGTCCATACTTTATATACCGCGTTACATAAAATGTTGCGTTCAACATACATTAGTTGCTGCTCAAATTGACATTTCATTATGTTTATCTTGGTCGTCGTTTGTTTTAATTAGTAAACACGGTCAATTATTGTGTTGCGATAACATCCGAGTTGGTATGTTTGCTATGGAAATTAGGGCGATGTTAGCAAACTTAAGTGACTGATGACACAAAGACCTAAGGTAGGCCTTTGTGTTGGATAGAGCAAATGCATTAGATGATGTGCAACGCTCATTCCGCCCGCGACTTCGTCCGCGTAGAGACGTTTAACGGGTAAAACATTACTTCTTTATAGCGCAGTCGGTTAAAAAGTAGCCTATATCCTTTTCTAGGCTCTGGACTATATCTGTACCAAATTTCGTTTAAATCGGTTTAGTACTCTATGCGTGAAAGCGTAACAGACAGACAGACAGAGTTACTTTCGGATTTATAATATTAGTAAGGATTATGAATAATTAATATGACAATTGTTCTTCATTTTTCTTTCATTATGTAAACTTAGATTAAGACACTAGGTTAGACATTTTTAAACTTATTTGCATGCGGTGTATACCTTCTAGTGATCAAGCAATCAGCTTGAGTATCCTTGATTGTATTTATTTTAAGTATTGTTGTATTAGTACCGAATAAATAAATAAAATAAATAAATGACATGCCTCCTCTCCCAAGCCATGAACTGTCCATCTACAACCGAAGATCGGCGGAAGTGGAGGGAATTCCAATAACGATAATTCCAATAATTCCCAACAGTAGTGGACTAGGTTGTTATATAAAACAAAGAATATTTTAATAATTACATACATAATATTCTACTTCAGACGTCAGCTTCTCACATACCAAAGAATGCATTCTGAACGATCGCTGTAGTAGGTATAATGTATGTGATGTGAGAAGGAATAAACTTTATTATTATATTATTATTAATTTTGTAAGATGACGGCAAGTACTCATTTAAGATTACTTTGGTCAGTAAACTAATTTAAAAATACACATCAAAATCTGATCAAAGATTCGATCTCAGTCGAAGAGGAATCGTGATATCAATACTTCACAAGGATTCCTTAGAACATACAACGACATATTATTTGACAAATAACAAAATGGACAGTGGGAGGACATCGAAGCTCCTATTGCAGCGATGTCGGAAATAGAAAAGCATTTCTTGCTAACGGGCGATAGGAGACAGTTGAACACCTTCCACCAATCGACTGTCACATGGTATCCATGACAGGCTTACAGGGTGCAGTTTGAAAAGCAATTTCATGCTTGAAACGAATAATATACAAGTTTCAACTGTACCTCTATACATGTGCATTATTTCTTTGTTTCACGTCTTAAGCTAATATGTATTAAAATAGAGAAACCTGTAAATAGCCTTACGCATAGTTATAAGCAATAGATAAGAAAAAATGTGCAAATCGCTGTTAGTTTTCGTAATAATATAAAAATTAAAATTAAAATTAAATTTTCCTATTGTTTCGGTAAAATGGACATGACGAACCTACAAGTGTTCTATTTCACCATTTTTTACCTTACCTACGGAACCCAAAGAATTGCCTAAAAAAATCTAAGTTCTGCCAAAAGTAATAAAGCTAGTAATAAATAAAAAAACATTACACAACATAACATACACTGATCTTATTCTGTGCTTTTTTTATAGCAGACTAACAAGATGACCTCACTCTACCTGATGGTAAGCGGTAGTGAGTTGCACACGAACTACACAAACACAGCTGAGTTGTATTCCATGATCAGAAACAACTTAAATGTCAATAAATTAAGGTAAAAATCTTTAAAAAACAAGCTTTTATTTAAATGCGCTAAAAAGAAAAAAATAAACTTTTACACTATAACTTTACTGTCAACTTATAACATTTCAAATTCAACATATTTGACACAATTTATATGTTTTAAAAGCTTGTCGCGAGATTTAAGTACTCGTATTTACTTTCTTAGTTTAAAATTTTTAATAGGCAGGTATTTTAAAACTTGCTTTTAAAATTACGAGTAGGTACTTAAATCTCGCGACAAGCTTTTAAAACATATAAATTGTGTCAAATATGTTGAATTTGAAATGTTATAAGTTGACAGTAAAGTTATAGTGTAAAAGTTTATTTTTTCTTTTAGCGCATTTAAATAAAAGCTTGTTTTTAAAGATTTTTTACCTTAATTTATTTTATACTTTTTAGTTTTCACCTTGTAAGTTCCACCCTGGTTACCATCTAGCTCCAAAGTACTCATCTAGGCGAATCAAACGAGCCCAAACTCGATGGGGTTGTGTCGTTTAAGTACTGAGTTCCTTTGGCTGTCTTCCGGCTCCATCATCAGACCCTGGTTACCATCTAGCATCTAAGTACTCATCTAGGCGAATCAAACGAGCCCAAACTCGATGGGGTTGTGTCGTTTAAGTACTGAGTTCCTTTGGCTGTCTTCCGGCTCCATCATCAGACCCTGGTTACCATCTAGCATCTAAGTACTCATCTAGGCGAATCAAACGAGCCCAAACTCGATTTGGTTGTGTCGTTTAAGTACTGAGTTCCTTTGGCTGTCTTCCGGCTCCATCATCAGACCTTGGTTACTATCTAGCACCAAAGTACTCATCTAGTCGAATGAAATGAGCCCAAACTCGATGTGGTTATGTTATTTAATTACTGAGTTGCTATGGCTATCTTCAGACTTCATCATCAGATCAGCTCCATGTCATAATAATATTGCATTGTCATCGGATATACACGTGCATCCAAAATTTCAGCTCAATCGGTTGAGGGCAAGTGCCTTAAAATTGAGTTATAAAATTCCACCCGAACACACAAACATACATACATTGCAAGTTAAATAAAAGCTTGTAAAAATACACCCAGACTCCGGAACACGTGTTCATCACACAAATGTCCCAAATGAGCACTACCAAATGTCACCCAGTCCAAAGTAAGCAATTTCATGGTCAATGCTTGTCGTTATCCACGACACCTTAAAACCGTAAAAACCGTTAGATCTGTCGAATTGAAACCGTCAAAATGTCATCTCACTCGCTGTTTGGTTGACCTGGCCGTTTCGTGGCCATATTTGGTCGGATTTGATTGGTTGTTACCAAATATGATGGGACTAGGCACATGCTGTTCAACTAATCAGCGATGTGCGTGACATTAAAATGGAAAAAGACGTGTGGCACTCGGGGACTGCCGCGGTATAGCTATTGCATAGCATCGTCCGATTTCGGAGCAGCTCGTCTCGATTCGTGCGAGTCTACCGAACTGAAACGACGTTAGACGATTGTGAGGTTTTTTTCGTTACGGAATTTCTTGGTTCGGTCGCCGCACTCAAAGCCCGCGATAAAAGCTATGCAATAGCTTAAAAAATATATATTAATTGACAGATATACTTTATTGAGTATAAAATCGAAACAATTTACAGAGTTGGCGTTACATAAAATAAAAACAGTACCAATTAGGCAATAATATCGGTATATCTTATTGAATTATTTTATTGTTTTCCTATGACACTACGATGTAAGTGCAACATCCATAATTACAAGTAAGTACAGTTTTACAGATGTGTCGTTGAATCATTGAGTAAAACGAAATCTCATAAGTATTGCGATGTCTACTGATCACATATTGTTTAATACCTACAAAAGGGTTTTAGGGCGTGGTTGACTAAGGCCTTATCGCCCTAGTTTAGGGTAGGCCCGTGCTCCAGCAGTGGGGACGTATATGGACTGATGATGATGATGATGACGACGTAAGGATTTTATATGAAATACAATATGAATATGGAAAAAAATTCAACGCGAGACGAACTCTAGTACCCTCACAATCAATAGACCAGTTGGTCTTCCAGGAGCACATGCCAATACACCAAAACAGTCGCATCAGCTGAAATAAAACCGTATTTGTGGCGGCACTTACCCGCTCTTTGCTTCGAAGCAAAACGGTTTCTTCCAGACGGGTAAAGATCGCAGATTTGTATAGGGCCAAATGGCTCCACCTAGCGGCGACATTGTAAGAATTGTAAGTTTAAGCAATAACGCTGCATTGCCCCGACGGGCGAGCACGTAGGGGGCTAGTGATGTGACCTGCTGGCTGGGATGGGACGTCCCTATCTAGATGATTCTACTTTGAAATTGGACTTCTCACAGTTTGATCCTTTACATAGTAACACTTTACACAGTGGTGGCAACGTTTTTGTTTTTCGTATTTTATTACTGGTCTACTTTTCAAAATGTTGTCTCTTTAGTTTTAAGTTCAAAATTGCTGTGCCCTTGCAGGGTGATGTGAGAACTCTATATATTTTGTAAGACCCTATGTAACCACATTATGCAATATCTGATTATGGTTATGATTATATGTAATTTAAACCTTACTCACTAAAGATGAAGTACGACAGCAGTGAAAATTGATTACTGCTAAACTAACAAGCAGTAATCTACAAACGCTGTAGTATATTATATTTATACATTCATACATAAAATCACGCCTTTTTCCCAGAGGGGTAGGGCGAGATCACTTCCAGCGATCCACTTTTCACCTCTGTGGGAAACGTGACGTGACGGGTTGTGGACCACGTCGCCGCCATTCTGCCTTATGCATTGTTTTAACAAGGTCATTGCGTTCCCACGAGTAGCAAGGATATATGACGGGGGAAGGAAAAGGGGAGGAAGGATACTATCGCTTCGGATGATTTGGACTGAGTCGATAGTAGCTCAAGGAGCCGGGGTCGCTTACCCGTATACCGTTCACCAACTACTGGACAGATAGATTATATTTATACACCAATATATTTTATGACTAGCGAGAATGGCACACGGTAGTTCATGAGTAAATAAGGAAGCTTATTATCGGAGGTCAACATCCATTTGGGTCATTACGCCGTCTTAACGTCTTTGTTAGTTTGATTGGTTCGGTGGAACAGTGGTTAGTGACCCATGGCCACTATCTACGCTTGATGTACCCTACATCAAGTAGACAAGGTACCTTCAACATCATCATCATCAGCCCATATACGTCCCCACTCCTAGGGTACGGGCCTATCCTAAACTAGGCCGATAAGGCCTTAGTCAACCACGCTGGCCAAGTGAGGGTTGGTTAACTACACAACCTTCGAATTTCTTTGTAGATGTGCAGGTTTCCTCACGATGTTTTCCTTCACCGTTCAAGCGTCGAATAATCATACAAATGAATTTCAAATTTGAAAAACACAGTGTTACGTAGCGGGGTTTGAACTGGCGACCTCTCGCATGGCAAGCAACCACCTTAACCACTCGACCATCGACGCTTTTCAGTTAAGTCCTCCCGAAAAAAAATAAAAAAATGGGACGTCCCAGTTCCTTTCTCCTAGTAGTCATCACTAGCGGTGTATCACATTTCGCAGAATGCATTCCGGGCTGCAACTGCTAGATTGGTCACCTTTGTCCGGGAGTAAAAGATGCTCAACCGTTTTTGAACGAAAGCGCCTTTGAAATTTTAAAGCGATGAATACCTACTATTGTTTTACCGACTCAAAAAAAATTAACATACAAGTCACTTTGATCTGTATGTTCTTGCTCATGTTTTTTCCCATTTGTAATTCCGCATTTTTATTGCTTAATTAAATTCATGTTATTTAAAAAAAATGTTGATTACCAAAAATTTGAGAGTGACGCATGTACCTGTTTATAAGTATGTAATTTATATAAGTACGTATATTATTATGTAAGTGACTTGAATTTAAGCGAAAAAAAAATTACATTAACGATCATTATTTTTACAGCCTTTTAAATGTATGTATAATCACAACTTCTTAGTAATATTCATGATCAACTCTCCCATTGCATATCATGCATTCGCCTTAAACAATTGCAGCGATTCCGATGCAATTTTCAAGGGTAACTGAATGTTTCATTTGCGGTTTGATTGTTTGATTGCGTACGAATCGGTTCAAGGAAGAGAGGCTCTTCCTGATTCGGAAAGTGCTCCGCCATTATGAGTCAGTAACATGGGATTACTCGTCATGGAATCAATTTGTTTGGTTGCTAATTGAATAAAAAAGGAAACAAATGTATGTGTGTATTGACTCGAACCCACGATTTCCGAGATATGGGAGCCACAGCCCATCAGATATAATTTATTTATTTATTTATAATAGGTTCACAGACAGATTATAATAGAAAAACATCATAATGATGCAGGGCTTCTTTATATATAAAAGAAGAAAGAAAAACATTTATTGACCATGAAACAGACACGAAAAGTTACAGTGACAGACATAAATACACAAGACACGTCTAGCTGGATTTATATAAGTAGTGAACACAGCATGGGAATATAACTAGCGTAGCCTGTCATTTACGATGGGCGAGCACAGAGTGTGCCAATTAATGATAATGAATATACAAATATCAAAATCAACTATATTTAGTTAGTGAGTTTGTAAGTTTAAATTATATTGTAATGCCCCAACAATGCTTGACAAGAGCAACTACAGTATTTAAGTTAATTACCATTTTTTTATCTCGTTAAGTAGGCTCGTGAGAAAAAAGTAATATTTAAGCGTTTTTCACACTATAATGACCTAACAACGTGAACAATACACATACAATCAAAATAGAGCAGTCGAGAATCGAACCGGGATTAAACAAAAACTTCAATCCGCGGGACCGATGGAAAATGTGTCAGCCGGGATAAATGATTTAAAACAAAAGCGCGGAGCACGTACCCGCGACAGCGTGCGATAGGTGGTCCACTTTTTATGTAAATATTGGAAAATTATGTATAAAAAAATTATACTACTATTATTAAAGTGAATTGTTACATACATGCCCGTATTATTTATTTAGAATAAGTAAGGATCGGATTATATGCAACACAAAAAGCATGTGTAAAAACGCACTTATATAAATTTTGTTACCATCTTTGTAAACCATGTGACTGCAAATAAATAAATAAATAAATAAATCCATGTAATGTGTTTGATAAATGCATGAAATATGCACGAAAGTTGGCAGAATATGCTCTATGCTGCGCGACGTTTTTGATGTATTCGATTATTCTTGATAAAATTTTATGTTACTTCCTCCAATTTGACACAAACAAATTAGTGCCCATAACCTCTGTGTTAACATCTATAGGATTCCAGGAATTACATGATATTTTTATTATTATACCTTCCCCTTCCAGCCTATGACATGCCCTTCCAGCTCATGTCCTTCCCGGACTCTCCAAGCGGAGTGGGAAACGACATTTAGGGAAATGTGACAGGCTCGATCGGGTCTTGTGCCTGTCGACCTCATATTTGGACCTCACTACCGCTTGATGGTAAGCTAGTAGCGAGTGAGAGCGAGAGTGAAGTGAGGTTATCCTGAAAGGTTCCTTATAAAAAAAAATCATCATCATCAGCCCATATAGCCACTGCTAGGGCACGGGCTACCCTAAACTAGGGCGATAAGGCCACCAACCACGCTGGCCTACGGGTAGGTCTTATCCTTATAACACTCGAACGTGTGCCCACCCCACATATCGGTAGCGACACTTCAGCACCGAGTGGCCACGACACACGATACCCTTGGATTTATCGGGACAAAGAATTGGAAAGGGTTCCGTTCTTACCGATCGAATGCTTTAGAACCGAACGATATGTTATATGTATTATTGGTGGCCCGCCTTCACTTCGGGTGTATACAACTATACTATACAACGAAATAAAATTGAAGTGTCTGTTTGTAATATTAAAATAACAACTTTTTACTAGATAGATATGATTGTATATCGGGTAATTATAACAAAAACACAATCAAAAACTGTTTTGTATGTCTGTCTGTCTGTTCGTTCTCGCTAATCTCCGAAAAACCTGCACCAATTTCGACGGGACTTTAATTTATAAATAGCTAATTTTTAAAGTACAAATAGGAATTTTAATAAACCATTTACACACGGACAAAGTCGTGTGTGCCTGCTAATTAACCATAATAGACCTTCCTCTTCCATCACTCTACCTATTTAAAGAAACCGCATGCACTGCGTAGTTGTAAAGATTCCAACATATCATGTCCCTGTGGGACTGACAGTGGAAACTACTATGTTTTATTCTACGAGGTGCACATTAAGACTTCGCCTTAGTGGATGCATCTGGTAGAGTCCTTGTGACTTCTTCTGTTTCCGATCCAGAACAGCTAAAATTTACACTACACGATGAACCTTAGGGACACATCAGATGGCCAATCGCTGTGAAGATAATCGAGCCCTATGTCCAGCTATATACGACGTATTCCAGCTGATTACACTGCAGTGCTACCATGAGTTAGCTATCGAAAACTTACGTACTAAACCTGTCGAATCGTTTTTTTCATACAACCGATTTTAGTTCTAAGCGTTACCGCTAGGGGCTCTGACATTTTTTTATACACATTTCTACATAAGCGATATCGAGTCTGTCACTTTTAAACTCTACCATGCGGTACGCTACTGGAAAAGGTTGCAAGGAAGCCAAACGCTAAGCCAATACGTATTGCCGGACTACTTAAAAAACTGTAACATACGTTTGACTTCTCTCAAAGTAGGTTGTTAATATATGGTAAGTGTTGCAAAAAAGCGTCGATGGCCGAGTGGTTCGATCGTTGCTAGCCATGCGAGAGGTCGCCAGTTCAACCCCCGCCGCGTACCAATGGGATTTTCAAATTTGAAATTGTAGTAGTCGTCGTCATCGTGTAGTCGACCAACCCGCACTTGGCAAGCGTGGTAGTCTAAGGCCTTATCGCCCTAATTTAGGGTAGGCCCGTGCCCCAGCAGTGGAGAAGTACCTATATAGGCTGATGATGATGACTGTATCACTTATGAAACATACTTGAAAAGGTTGCAAGGAAGCAAAACGCTAAGCCGTAACTAACTACGTATTTCAAAAACTGTAACATTCGTTTGATTTCTATGGAAGTAGGTAACTTATGGTAGGTATACTTGGCCAGCGTTGGGTGTTCGAGTCCCCGGGCCGCGGTGAGCCAGTTGAATTTTTTCCGTTTTTTAAATATAAGAACAGCTAGTGCATTTAGCACTTAATTTTTTTTAATTTACATTAGCCAGGGTGATTGACTAAGACCTTATTGCTCTAGTTTAGGGTAGACCCGTGCCGCAGTGGGGACGTATATGGGCCGATGAAGAGTGTTTCACTAGATAAAAAGGCCCCATTATGACCCAGTCGTATTCCCTGATAGAGGCGTCTGATTGATCAATAAACGATTCAGCGGCACTGCTCAGTGCTTGTATTTACTGCGCGTTTATGTGCACTTTCCCATCGCAAACAACTGTATCAGCCGACGGGGCGCCGTAGGAAGGGCTGGCAATTTTATTAAGACGGTTGTAATTTTCTTCATTCATTTAAATTTTTTTTTTAATTCGGACACTATCGCGTGCCACACATACAAATAAAAAGCAACATTCAGACAAATTGATAAACTCCTCCTTTTTGAAGTCGGTTCAAAAAACCAAAGTCGCGTTCTCTGTTCCTATATCCATATGTTTGGTTGAATCTTTAAAACTACGCAACTGAATTTAATGCGGCGTCTTCGGCGGAAGCATTCAAGAGTATCCATATAAAAGTATAAGTTATACTATCATTTCATTAGAGAATTTAATATACCTCAGCGTCGGGTATACAAGTTGTAATCTGTTCTATATATTATGATACATCGGATTACAAAGGGTGCCGGATTAGCCAGTGGCCGGATTACCCGTATATATGTTAAATCTGAAAAAAGGATGAGCTATGTGTTGGAATAAATATACGAAAATGGGAATAAAAGCGAGCTTAGGAATATATAATTTTAATATATAATTTCTTTAGGAATACCTTACCTACCTGCCGAGCTACATAAGTAGCTTAGACAGTATATAGGTACCAGAACGCACTCTTTGAAGTTATACCATTACTTGCTTTCCGCCTGCGACTCCGTCCGTGTAGAGACGTTTAACGGGAAAAAGACCAGTCTTAAAGTAGATGAAAAAGTAGGGGCGCTTAAAATTTATTTATTCCCTAAGTGGGCAGTAGACAAAATAACGTCTGCGAACCCCTGGTGTAAAGGAAGCAGGACTCTCTATGTCCTCATAGCTAGCAGTCTCTTAATCATTTCAGCTGTTAGGAATTAATGTAGAATGACCCGAGGAGTAAACATTTCTCTAGGAGTTCATATCATAGCTAAACTCTAACTGGCTCGCTGGAACAGTGGTCAGTGACGCAGGCTCACTACCTACGGTTCCAAGATTCGTGGGTTCGATTCCCACTCGGGACAAATATTTGTGTAACGAACATTGGTGTCTATTTCGTGTCTGGGTATATTATTATATTATTAAATATGTTTGAGCATATTTGGGTTACACTGTTGATACTGATGGATAGCGGTATAGTGACGTCCGCAACACAAGTGCTTAAGCTACTACGGGATCAGATCCATGTATGTCATCATCATCATCATCAGCCCATATACGTACACACTGCTGGAGCACGAGCCTACCCTAAACTAGGGCGATAAGGCCTGAGTCGACAACGCTGGCCAAGTGCGGGTTGGTCGACTACACAACCTAAGAATTTCTTCTTAGGTGTGCAGGTTTCCTCACGATGTTTTCCTTCACCGTTAAAGCGTCGAATGATGGTACATATGAATTTTAAATTTTGAAAAATACATTGGTACCTGGTGGGGTTGTATGTGATGTTTTATATTTATTTATTTTAGCCTTACAAGTGTACAAGCGAGACAGAAAGTACTCAAGTAAATTAAAAAGTAATAATTAACTCAGTCCATGTCTCATTGTAACTGTCAGCCCTGTCCGAGTGGCGCCTAGAAGCTTTGCTACGGAATGGGAGCACCGCCTTCGGTGCACTGGCGTTCGTTATGCAACTGAAGGGTCAACCTCACATGCATGTAGACTATAGTCTTCTATACATAGTATACATATATACACATAGCGCCCGATTGAGAAACCGGTGAAGTGGCGTGGAAACCACTTTGAAAGAGAAATGGTTCTCCGATATTCGCTGTTGGCGAAATCTAATATATTAAACCGACAATGTTTTAGTTACATATTACTACTTTGTGTAAGGCCCAATGTTATGTCCGTATGGATTGAGGAGCCACTTTCGATTTAAAAAGGAAGCTCGCCCCCTTATTTAGTAGGGAAGTAAATAATTTTGTAGACTGAAACTACTGAAATTTGCAGTATAATATGTCTAAAGTTATGTAACTATGAATGTGGCTCCTGGCTTGAATGCATGCATGTTGGACTGGTAAAGAAATTTAGGTTAAATAGCTAAAAGTTAGATATACATATGTGAGTTTGATACATTTTAACGTAAGTAGTACATACTTTTAAGCGTGTTAAAACAGGTGTATCTAGACACGCGGTAGCGTGTCAAGCCAAGGTTCAAGAAACAGAACTGGCGAGCCGCACCGTGTGTAATATTACACGAACCATTTGGAACCACTTTTGAATCCCTCATAAATCAAAAACTATTTCACATAAACGTATCAAATTTGGCTCATATATTGTGACTTGCGAGATAAATATGTGTTCTAAATTTCATAAGCTTATCTCAAACAGTTATTTAGATATTAATGTGCAAAAATCCTCATTTTTATCATTGACTGACTGACAGATCAAAATTCTAACCCAGTTCCAAATGACCTAGAGAGTTGAAATTTGGTATGCAGATAGGTAATTACATGAATACAAAGGAAAAAATAAAAAACTGGCAATTTTTTAATAATTAGGTTACGTTCTATTATGAACGCTTAACATAAATACCTAATTAGTGCCTAATCACGCCTATATACCGGGGAAGGCAGAGCACTAAGTATAAATTTAGGTATACTTACTTATTTACAATTAAGAGAAGGTACTTAAAGTCGGTTTTCATATTTATTACTTAGGTTAGGTACCTACATAAAGTCTAGTTTTAGTTTTGAATTTGTCCTTTTCAATCTAGACACGCGGTAGCGTGTCAAGCCAAGGTTCAAGAAACAGAACTGGCGAGCCGCACCGTGTGTAATATTACACGAACCATTTGGAACCACTTTTGAATCCCTCATAAATCAAAAACTATTTCACATAAACGTATCAAATTTGGCTCATATATTGTGACTTGCGAGATAAATATGTGTTCTAAATTTCATAAGCTTATCTCAAACAGTTATTTAGATATTAATGTGCAAAAATCCTCATTTTTATCATTGACTGACTGACAGATCAAAATTCTAACCCAAGGGTGCCAAGTTCAATGGTCAACCCAGAAATTTATTTATAAGTAACACTATAACATACCTATCATATCTTCTTATAACATAAGATAATGTATGGTGGTAGCCTATGAAGGTCTGTCTTGGCTAGTTTTCATATATGAATTATAGCCGTCGCAAATTCTAAGCCTACAAGTATTTGTCGGTTTTTATTTTATAATTCCGAAAATTTGGATTGTTGGTAGAAACTAGCAAGCGAACATAATAATACGTTGGTAGGTTTATAGAAACTAGCCAAGACAGACCTTCATAGGCTACCACCATACATTATCTTATGTTATAAGAAGATATGATAGGTATGTTATAGTGTTACTTATAAATAAATTTCTGGGTTGACCATTGAACTTGGCACCCATTTAGATCTCACTTCTTTTGTCGTTGAAGTCAACAACCAAGGCAATTATCATAATATTGAACTTGGCTCTCATTTCACATTTATTGTATTGATTGGATAATATATACTATAACCTATATATAGGTACCTAGATATCTTTTGTTAAATGACTACCATATAATAGTCCAGTCATTTAAGCTTAAATTAGGTAAGAATCTCGGAATTCGAGATACCCAGCTGTAAGTCTGTAAATACTTAGATATTGACACCCTAAAGGTGGTCTCAAAACCTACATATGGTAGGGTGTACGCAACTATTAAATTTTCAATGTCAAATGTCACAAATAGCAGTTTTAAGCACTTTTGAGCGAAACGGGAAGTTTTATCATAAAAGTGTGTAGGAGGAAATTACTTATCATCTAGACACGCGGTAGCGTGTCAAGCCAAGTTCAAGAAACAGAACTGGCGAGCCGCACCGTGTGTAATATTACACGAACCATTTGGAACCACTTTTGAACCCCTCATAAATCAAAAACTATTTCACATAAACGTATCAAATTTGGCTCATATATTGTGACTTGCGAGATAAATATGTGTTCTAAATTTCATAAGCTTATCTCAAACAGTTATTTAGATATTAATGTCCAAAAATCCTCATTTTTATCATTGACTGACTGACAGATCAAAATTCTAACCCAGTTCCAAATTACCTAGAGAGTTAAAATTTGGTATGCAGATAGATAATTACATAAATACAAAGGAAAAAATAAAAAACTGGCAATTTTTTAATAATTATTTTTTTTCTTTATTTTTATTTTTTTTATAAGAGGCTAACAAGATGACCTCACTCCATCTGATGGTAAGCGGTTGTGAGATCCACATATGAGGTCGACAGGCACAATAGACCATGTTGAGCCTGTCGCACTCACCCTGAAAGCCGTGAAAAAGGAGACCACTGCTGCGGTTAGGTTCTATTATGAACGCTTAACATAAATACCTAATTAGTGCCTAATCACGCCTATATACCGGGGAAGGCAGAGCACTAAGTATATATTTAGGTAAACATACTTACTTATTTACAATTAAGAGTAGGTACTTATAGTCGGTTTTCATATTTATTACTTAGGGTTATACCCCGTAAACGTAGGAAAATACAGTAACTGATTCAATTGTTTTATATTTATAAAGTCTAGTTTTAGTTTTGAATTTGTCCTTTTCAAAGGACCTACGGCGTTACGATGATATATACTTTTCTACAAAAAGTAATGATATCCAATCAAAAACATAAATGTGAAATGAGAGCCAAGTTCAATATTATGATAATTGCCTTGGTTGTTGACTTCGACGACAAAAGAAGTGAGATCTAAATGGGTGCCAAGTTCAATGGTCAACCCTGAAATTTATTTATAAGTAACAATATAACATACCTATCATATCTTCTTATAACATAAGATAACGTATGGAGGTAGCCTATGAAGGTCTGTCTTGGCTAGTTTTCTTTAGTTAGTTAGTTAGTAGTCTAATTAGTTGTCTTGGTTTGTTTGGTATTTGTCGGTTTTTATTTTATAATTCCGAAAATTTGGATTGTTGGTGGAAACTAGAAACGAGCGAATATAATAATATGTACGTTGGTAGGTTTATAGAAACTACCAAGGCAGACCTCCATAGACTACCATCGTACGTTATCTTATGTTATAAGAAGATATGATAGGTATGTTATAGTGTTACTTATAAATAAATTTCAGGGTTGACCATTGAACTTGGCACCCATTTAGATCTCACTTCTTTTGTCGTTGAAGTCAACCAAGGCAATTATCATAATATTGAACTTGGCTCTCATTTCACATTTATGTTTTTGATTGGATCTATTTATCTATAAAAATTGTCTGTACGCTTTATTCCTAAGATTCACCATTTCAGAGATAAAGCGATGCAAATAGTTGAAAATGTTGTATTTTCAAAAGTTTCCAGGCACACGTGCGATTGTGCTAGACAGTTAAAATTTTCACGAATGATGTATTTCAATAGCTTCTATAACATCTTATACTAGAAAAAGCTTAAAACCAATGTTTAAGTGGGTTCTCATACAAAAATTATGGTTTTTTTTTTCTCACACTTGGCCGATTTTTAATGTGTTTACCTCAGTAAAACTATTCCAGTCAACACCATTTCTACATGAAGTACACGTTCTTCTTATGGGAGCCCCTTAAATAATCGTTTTATGTTGTTTTTAGTATTATAAGTCTTTCGCGTTTCAGTGCATTAAAACTGCTTATTATGGGTCAAAAAGTACGAAATAACCAATTATTAGAATTTCTGATTGAAGTATCACTGAAAAAAGAAACATTTTAAAAATGTTAACTGTCCATCTAACTCTATTATGAACGTGAAGTCCATATTAACCAAATTTCAATTTAATGTAACGCAGAAATCTTAAATCTTCTGAATACTGAAAACAACACAAAACAATTATTTAACTAGGCTTCCTTATAAACAACGTGTTCTTCATGTATAAAAGGTGTCGTCTGGAATAGGTTTACTGGGGTAACCACATTAAAAACCGGCCAAGTGTAAGAGAAAAAAAAACACAATTTTTGTATGAGAACCCACTTAAACATTGGTTTTAAGCTTTTTCTAGTATAAGGTGTTATAGAGGCTACTAAAATACATCATTCGTGAAAATTTTAACTGTCTAGCACAATCGCACGTGGGCCTGGAAGCTTTTGAAAATACAACTTTTTCAACTATTTGCATCGCTGTATCTCTGAAATGGTGAATCTTATGAATAAAACGTATAGACAATTTTTATAGATAAATAGAAGATAAGTAATTTTCTCCTACACACTTTTATGATAAAACTTCCCGTTTCGCTCAAAAGTTCATAAAACTGATATTTGTGACATTTGACCTTGAAAATTTAATAGTTGCGTACACCCTACAATTTGTAGGTTTTGAGACAACTTTTAGGACGTCAATATACAAGTATTTACAGACTTACAGCTGGGTATCTCGAATTCCGAGATTTTTTCCTAATTTGACTGGACTATAAAAGGATTACAATTGTCTTAGTACATTCAACAACCTAAAATAACATATAAATAGCCCATTACCTACCTCAACATACACATACTGAGTCACACTGTGTGTGAGTGCATAATATTGTATTTCCAATATTATGATCAACATTACACTGAATGATAAGCTATCTGGAGTCAAAGGGCACAGGATGAGATAACAGGCTAGACTTACTGACTGTTTGTTACTCAATAACAAATAAATAAACCCATTACTAGTGAGAATGTAGTGCTAAAGGTTAAGGGTGAGAGCCATCCGCTCCCCCGCAAGTCCGGTGATGATGACGAGGCTACTCCAAGCCATCATCGCAGCCAGTTTGTAAAAAAAATGCAAAAGAAGTGCAGAAATACGATGCAACGTGTAACTTGATGGGTAAAAAATTATGTTTCTTGTTTTTTTTTATTAGTTACTTACGGCCTGTCAAATGTTTCAAATTGTGAAAAGTAAAACCTACGTAGATATTTGAACGTGTCCTATCCATCACTTATTTCCAACCTAACTCCAAGCGAAATATAAAAAATTGTAAACAAAAAATAACCGCCTTCAAAACCCGACTCACTAAAAATTACAAAATAATATAACGAACATTAATCTGGGTATGAATTTGATTTGTTGTTGAAGGCGGTGCCGTTTATATTTCATGCAGTTTTCCTCAAAATTTTAATTGGCACCGCCTTCAACAACATATCAAATTCATACCCAGATTAATGTTCGTTATATTATTTTGTAATTTTTAGTGAGTCGGGTTTTTGAAGGCGGTTTTTTTTTTGTTTACAATTTTTTTTTCATACTTTTTAGTGTTACATTTTTTTTCACCCTATTAGTTCAGCTCACCTTTAATACTACTGATATTATAACTAGTAGTCTTAATATGTATACAGTATTGAAATAATTATCCTTTTACTCCCATCTTTTAAGGAGATGACCTTCCATCAACAGCTCAGCATCATAACATTATGATTGCAAGAAGCAAATGCCAATATAACTTCAGAAAATATGTGAAACGTGGTACATGTGCCTATAAAATTTGAGGGTTGCCCTGGATTTCTCCTGGATCCCATCATCAGATCCTAGACTGGTCCCTATTAGTTCAGCTCACCTATAATTCTACTGAAATTAAAACTTGTAATCTTAATATGAACACAGACTTGAAAGAATTATCCCTTTACTCCCAACTATTAAGGAGTTGACCTTCCATCATCAGCTCAGCATCATAACATTATGATTGCAAGAAGCAAATGCCAATATAACTTCAGAAAATATGTGAAACGTGGTATGTGAAACGTGGTACATGTGCCTATAATATTTGAGGGTTGCCCTGGATTTCTCCTGGATCCCATCATCAGATCCTAGACTGGTCCCTATTAGTTCAGCTCACCTATAATTCTACTGAAATTAAAACTAGTAGTCATAGTATAAGATCCCGCTGCAAAATCACTACGTTCATACTGTGGTTAATGAAACTACATTTTTTCCATATTTACATGAATAGGAGAATATACTTTCAAGAAGCTGCCAATCGAAAAGTGCCCGCAAGTAATTTTATTTAATATAATGTTAATTAATTTTTGGAATAAAATTTCGTTCACCTATTTGCTTGATGAAATATCATCCATTTCAAAGCAGTGAACGTAAAAAGTAGGGGAAACTATGGTTGCCGCTGCCCTTTTGGCCGCAACCTCATCGCAGCCAGGTATGAACAGGTATAACTTTGTAATACTTTTTCGTTCATGACGTATATTGATAATTTTAATATGAAATGAAAGCTTATTTTTTTCTAAGTATGATATTATGAGGTTGCCTTTGGAAAAGTGACCGCAAATAGGAGTTGCCAGCTTTTAAAAATGCTAAAATAAAAAAAAAAGTGAATGACAGTGAGCGCACAACGTTGCTTGCTAAACAAGGATGGCGAATGCCAGCTGTATTCGTGTTCAAAGCTATTACGCAGGCGTCAACGAGAGATATGAACTGCAGTAGGAACTAGTCGTTTAATGATCCATATTTATATCACAGTTACGTGTCCAACTTAACTTCCCATCGTATTCACAAATGCACTAAGACATTGGTATTTTCATTCTGTCTAAGTACCAGGTACTTATTTTCACGATGGGAGGTTAAGTTGGACACGTAACTGTGATATAAATATCATTAAACGACTAGTTCCTACTGCAGTTCATATCTCTGGTTGAGAACCCTATCCGTTGACGCCTGCGTAATAGCTTTGAACACGAATACAGCTGGCATTCGCCATCCTTGTTTAGCAAGCAACGTTGTGCGCTCACTGTCATTCACTTTTTTTTTTTATTTTAGCATTTTTAAAAGCTGGCAACTCCTATTTGCGGTCACTTTTCCAAAGGCAGCCTCATAATATCATACTTAGAAAAAAATAAGCTTTCATTTCATATTAAAATTATCAATGTACGTCATGAACGAAAAAGTATTACAAAGTTATACCTGTTCATACCTGGCTGCGATGAGGTTGCGGCCAAAAGGGCAGCGGCAACCATAGTTTCCCTACTTTACGTTCACTGCTTTGAAATGGATGATATTTCATCAAGCAAATAGGTGAACGAAATTTTATTCCAAAATTAATTAACATTATATTAAATAAAATTACTTGCGGGCACTTTTCGATTGGCAGCTTCTTGAAAGTATATTCTCCTATTCATGTAAATATGGAAAATATGTAGTTTCATTAACCACAGTATGAACGTAGTGATTCTGCAGCGGGATCTTATACTATCTTAATATGTACACAGACTTGAAAGAATTATCCCTTTACTCCCAACTATTAAGGAGTTGACCTTCCATCATCAGCTCAGCATCATAACATTATGATTGCCAGACGCAAATGCCAATATTACTTCTGAAAATATGTAAAACGCGGTACATGTGCCTATAAAATTTGAGGGTTGCCCTCGATTTCTCCTTGATCCCATAATCAGACCCTAGACTGGACCCTATTCATTCAGCTCACCTATAATTCTACTGATATTATAACTAGTAGTATTAATATGTACACAGATTTGAAAGAATTATCCTTTTTAACCGACTTCAAAAAAAGGAGGAGGTTCTCAATTCGTCTGTATGTATAATATTTTTATTTTTTTATTTTTTTTATGTATGTTCACCGATATTTTCGTCAATTATAGACGGATTTCATAAATTTTTTTTTGGTTGGATAGAGTTCACTTCCGAGGTGGTCCCATTTTCACCAGTCTCGGATCTGATGATGGGATCCAGGAGAAATCGAGGGCAACCTTCAAATTTTATAGGGACATGTACCGCGTTTTGCATATTATCTGAAGTCATATTGGCATTTGCTTCTGGCTATCATAATCTTATGATGCTGAGCTGATGATGGAAGGTCAACTCCTTAATAGTTATGAGTAAAAGAATAATTATTTCAATACTGTATACATATTAAGACTACTAGTTATAATATCAGTAGCATTACAGGTGAGCTAAACTATTAGGTTGACCAGTCTAGGATCTGATGATGGGATCCAGGAGAAATCGAGGGCAACCCTCAAATTTTATAGGCACATGTACCGCGTTTTACATATTTTCTGAAGTTATATTGGCATTTGCTTCTGGCAATCATAATTTTATGATGCTGAGCTGATGATGGAAGGTCATCTCCTTAATAGTTGGGAGTAAAGGGATAATTCTTTCAAATCTGTGTACATATTAATACTACTAGTTATAATACCACTAGAATTATAGGTGAGCTGAACTAATAGGGTCCAATCTAGGATCTGATTATGGGATCCAGGAGAAATCGAGGGCAACCCTTAAATTTTATAGGCACATGTACCACGTTTCACATATTTTCTGAAGTTATATTGGCATTGCTTCTTGTAATCATAATGTTATAATGTTGAGCTGATGATGGAAGGTCAACTCCTTAATTGTTTGGAGTAAAAGGATAATTCTTTCAATACTGTATACATATTAAGACTACTAGTTATAATATCAGTAGAATTATAGGTGAGCTGAACTAATAGGGTGCTAAAAATGTAACACTAAAAAGGATGAAAAAAAATTGTAAACAAAAAAAACCGCCTTCAAAACCCGACTAACTAAAAATTACAAAATAATATAATACGAACATTAATCTGGGTATGAATTTGATATGTTGTTGAAGGCGGTGCCAATTAAATTTTTGAGGAAAACTGCATGAAATATAAACGGCACCGCCTTCAACAACATATCAAATTCATACCCAGATTAATGTTCGTATTATATTATTTTGTAATTTTTAGTGAGTAGGGTTTTTGAAGGCGGTTTTTTTTTTTGTTTACAATTTTTACTCATAACTATTAAGGAGTTGACCTTCCATCATCAGCTCAGCATCATAAGATTATGATAGCCAGAAGCAAATGCCAATATGACTTCAGATAATATGCAAAACGCGGTACATGTCCCTATAAAATTTGAGGGTTGCCCTCGATTTCTCCTGGATCCCATCATCAGATCCGAGACTGGTGAAAATGGGACCACCTCGGAAGTGAACTCTATCCAACCAAAAAAAAATTTTTGAAATCCGTCTATAATTGACGAAAATATCGGTGAACATACATAAAAAAAAAAAAAAAAAATATTATACATACAGACGAATTGAGAACCTCCTCCTTTTTTTGAAGTCGGTTAAAGAGACACTTCAATATATATTAAGTATTTGATATGTACTATACTAAACTACGTACTTAACAAATAAAAAATTTAAAGCAATATTTTTATTGCCAATGCATTCAACGAATTATTACACCGAAGTTAACTAGGTACGTAAACACATTTACACGATAATACAAACTTATTGAAACTTGCTATGTTATTAAGTATCATAATAACACACAATGGAGATTGTAACAGTTTAAAAGTAAAAGCTAATAAAATAACTAATTGACAGCGTTATTAGCACTTACGTTAATATCAATAATAATCACGTAAAAACACTTTAGAACTCATTAAAGAAGTTATAAAGGTGAGTGATAATGGTGGATTAAAGTAAATTCTATAAAATTTCTTCGCAAAACGATTACTCGTTTTCTTGGAAGAACTGCTATAAACACGATTTTGTCGCGTGTACATAATCTCTTGTTACAATTACAGGTTCATTATGAATGTTAGGGATCACACGCCACACAGCATTTAGTGTAATTATTTTATAAACAAAACAATTAAAATTCTTGTTCAATCTCTCCTTAATACTTTCGAGCTTATTTCTCAGGACCCATGATTAAAAAGATAAGGATAATAATTCGTGTCGGTATGAATGTGTTTCTCATGCAACGACAAATGTATTTTTTGTTTTTCGTAATTTTTAAAAACAATCAATATAACTAGCTTTCGCCCGTAGTGCCGCCTGCGTTAATTCCAACAACAATTTTTTTTTCCAGCCAAATAAAAAACACACCAACACACTCAGCCAGAGATTTTAAATATTGGAACTTAACACCCTAGATAGTATTTTACGCATTTAGCGTCATCTATATGAAAAATACTGGTATTTCGCAAATCCAATATCCTTTTCGAGATGAAAGATCACCTATGTCCTCCACACTAATAACTCTACATTCACTCGATAAACTTCAAGAAGATTTATGAAGTAGATAATGCATAAAGAGGTAACAAACGAACACTCTTTCCCATTCATAATATTCGTCGGATTCCAACACCAGCAAAACCAATAAGCCTAAGATAACCCACAAAGAGCGTGTTTAAATACGTTTTGTATCAAATTAAATTATATTAACAAACAAAGGGTGTCGGTTGGCGGCGAGAAACCGCGTATTTGTCGCACTTTGACAAAAACGGAAGGAATGTTACGCGCGCAGTGGGCTAAAAACGGCTCACACTTGCTCAGACATTTTGTTGTGGGAAATATTTCCACATAATACACTTGTACGTAGGTTTTTTTCATAGAGGACTCTCAGTATGACCTCACTCCACCTGATAGCGTTAACAACCGCTATATATACCAATTACATTCTGTAGTTGTGCCTATAAATACGTAAATAAATAAACAGACATTGTATTAAGTTTCGAAGGTCAAGAGATGTCTTTAAGGAAGGCTTGTCTAGACATCTTTCGGTTAATGACATCACCAGCCGAAGAAAATAAGTATTTAGAAACATCTTTGTGGACTAAGCAGTCGTCAAATATTTAAGTATCCCAGCCCCTATCTAAAATTCAAGGCCTAACTTGGTACCTATAACACTGTAAAACGTTATAGGGGTGAGAGCCTTCCGCTCCCGGCAAGTCCGGTGACGATAACAAAGCTACTCCACGCCATTACCGTAAGACATTAAGTAAGTAAAAATACGTTAATGATAAAAGTAAAAGTCATCATACTTGATATTATATCCAGCCAGACAACCGAAAACATTTCTATTCTTTCCCAAATCCACAAACATTACGTAACACATGGCGATTGAACCATGCGTGAACGAACAAACAAAATTCTGATGTTGGTAGCGTGCTGCCAAAACAGGGGCGCCAACCGCACGCACAGACGTGCCAATGTCAATGCCATGCTTGGTCACGACACAGACCGTATGCTAATTTTGAGGTCAAGTTTGCGACACAAAGAGACCGTGATGATACGTGAAAAGGAAAGGTGAAAGGTGAATATTTGATGGTAGGTATGAAAAGAATGTGTAGCATTCATAGCGCAGACCAGAGTGGATCATTTGTGTAGAATAATGCAAATGATGAATTATATTTCGATTATTATAAATGCTTAAGCTACTACAAGCTCAGATCAATGTATGTGATGATGTCTTATATAATTTATAAATATGACTAATTCTAGAAAAGTATTCCGGAAGTCAATTTGGTGACTTAAGGACTTAGGGACATTTCAACCAAATTTAGAATTAGGTAAGATGGTAACAGTGACATAAAATCAGAAACTACATTATGCCTATTTTTGCAGTAGAAATTCGACTAAATGCTTAGCAGAGGCCCGAAACTGTGCCTGTCCGAATTTTCACGAAACCCGACCTATTTCCAGCTCATTCTAGAATATTCTATCAGTAAGCGGGCGCATGTAATCTCAGGGAACTCACACGTCTAACTCGTAACTGACGAACATACGAGTAATCCAGGAGGCGACCGTTCCATCTGGGCGGAAACGTTTTCATTAACATCAACATTAACCTCTTGTGCGAGAGGTACAGACAAAATTCAGCAACAACTTACAACTAAAATAGAATCTACTTTGTAAACAACAGGCGACTGATATTTTTACCCAAAAATATTCTGATTGTTCATCGCGCTAACCATCCACTGCTCTTTTCATAAATTTCCATTTAACTCAATGCTTATTAGTATACACTGCTAATAATTGAGTTGTTTAATACTAAACTCACTAAATCTGATTAACATCTTATGCTTACCGTTGCGATTTCACCCGAACATAATAATATTGTTTAAAGGCCAGTTGCGATTTTGGGTGAAATCGCAACTGGGAAATGCACCTAACCCGACAAAGGGAATGCCAGAAGCACTAAATCCCACTTTTTTGCAAAACACAGTCAAATATGTTATGCTATGCTGTACTATATTGTACAGGTGCCACTTAATACAATAGGTTTCAGTAGGCAAATCTATTCTATCCACAATCTAGCAATTGTAGTAACGTACACAGGTCGTGTCCAGAGCTATAGGTCATAGTTAATCAACATATTCAAATACGAGGAACTAAATAAAGTATTTGTCGAATCATCACAATAATGTCAAATGTATCTGGTCAGTCTGCGATCATTAAGTTACAAACTGCAAGCGATGAATTAAAAATTCGAATGTATTGTTTAAAACACATCAAAATAATGTGTACGTACATTATTTTGATGTGTTTGAATATTTATACATATTATGAAGGCCGTTTCAATCATAAATTTAAAGGACAATAACAATACAATTTTTGATATTACGGGTGTCAACTCCATTTACGTGGCAATCGAACTCGGTAGGATACAGTCCTTAGTCCTTAACAACAGTAATTCCTACTGTTGATCTAATCGCACCCGGCAAGGAAAATGTCACAATCCAAATGAGGTATTACGGGAAAATGGGACTTTAATGGGGTTTTTGTTCATAGTATATCAAAAATTAATAAACCTTTTAAGTTGGATTACTGAACTTTATTTTTTTAAAACTGTTGATGTATAAATGAACAATAAACCATTACAAATTTAATTATCCATAAACACCACATTTTTCACTGTGACCCTTTTCTTGCCGGGGTACTTAATACCCTTAATAAACTCTACAAGTCTTTAGCAACCAGTGACATAATCCCAATTTCAAATAACGATTCTTAGCTCTCATTCTGTATTGGATCATACAAGAAGTCCCACGTTGCGTGGGATTAGAATAACCAAAGTTTGGGAGCCACTGGCCGAGAAATTGTGCCGCAGACAATACCTAGAGGGTAATTGCTATATATTACGGGAATCACGCGACCTCCATTACAGAGGGTATTTGTCAGGCGCGGGTCTTGTAATTTGTCCAGAAGGACATGTGTTCATATAGCTATGTATGTATGTTTGTGCGTGTTCGGGTTAGACTATGTGTGTAAGTTTCATTGATTTTCAGAACATAACACTTGTAAGCTGTTTTTCGGCTCAGTCAATGGTTTAATGTGTCATCAGCCTTCAAGTTCGTCAAAGTCAAAGTCAAAATGTTTATTGCAAACTACATAAGTCTTGTTACAATTGTGATTGTTAAAACAGGATCTTTAATACTTAGTAAACTATGCCGGGTGGAGAGCGGGTAGATATGAGAGCTTAAACTAGACATACAATTCGAAACTCATCTTATTATATAGTACATATTCATTACATAAAATCTTGTAACTTAATATTTCCTCCGTCCGTTCTCTATTGGACGTAGAGCGCAGTATATGTATTACAATGAACTCAAACTTATTTATACAAAAATGTATTTAATAGATACAACAGTCTATAAAGCTTTCTATTTCAGGTATATTTTAATAGCAGCATAGCGTTCAACACAATGAAAGCATATTAATTTTATTGTTGCTATTGAAAAGACGCACTTTATTTTATTTACTTTAGAATCCTTCCAGTATGAATAACACAACTTCTTTGTGTCTTACTTATTGCGTTGTAAGTAGGAACACGTCATTTTCCGGCAAAACTTCTTAGAAGTTAGTCACACTCATTTGGAGTACAAAACTAATAAGTAAGGTAGAGGTATGAAATAGGAGGTAACTTCAAGGAACCTTGAAGTATCGATCATTCAGGCTTCTTGTTCAGGATTCATATAACTGTCAGCACAGATAGTCTAACAACTAAGACTTGAATTTAATAGAATGTATGTGAGTGAATACACATAAACTTTAATTCTGAAACTATGTTAGTGCAATGTCTTCTCTGTCTCTAATAAATTACGCGTCGTTAGGTCATCATTCATTGAGCTATGACCAAATCAAATCTCTTTGCAGGACATTAACCAACACGTGACACATCCCAACTCCTCAACCGCCCTGTTTATCTTCAACTCCTCGGTTCATCGTCCTCATAGGGTCAGGAGGAAAACCGCACAGAGTCATTGTCGTCTGCCAACTAGCGGTAGGCATGACGGGAATCATGCCTACGGCTTGATCGAGCTGTTTTAGACTAATGAGATGCTATTTGATGATGTTTCGTTGTGAACGTAGCTTCGGATTCCAATTCAGAGAATTGGAAAATGTGGCGCTGTATTTGTTTATTGAGTTATTTTGACTTTGATTAATCTACACATGTTACCATGTGGGGACGTTGCATATCTTTTTACATTTACATAATAATTATGGAAGATATTATATTTCATGTTAACATAGGTAGTCTAAAAAAGTGATTCTTACCAACGAACTGTTGATTATGCTGCTTGAAATATCACGAAAACTTCTCAAAGTCCAAACGCAATCATCATTCTATCTAATACTATAAATAATGATGCTGAAATCAATTTGCTTTAGTAAACGGAAGGCCGGAAAAGCCTTATCAATATACACCTTAAAACCAAATGAATGTTCCTACTATAAAGACTAGTCTGCGAAAAACCTAAGGAATCCTATGAACACTGAAAATCCTTACCCTCAATATGTTCTATACATCCGGGTCTATATAACCCAAACGATGGTTTCGACCGGGGTTGTAACAAATGACGAGAGCAACTAATACCCAACCCTGAGCGACCCGAATGGGTTTTTACAGCCCCTTCCAATATTTGTCGAGAGCCGTGACGGCTGACAGATTGTTCGGGAATGTTTTCTCTCGATGTTTAGACTACAAATTGAGTCTTACACCGACTTCAAAAAAGGTCGGAAGAGCGATTCGGTTTGACACAAAAATATTTTCAATCAATTGTTAATTCTAAGATCAACAAGTACAATGGATCCAAGTAAATTCTCACCCTCTTGACGTATATTTCAATAAACTATCAATGATTTATAATTTTATTGTTTTATTTCAAACATGAACTAATTTGGGCCAATAGGATTATACTGTTAGTGTATAATATTTTTTTTTACACTACACGCGATATTAGGAGTAGCAAATACATAGCTACATACTGCCCGAGACGTTTCGACTGGGTTACACCAATCATGGTCGCGAGCTAACTGAGCTATGGCGTAACCCAGTCGAAACGTCGAAATATTTAATGACCTTAAAATATCTTCATCATTATTGTACCAATTCCTTCGAACTAGCAAACAATAGTATCATTCATATTGGCTCAATTTGTTACCGCGTTCCGGACACATCCGGTGCGGGCACCAAATGTTACCAAGTGTCCGGTTACCGACAGCCAAGGGGCATAATTTAATAACCATGTCAACGGTGTCAAGTTAGCTCGCCATGTGGCAGGGGAAAAGTTCGCATCGGTAACATTAGATGACCTGACTGATGTCGTTTTGTGAGGCGGCAGTTTGGTAAGAGTTTTGAAGAACTAACCTCATCAGCCTTCACTTATGATAGAAGTAGTTATGAAGTACGTACATAACGTTAGCCGATCTATTCCTGAGCAATTCCAAAAAACAAATAAAACCAGTTTTACGCATACAAATAACGACTACAAAAAAAGTTTTGGTATTAGAAAGGAATATATCCGTAAAACGCAGCATAAAAAAAAACAATTGAAAACCTCTTTCATTAAAGTAGAAGTAAATTTTTTTTAGTAATCACTACATAGTATAAACGAAGTCGCTTTTTCTATCCCTACAAATGCTTAAATCTATAAAACTACGCAACGGATTTCGAAGCGATTTTTAATAGATAGAGGGATTCAAGAGGAAGGTTTCTGTATTCGTACGTCACACAAATATTTGTCCTGTATGGGAATCGAACCCACGACTCTTGGAACCGTAGGTAGAGAAACTGGGTCACTAACCACTATTCCACCGAGCCAGTCAGCCAGTGTTCCACAGGTAAGTCCTGAGAAAGGATATTGGATTTTCTTGTTAACCGACTTCACTATAATAGCTTCAAAACATATTTATCGGTTTGGATATAAACTTTGAAATAATTTCTTTTAAAAAACATCTCACTTCTACGAATATTCAAGCTGAGCCACCAACCAACAAGTTTCCATCAAACGATAGGTACATTTGGAGATCAAAAGAGTATTATGAAGTAATTAAGAAAGATTAGAGAGCCACAAGAAAAGTAATTAAGTTCTTTTGGTAAAAAGCTCTCAGTTTATAATAGCACTCTAATAAACTTTTAGATCTGAGAGCTTTTATTTTTCAAAACATTAATTGCTAATTTTAAAATAAAACTAATTTTACGGATTGAACTCGCGTGTATTGCTATTCTAAACATATTATTTAGAGACCCGAAATTTCGAGCTCTTTACAGCGCTCGTGGTCACGGGCATGACTAAAGATGACAGAGGGCCTACCATGAGTTGGCTATCGTAAACTTACGTACGTTAAAAACCTATCGAGTTGTTTTTTTCATATGGCCGATTGTAGTTCTTCGCGTAACCACCAGCCGGCGCTGTACATGTTTTTCATAGACATATTTACGTAGTCGATATCGAGCGCGTAAGTTTTAAACTCATGGTAGCCCCACAGTTGTCTTTATAAGAAATTTTAATTACTACCGCCATTTGGTGAGATATTTTGTGCGTTCCGGTTTACGCACACAGAACTTACAACATCCTTAGATCTTGCAATATGTAGTTGTTATTGACGGGCCTGTGACATTTTCGTCGACGTCACGAAATGTAAAATGTTTTAATTACCATTCTGGACCTCCGATTTGATCTGTGTCCGGATCTCACCTAAAACTACTTGCCGACCCCTATATATGTACATAAAAGTATGACCTTCCCTCTTTCGATGAAACTAATTGAACATACAGAGACAACAATTCGACAATGTTCAAACGTTCTACATAATTTTTTTTTAAATAGGCAAACAAGATGAACTCACTCCACCTGATGCTAAGCGGTAGTGAGATCCAAATATGAGGTCGACGGGCACAATACATCATATTGAGCCTGTCGCACACACCCTGAAGGCCTGCTTAAATTGCTTAGGGACGACATCAGACCAAGGGCATTTGAATTTGTATGATTCGAAATCACACTTTGCATGAATATATGAATGAAATACGTCAGTCCCATTAATCTAGGTGTCGGGAATGCATTATAAACACTGGCGTTTACGTCAAAGATGGCGGAACCATTTCTGTTACACAAATATTTGCTCTTAGAACTAGTGTTTGCCTCAACTCCAGTTGGGATGCATTCGTTAGACGGAGACGTATGAATGCTTATAATAAATTACTATTATGTGAATTATATTCCAGGAGGAATAAGGTTATCAAGCTTGACTATGTCTTAGAAAACGCCAGAGGACATAGACTGCTTACTGGATGTATGAAATCTTGACCCAAAAGAGTTGAAGGTTGATTAAAAAATAACAACTAGGACACACAGAAACCAAAACAAGAAAAATAATACATATCTTAAATATGTAATCTACACTTAGTTGGCAAAGTTTCACTTAGTCTTTGAAATTACAGCATTCTTTAAACAAGCAAAGAGATTACACATAATTGTTGAGCCATACAATCTATCAACACTTCACGCCTTCATTCGCAAAATCCTCCGATCGTAAAATATCATAAACACACTAATTGATTCGCAAGTATCGATTACCGCAACAATCTCAACATTTTATAACCATAATAAACCTTAAGTAGAAGTAGTAAAACATAAAATTGCACGATAAGAACATACACATACAAATGTCAATACGGCTGCGCCTTTAAACTTTTAGACAAATATTTGCAAATATCCAAGTAAACTAGGGGTGGATATAATGTGATTCCTTTCATTTATTCAATACAGGTATTCGAATACTGAATATTATTGATATAAAATAAATGTTTAGTAATATCAAATCCTAAAATAAAACTATTTTATAATAGACCATATGAACCAATCAAAATTGATCATAGTGCCCTGAAAAATGTATATCAATAAATTATATTTCGCTTTAAATTTGACAATGATTCACGTTTACCTAATGACAGTCTTGTAAAAATACTACTTTTAGTATTTTTTAAGATAAAGGACTGACCTTTGACCTGACAAACTTCAAATGACCCGATAGACAACCATATCTACCTCTACAAGTAGAATTTCAATCGAAAGAAAACAGTTGAAAATCCATCGCAAACCGATTCCGAAGCTACTCGAATAACTCCGTACACCTCTCTCTATTTATACTAGAGAATCGGAATCCGAGGTACAATAGCCGATGCCCCACCTTCAGAGAGCTCGTTATCCTCTTTGGAAAGGTCAGACGCCTTCAATATTTATGCGTTTGGCCCATAAACCGTGAGATTGGTCTGCGAATTCCATGACCATTTAGCTAACTGTCGCATTTGACTGGTAACGTAACTAGGGACAAAGGATAATACTAAATTAATAATACACGTACTACATAAGGACTCGATGCTGGTGCATTAAAAGAGCGTCGATGGCCGAGTGGTTGAGGTCGTTGCTTGCCGTGCGAGAGGTCGCCAGTTCAAACCCCGCCAGGTACCAATGTGTTTTTCAAATTTGAAATTCATATGTACCATCATTCGACGCTTCGACGGTGGAGGAAAATATCGTGAGGAAACCTTCACACCAAAGAAGAAATTCTAAGGTTATTTAGTCGACCAACCCGCACTTGGCCAGCGTGGTCGACTAAGGCCTTATCGCCCTAATCTAGGGTAGGCCCGTGCCCCAACTGTGGGGACGTATATATGGGCTGATGATGATGATGATGATTCTGGTCCATTGGTTAGTGGCAGTCTCGTGCGTCAAGAGTTGTTAGTTGTGGGTTCGATTCCCACTCGGGACAAATATTTGTGTGATAAATATCGGTGTTTATTCCTTGTGTGTGTGTTATTTATTATATTTTTTTTATTTGTTGTTCTTAGTGCTTTTTAAACACCTGGATAGCTCAGTGGTTAGTAGAGCGACAGACGCGATATCTGAAGACCGGTGGTTCAAGTCCCCGTTCAGACGGGGTCATGAATGAGATTTTTTAATGTTATATTTTATTTTATTTATGTATACCAATATTGTTAATGATACCCGTAACACAAGTGATCAGATCAATGTATGTTACATTTATTGATTTTATACCGTTTAGTTAACTGTATCATTTGACTGGTAACGTTACTTGAAACAAAGGATAATACCAATACATAAGATTACATCGGTATCCAATAGCAATGTGATAATAATAATAATAATAAATCTTTATTTCCGTAATTAAGTTACAAGTTTACAATTTTATGTGATAATAATAATGTCCGACATTACAGAAGGTTTGATCACGAAGGCAAATCTTGATGGAGGTTAGCAAAAACAGGGCCTACATTGAATGTGTAGTCCAAGATACGTATTTTATTTATTTATTTATTTATTAATACACACACATGACAGATTACAATCAATATAAAAATATACATTAATCATTTTACTTACATTTTGGCGGCCAGATAAGTTGGAGCTATGAAGAAATTACAAAGTCAGCTTTACTTAACAATTTTTTTCAACACGGATGTAAAACACTTTCGAAATGATGTTACCATCATGTAAACTAAGGATGTTACGGCATCGAAAGGTCGTCCTTTTTTACTGGTTCACCACTGTCAGGTTACGTAGACCTACTCTATGTTTGATAACTGAAGATACAAAATCTTACAGTTATCAGGAATAGCAAAGGATCGTTTGCTATGGGCCAAAAATATAATTTAAACAGGCAATGTTGAGCAACATGCCGAGCTAGATATTGCATCTATTAAATTTTCGTAAAGGCTTTCAATGCATGAGAAACACAATGTTTTGAAGTCACAACGTTTACACTTTTTTCTGGCGCTTCAAAAAACCGAGTGAAATTGTAATCGAGCAGGTAGCCCGCCAAATTGGCCGGTGTTTTTCTAAAGAAATCGATTTGTAAAGTAATCGGAGAACAATGTAGGCTCAATACCCCGCAGTGTTGCACAATAACAGAGTCCGGCGATGCAATGCCATCACCCCCAGGGTATACCCACGACTTTGTTGCAGATAAACGTTTGACACGCAAGATGCGACCCTGACATCTACGTGTTAAAGTTTAAATTGGACCAGCGGAAGCGGATCAAAAGGCCCTATCGTTTCAACACACGAATTCCCGAAGCGAGAAATATTGGAGGCCCTGCGTCCGATGCAGTACAGTCACGATCAACATAAATAAAGCTAGAATCTCAGTACTTATGCCGTCACACTCCAAATACAATCGTATTCGATTAGGAAAAGGTCTATAATTGAACAAACTGGAAGGAAAGATCGGGAGATGCGCGTGAGCGTAGAAAGCAGAGCGCGCGTCCGTTGTGGGAGTGAGACGGATACAGTTTTCTGACAACGGCCGACAGATTGCGCTGGCGTACATCTTTGTTTGGGATTTCAGCCCAATTGTGGACGGGATGAATGGATTCGTGATGCGTGAAAGAGACCGCACGGTTTTTACCGTTAACGCGGGCTAAAAAAGTTTGTCGATGAGGTTTTCTGATTCGGCCAGCGATATATTATAGAGATTAATCGCGTCGTGACGACACAATGTAGCAGATAATGCGGGGCAATCGTTCACTTTTTTAAATGTCACGTATGGAGTATTAGAGGTAATGTAGGCTACGGGATTAATGATGACTCGAATTTTGGCGTCGGCGAAGGCTGTGTAGATCTTAATCGTATAGATGTCACAAGCCTCGTGTTCAATAACTTAAAGAATGTCTTTGTCTAACAAAGCAAATCATTTAGCCTTTACCGTAAGTTGCAACACAATTTTAAATTGACAAGTGATAGTATTGTTGTATAGATGTCACAGCGTTTCTGGTATAAGATTATATATTAAGTACAAACATTTTAAGGAATAAGGGACTAGGCGTGATTTTATGTATGTATGTACAAACATTTTATAATTTAGTACTACTTATTACTACATTCTATTGAATTACCGGCTTATACTTTCCTACTGTTCTTTCGTATCCTCATAATCATAGCTTTTAATAACCGATCACAGGATTGAACCCAAAATCAATCGACGATGGACTTCACAAATTCATTCACCACAGCCGCACTTTCATTACAACGCGTTACACCGCACTCAGTAGGGTTACCGAAAGTACTGTTTTAAACATTATCATACAAATTACCACTGACTGTTACTGTAGTGTTATTGTTTAACAAATAATTTAAATCAGTTTAAAAAAACTTAATTTAACTACCAAAATCGTTACCATTCCAAGAGGCTTTGCTAGCCGTAATCGGGTGAAACGTAAAATCACTGCTTTGCATACCATAAAAAGAACTACAAGAAATTAATGAACTGAACAAAAAAAGCAAAAATATTTTTTACAAAACAGAGTAAGCTAAATGAAAGCGTTCGTAACAAAAACTAAGATATTATTTTTAAAAAAAATTCAGTCCTGATATACCTACTAAATTTCTGGTAAAAACGTGTCAGCCCTAACCCTCATGGCCATTAGGCCCGCTCCACACGCGCGATTAGTCGCGTGCACGCTCGATTTAGTCGCGGGCAATCGCAAGACGTCGGATAATTGCATTTTAACTGCACTCTTACGGCGCGGCCAACTGACAACGTTTGTAATTGCGCTCAATTGTTCGGGATGATTTGAAATGTGTACCGTCACGCAATACGTTTGAGCTTCTTAGAGAGGAGTGGGCAATATAGATTGATTGTTACTTTTGATTTGACATACGTACATATCATCATCAGCCCATATACGTCCCCTCTGCTGGGGCACAGGTTTACCCTAAACTAGGGCGATAAGGCCTTAGTCAACCACCCTGGCCAAGTGCGGGTTGGTCGACTACACAACCTAAGAACTACTTCTTAGATGTGCAGGTTTCCTCACGATGTTTTCCTTCACTTCAATCGTCGAATAAACGTACATATGAATTTTAAAATTGAAAAACAGAGTGGTACGTGGCGGGGTTCGAACTGGACTCCTGTCGCATGGCAAGCAGCGACCTGAACCACTCAGACGCTTTATCTGATGGTTAAAGCTGCGTACATTTAATCACTCCTTTTTCCTAGAGGGGCAGGCAGAGATGTCAGTCGACTACCTGCCATGTGCTAAGGTCCTAGCACACCACTTTCGCTTCTTCCACATCCATCAATCTTTTCATGCCTGCTCGTTGATTACTACTTTTCCTTTTAAAAAAATTCGATTTTACGCCAATATATTTTACTTTACTATAAACTTTAGTGCCAATGTTAATATTTTAATGTTATGGCATACAAAAATAAAATTATCAGTTGTTGTTTGTTAAATAAACAACATAATTTTAAGTATGTTTTTTTTTAAGTCAAAGTCAAAATTCCAGTACAGGAAGATACATGATTTTACCAGTTTTAATTCTGATATATATAAAAAATCTTAGTAAAATAGCAGATTACATCGCATTTTTATCACAGAAGACCATTAAGGGCGTCTATGCACGGACGATTTGCGGCCACCACGCTCGATTTGCGGCACACTCAACTGCGGCCGGACCCAACCCGGTTGCATGCAATCCACGAGCCGATCGTTGCGTATTAATCGAACGTAATACCACAACAAAGATTGTTATGCACACTGTTTTGCAAATGGCCGCAAAAAAAATTATGCACAATGGTGAAAAGCAAGTTACTTACGAACTTGGCGAGCTGTATGCATGGATAATTCGCGTATTTTAAATAAGTTGGTGTACGCACCTACACCGAGTTACCTAGTAAGTTCTAAACGATGTGTTTATCTTTTGAATAACTGGTGCTTGCTTAAATCAAAATACTTAACACATATGTGTACATACTGTGTAAATATATTATTTTAAACCGTCATGGTTACACACATTAGAAAACTGAAACTGTCCGGGATAAATACCATGTTGTTTTGTTTTAATGAGCTCCCGATATTTCGGCACTGTTGCAAGCGCCATGATCACGGGTGAACTAGTTCACCCAACTAACATACTGTGTAGTTGGAATAAAGAAAAATCAGTTGACATTGTGAAAACCATGGTGGCGATTTCTGTGTAGTTCATAAAATTTTTAATAAGCATTTAAAAAACATGATATCATTTATTTGCAGTAGGGTCTTTAACTTAATAACTGCTCAATAAACATCTTACAATCTTTTTGTGGGTGGCATCTTTAGTTACAATGCAACAGATTATTTGTTCATGCTTTTATCCTCAATATGTCCTCAATTTTAAGTATGACATCACCTTAACAACAACATAAGGATTATCGTCTAATAACATCATCATTCAAATTGCTCTTTAATACTTCAAAATTACTAGTTATTTATAAATATCATGAAAAAAACAAAAAATCAACCGTTTCTCTCCGTCTTAATCAGTCAAACAATACCGCTGCCACATTTGGGTCCAAATTAAACACGATAAATAAAAAACTCCCAACCCTCTAAAAACCGTGAGAATCGGCTTCGATCGCTATATTTGTACGGTATTAAAGGCACCGCGAGGGTTTAATCGCTTTTCGGTAGAGTCACCATGAAAATTGGACTACTTTTTAATGTTTTCTAGGGTGGTAAGTTTTTCACTGCACAGGATTTTCTACTACTTATGGCCTAACTAAGTATATGCAAATATCACAAACGTAAAAACATAAAAAAGCGTCGATGGCCGAGTGGTTAAGGTCGTTGCTTGCCATGCGAGAGGTCGCCAGTTCAAACCCCGCCAGGTACCAATGTGTTTTTAAATTTGAAATTCATATGTACCATCATTCGACGCTTTAACGGTGAAGGAAAACATCGTGAGGAAACCAGCACACCTGAGAAATTTTTCAACGGTGTGTGAAGCCATGTCAGAGGCCTACGGGCGGTTTAAAAACTCTAACACCAGGTTGTTCATCAACCGTACGATAAGAATAAGAAGAAGAAGACAAACGTATACTCTTTTGCGAAACAGTATCAAACACTCTTCTTCAAGTACTTCTTCAAGACGTTTGAGAGCACACACCTAGTAAATATATGTAAATTATTTTTTTTGCCAATTTTGTGTCACTACAAAGAAAAATCAAAGTTTGATGATCGAGAAAACAATAAAACTCAATCATTATATTCCTTATACGTATCGACGCGTGTGGATTCTGTGATTTATTTCTCAACACTTCCCTCAAACTTACTTATCAAGTATTGAATTCCTGTTCTCACCAAGCAAACTTATGGCTACCCTAACCTACCAAGTCGCAATATACGTAGCAACTAATACTCACTGCTAGGGGACTTACACTTTCAAATCTCAATTTAGCTTTAACAGTCACCGCTCACCCTTGCAATTCAAAATGCATATTGCACTTTACGGCCATTTTTCCCAGTACCATAAAGCATATTGAACCAGAATTCCGCTGATTCAAACAACTGTATACTTAGGCATTTGAAATTCAAAGAAATCCGTGAGTCTGGTTAGGACTTCGTAGTAAATAATTAAGGTAATCCTTTAATTGTTTCTGTTTAACTTATTTGTGGAGTGCATTTGGCGATATGCCAGTTTAAATGTTAAGACACATTTTTTGTCAAAATAAATGAACTACACATTTGTTTTACTAATACAGTACTATTTTCTGAGTACAACATAATTATCTCAATCATTAATCTATTTTTTTAAAAAGCTTAGGAATCGAACCTACTCTCTCTTGAAACCGTAAGCAGTGAACCTGGGTCACTAACCACTGTTCCACCCAGTCAAATATAAAAATCTAAAATCTAAATATCTGGGACATTTCCACACACGGTCACCTGACCCCAAACTAAGCAGAGCTTGTACTATGGGCGTCAGAGACTGATATACATACATATATATTTTTAAATACATAATCACACCCAGACACGGAACAAACACCGATGTTCATCACACAAATATTTGTCCCGAGTGGGAATCGAACCCACGACTCTTGTGACCGTAGGCAGCGAACCTGGGTCACTGTTCCACCGAGCCAGTCAAATATAGAAGCTAAATTTTCCCAAAGTAATAAAACAGACTACCAAAACTCAACCGAAATCAAACTCCTTCTCTCTCTCAGTTGGCTCTACAAGTATTTACTCACATGACTCTCAATTCGATGACTAAAACTAATTACCTGGTAGGTACTCGTACCTGCGTCAGAATGACGTCAGAATGACGCGTCACGCCCTCGCTGCCCCTTAACAGAGATGACTGGCTCACTCTTAAATATTAATTCATTGTATCCCAATGACGGATCAGTGGCCGGCTACCTTTGTAGAGTGATAGTGATGCGCATGAATGGATATTAAATATCGTATACGTTTAGGTGCAGATATAAAAATACCTACGTAAGTAGATTATTCATTAATGGACATGGATTTTGTAATTCGCTATAAAAATAAGTATTCTCACCCTACCATACTAATTGGGCCATTATAAATAAAGAGTCTACCGGAACTACGGAAATAATTAAATAGCTGCTTACACAAATGTCAATATAAAAATTATACATTATTTTGACTGTACCATCATCACGGTGATGATGATGTCCAGAACAATATGATAAATTGGTAGCTTTGTCTACAATAATACATTAATAACACACTTACCAAGAAAATATAATTTTCTGCCGACAAAACGATTCAGGTACTTACCTGTAACAAAAGCATTGAAACATTAATAAAATTGAATAGGTTGATTTACATTCACTTCATAACATTATTCAAATCTTTAACTCTATACATATTTTCTTGTTTATTTCTACAACAATAATGGTTTCGAAATTGATGCAGTAATCTAGAGAAAGCTTTATCTGTCATTCCACAATTAATCGGATACTTTGTTCGGATATCAGTATTTTTCCACACTGTACCTATATCCTCATCACTAGCAATGACGTAGTGCTTTTGATCCTCCCCAAATCGCAATATGTATTAATGTTTTTTGGCGTTAATATTGTCATTGTGTGAACGGGAAGGGATCTATTCCAGGATACCCTTATTGCTGGTGTGACGAAATCGGGATCATTTAGAGAGTGTGTGGTAACGGTCTCTGTATAAAAAATATAAATTAAAGTTATTATTAAAAACTTAACGCTTTCTTTTGATGTTGTACCTAGATTTTTTTATTACGTTTAGTGACCCGCACTCCCTTCGCTTCGGGTATATTGTACATAAAAACCTTCCTTTTGAATCCCTTTATCTATTAAAAAGAACATCAAAATCCGTTGCGTAGTTTCAAAGATTCTTCTTCTTATTGTATGGTTGATGAACAACCTGGTGTCAGAGTTTTTAAGCCGCCCGTAGGCCTCTGACATGGCTTCACACACCGTTGAAAAATTTCTCAGGTGTGCTGGTTTCCTCACGATGTTCACCGTTAAAGCGTCGAATGACTCAAAGATTTAAGCATACATACATACAGACAGACATACGAGGGAAGCGACTTTGCTTCATACTATGTAGTGAAGCGCGAAGAGATAAAGTTCATACATCTTGACCCACTTTTAGGTCACATAAAGTTTGCTCAATAAGATTTTATCGTAATAATACCTATATAAATTGTCGTCCACAGTCATTGACTCAATTTAGAAGTGAGAGCCATCCGCTGCCCCACAAGTCCGGGGATGATGACAAGGCTACTCCAAGCCATCATCGTATGTCAGTTAATCATGTCAATTAGTTCGCAAAAAAAACTTAACTCATGCAACGCCTCCCACAAAATAGGCATGTAAAACACATAATAATCGTATACGTATTATCATGACCTAAATCAAAAATAAAAATTGAACTTAATAAATCTAAACTTCGCTAATATTTAAACCACAATATACCTAACTACATATATTCACGAGGATTAAAAGTCACGACCGCACCTCCGGTTACGCCATGAATCTCCAACATTGTATTTATTTACCAACTTAATACCACTTTTTATACGTTTGAGTAATGGTCATTATAATCGAATCCTTTTAACGTTGATTTGTGGATGATAAAACACGATGTATCGATTGTAAATCAACAACGGTTGTATTTATTTAGCGTTGTTTTCGGATTAACATCAAATGTTGCGATGTTGGAATTTGAAGAAAGTTTTTATTTGTGGTCATAGTTGCCTGGAGCACGGAAAGTTCAGGGTACAAGTGTAATATTTTATGAGATACCACTTCTATACATAGTATAAAATGAAGTTGCGAAGGGCGCCCAAAATGTGTTTGTTACCTAGGATCTCAAAAAGTACTTTATCAATAGCTATGCGGTTTTCAATAATGGAAAGAAGACATTCCAGGGATTCTATAGGTGTATAATTTAGGTGTACCTACTTAAGAAATTATTATAGTAATCTATACATAGTATAAAAATGAGTTGCGAAGGGCGCCCAAAATGTGTTTGTTACCTAGGATCTCAAAAAGTACTTTATCAATAGCTATGCGGTTTTCAATAATGGAAAGAAGACATTCCAGGGATTCTATAGGTGTATAATTTAGGTGTACCTACTTAAGAAATTATTATAGTAATCGTAACAGCTATCAGACGGACGGAAGAAAAACGAGCATTTTGGAGGCTTGCATTGCGTGCGCTCCTGAAATAACTCAAAATACAGAATAACAATGTATGGGGGAATTATTCTTCTCAAAAAGTTCTATAAAAAAGTCTGCGATAGCATATCTATCCTTTAAGGTTTAGCCACAATAACGATTTTAGTGGTGTTCAAGTTTAATTTACGAAATATCTTATTTTTCAATTACTCGATGTTCCTACCGACATAGACCAATAAACATAAAACAAAATGCATATCAAATTAAAGCTGATGAAATGAGGATTCCGAATATATACATAGTATAATACTTTTAACTTAATATTAATACACAAGATGCATTTACAATGCCGAGGGCTGAGATGGCGGCGGCGGCGGCTGCGTTACGTCGTTGTGTCAAATTTTCAGTGCCTCAACAACGCCTGAACCAATTTGGCCAATTCTTTTTTTAAAATGTTCGTTGAAGTCCAAGGATGGTTCTTACGGCGAGAAAAAAATCGAATAATTGCCGGGAAAACCCTAAAAACAGCCCTTTTCTTTTTCATATTTTTTTGACAGGACGAAGTCTGTCGGGTCAACTAGTTTGGTTATAATATCTGCAACACACATACCTACTTGTGTAATATTTATGCTCATATGCTATCGAATTAGACGTTTCGGTCAAAGAACTAACTTTATGAGGTTCTAGAGTTATAATGTTTTTTTAATGTCTTGGTTCCGTACTAACGTAAAATTAAACGTACTCCTACTCACTACGTAAAAAGCTAAGAGGAGTACGTTTAGGTTACGTTTAGGTTTAGGAGTACGTTTAGGTTTAGTAATCTACTCCTTTTTTGAAGTCGGTTAAAAACGGGACCCTAATCCTATTCACAATCTCTATCTGCGAGTCACCGAGCTTCATGGCAAAACCGGGTTAGTTAAACTATTCATTCTTCGACATGAGAAAATGTATGAAACACAGAGAACAGTCAGTAGAGTTTAGTTAGACTGACGTAAGTTACACATCAAAGGTACACGAAGACCTTAGAATATTGACAGCTAAACGAAACATCCGCACAGTGACAGTGGATCAAGATTTGATTTTACAATCAAACTTACTTACAGTCAGGGGATACCAGTCACATCTATCTGTCCGGTGGTTGGTGAACGGTATACGGGTAAGCGACCCCGGCTCCTCGAGCTACTATCGAGTCAGTCCAAATCATCCGAGGCGATAGTATCCTTCCTCCCCTTTTCCTTCCCCCGTCATAATATATCCTTGCTACTCGTGGGAACGCAATGACCTTGTTAAAACAATGCACAAGGCAGAATGGCGGCGACGTGGTTCACAACCCGTCACGTCACGTTTCCCACAGGAGTGAAAAGTGGATCGCTGGTAGTGATCTCTGCCTACCCCTCTGGGAAAAAGGCGTGATTGTATGTATGTATGTATGTATGTATGTATCAAACTTACTACCTTCAAACAAAAATAAATACTTTCTACATTAGGGGTAAGAGCCATCCGCTCCCCGCAAGTCCGTTGATGATGACGAGACTACTCCAAGCCATCGTCGTATGTCAGTTTGGGAAAAAATGCTTACAAACAATATCACCGCTAATCTTATATCCACTTAACACTTTAACCACGCTATAATAACAATAATAATAAGGGATTTCAGCCATGGCGGCCGATCTCACTTGAGATCAGCCAGGTGCGCAGGACATTATAGTGCTCAAGTGTGCGCGCATACACGAGAGCACTCTATTTCCTTACTCTCATAATTCGGTGAGACGGCAATCCGACATGACCGATGAGAGATCGGGCGCAGGACCACCGGCTCAACGTGCTTTCCGAGGCACGGGCGTTCAACCGCCAACTTCCTAACTCCGGGCTGAGTAATTTCATTACAGAAAAACTCACACAAATTTTGCCCGACCCCGGACTCGAACCGGGGACCTCTCGGTCCTTACGCAGCGATTGCTACCAATAGACCAACGAGGCAGTTAAACCACGCTATAACGTCGTCTCATCATGACGATTATTACAAGTATTGTCGCCCCAAATCGCACTTGGCCGGTAGCCAGCAGTGGAAGCCATTGTTTCAACATTTTGTCCACAAACACACCCATCATAATGTTATGATCTTGAGAACAGGGCGAGTTTGATAACTACAGTCTGTATGAGCCGGGTGACCTGCTAAGCAGGCATATCCGAAAATCAGAAAGTAACTTTAGAATTATTTTAAGTGCATGTTTCTTTTAAAAATTACTATGTAAGTTTCTTAATGCGTCACCGTACAATTCATTGTATGTATTGTAGATATACATATAATCCTAGATTAGTATAAACAGTTTAATCTAAAATATGGTAACCTTGTACAATAGCAAGGATATAGATAACACATCAACTACCGTACTAACAACAATGTAGGAACGCTATCACAAAATCAAGTGAAACAATACAGCTGATTAATCCGGAAAACCCATACCATTATCATGGTCTATGGTGTCTTTATCAGCTACATACTCTGTGTTTCATACACACCTTCAAAACTGAACCTTATCCCAGAAACATAGAGGTCCATTTTAAATACTTATCAAATGTAACTCGGACGGTGACGAAAAACATGTGAGTCATACATACTAACCGACCAAACTAAATTGACACGTAATAGGGAATACCTAGTACGCCTTCAGAGGCCAACGTTATTTTGCCAATGTAACTATAGTTCTACGAATTGTATATTATCCGTTGGTGTCGAGTTGTTTTACATACATTAATGTAATTAGGTAATACAGTTGATGGGTATTTGACATGTCAGTACGTGTTGGTGTGAAGATTTCTCAATGGAGTTCTCTATGGTTGGCGCACGTATTGTTATGGTAAGTCAGCGTTTTAATGAGCAATCGTGAGGCTTAATTACATAATCTTAAAGACAAGAGATATAAGTGTGTGCAATTTTTGATACCTACGATTATTGAGTGCTACGATTTTCTGGGAACCAACTGAACGGAATTGATTCGGAGATGAACGGATGTGATGATCACTAACACCACAACAGCACAGAAAAAACTCTGTGATTTTCTAGTGATATCATCCATTATTTCAAGAAAGGAGGTATGAACGGATAGGAAACATATTATACTACTGGCATTAAAAACTAGTTAAGACAATCGCCCCTTACCATTAGACAAGAAAATGTTTACATTTGTCACATCACTGTATTTTGAACACGTTTGAATGAACCCTTACGGTACTTTTTATTAAGATTGACTAATTTGTCCCCAATAAGGATGATACATTATTACACATACATAAAGGGAACTATATTTGAACTCACTTGGCTATATTGTGTAAGTTATTTATTATCTAAGTATGCATTAGCAAAGTATTTGTTATTATTATCGTGTTATTCACATTACTTTTTCCGGTCACAAGATATCTTAGCTTGAGCGTCAGACTATATACCAATTATCGCATTTGTAATATTAGTAAGGATTAGCCCCTGCTAATCCTACATCCCTACATCCCAATGTAGACCATATCTTGAATTTTGCGAACACAACATGTAGTTTGGATCATTACACATAATATAAGAAGCCGGAAGAGATCTCCCTAAAAAACGCTAGCCAGCAATCACCATCGGTACACCTAGACGCTTGAACAAAGAAAACTCTCGAAACTCAGTGGATGGTTTTCAAAATTCAATTTCGTAGGGATAAATCGTCGAAGTGCGATGACAGTCCACGTGGACATCAAACAAGCGGTGAGTACAAGGCTTAACCCTAAAGACAAAGCAGGAGTTGTGTAGATGATCACCCTGTTACACCGATGCGTAACGAGGTTGTAATAAATACTTGAAAGGGAATTGATGTGCTTGCAATTTTTTTTTCCTAACTGACTTAAGATGATGGAGTCAGACTTACGGTGAGAGAGCCTTGTCATCATCACCGGACTTGCGGAGGAGCGGATGGCTCTCACCCCGTACGTGTTTGCAATAAAATGCTTGGAAGGCAAATAACGTGTTTGAGATTAAAATGTAGAAGGAAATATCGCGAATTCAATACTATATGGTAAAAGTCAAAGTTGTTAATAGTCCAGTCAAAATAGACAAAAATACGTGCTAACTTAGACAAAATTCGCATAGAGCTGAAAATTGCCAGAGACATTAAATACATCATAATAAACGAAATATCTAAAATCCCCATCAATCCTACTTCTGCAAAAAAATTTATTCAAGGTCAAAAGTATAAAATTAAGGATTTTTCCATTTTTCTCGAAAATAGTAAGTATTATCGTAAAAATAGGTCAAACAAAAGTTGTAGATCATACAATTTTCTACAAAAATGGTCCAGTCACTTTTTCTTTTTCGACTCACCATTCGCGAGATATCGTGGTTTTAATCATTAGAAAATTCATATTTTACATAATATGCATTCATCTGTTGATATCGTTTTTGATCGATATATGACCTGGAGTAGGTTCACTAGGGTAACCACGTTAAAAACCGCCCAAGTGTGAGAAAAAAAAACATAGGTTTTGTATGAGAACCCACTTTACACGTTGGTTTCATGTTGTTTCTAGTATTAGATGTTATAGAGGCAACTGAGATACATCATTCGTTAAAATTTTAACTGTCTAACACAATCCCATGAGGGCCTGGAAGCGTTTGAAAATACAACTTTTTCAACTTTGTGCATCGCTATATCTCTGAAATGGTGAATCTTAGGAACAAAGTGTTTGACATTTTTCATAGATAATTACGTGATAAGTAATTTTGTCATACATACTTTTATGATTAAACTTACCGTTTCGCTCAAAAGTGCATAAAACTGATATTTGTGACATTTGACCTTGATTATTTTTTTTTTTTTTTTGCAGACGTGGTATCGATGGGGACTTTTGACAGATTATTTGTAATAGTGTTCCCAACATTCATGCCAATTTTCAGCTCTATGCGATTTTTTCCTAGGTTAAATGTCTATTTTGACTGGACTATAATACTTAGGGGCTGATGACGAATAAGAACAACATACATTATTTCAAGTAGAAGAATTTGTTTTAAAACCGATCGAATGTAGTCGTGTAAAAAAACTGTCAACGTATCTAATAGCTTGCTAATATATCTAGAAATACAGTTTGACTAATAAGTAAGTCATTTCAGCAATACAATGTTTCACAAGCGTTGGGTTGTTGGGAAAAAGATACGATCCAATCAAAAACATAAATGTGAAATGAGAGCCACGTTCAATATTATGATAATTGCCTTGGTTGTTGACTTCAACGACAAAAGAAGTGAGATCTAAATGGGTGCCAAGTTCAATGGTCAACCCTGAAATTTATTTGTAAGTAACACTATAACATACCTATCATATCTTCTTATAACATTTAAGATAATGTATAGTGGTAGCCTATGAAGGTCTGTCTTGGCTAGTTTCTATAAACCTACCAACGTATTATTATGTTCGCTCGCTAGCTTCTACCAACAATCCAAATTTTCGGAATTATAAAATAAATACCGACAAATACCAAACTAACCAAGACAACTAACTAGACTACTAACTAAAGAAAACTAGCCAAGACAGACCTTCATAGGCTACCACCATACATTATCTTAATAATTAAAAAATTGCCAGTTTTTTATTTTTTCCTTTGTATTCATGTAATTACCTATCTGCATACCAAATTTTAACTCTCTAGGTCATTTGGAACTGGGTTAGAATTTTGATCTGTCAGTCAGTCAATGATAAAAATGAGGATTTTTGGACATTAATATCTAAATAACTGTTTGAGATAAGCTTATGAAATTTAGAACACATATTTATCTCGCAAGTCACAATATATGAGCCAAATTTGATACGTTTATGTGAAATAGTTTTTGATTTATGAGGGGTTCAAAAGTGGTTCCAAATGGTTCGTGTAATATTACACACGGTGCGGCTCGCCAGTTCTGTTTCTTGAACTTGGCTTGACACGCTACCGCGTGTCTAGATAATCAATTTGACTTTAACTACACTTTTTGTCTTAACTGACATACGATGATGGCTTGGATGGAGTAGCTCGTAGCCTCGTCATGTTCACCAGACTTGCGGGGGAGCGGATGGCTCACACCCCTAAGGCTAAAAAGTTACTGAACGGTCTGATATACACCCAAACGTCTGACCTTATCAAGTTTATGGTTCCTCTGTCCAACCCAGAGCACACTCCTGGCTGCTGATAATGAGATTCCCATCCGAAACCGGAATATAACTAATTATTCAACGAGTTCACTGGCTATTTTTAATACCTACCTGGGCTCAGCCTGTCAATAAGTCAATTAGTCATGACAGCTCTGCTAATTCTTTAAACTAACTTTAGATAACATTTTTATTTCATTTTTATTTTTATTTGACTGGCTCGGTGGAACAGTGGCTAGTGACTCAGGTTCATAAACTACGATTCCCACTCGGGACAAATATTTGTGTGACGAACGTCGGTGTTTGTTCCGTGTCTGGGTGTATTATTAAATATATTTAAGTATATTTGTGTATCCACTGTTGATTCTGATACCCGTAACACAAGTGCTTAAGCTACTTACCACGGGATCAGATCAATGTATGTGATGTTGTGAAATATTTATTTATTTATTTTACTGTCAAACTGAGATCGTGGTACATTTACTAGCTGAAAATGGAAAAATGTTGGACAGTTTTTTTTACAAATTTAACTACTTCCATATCGTACTTTTCAATAACACATTAATTTAATTCAACTAAGCACTGTAGTTTAAAGTTTAACTGATGTAGCAGTCTGTAAATGATTTTATCGCCGGAATGATCTGGACCCCATATCTTATGACTTAATTTCCATAATCCTAATGATTTTAAACCTTTTAAAAATGTGTTGTGTTCCTTTTTATCGTATATCTTACAGAAGAACAGGACAAACATTAGTAATTCCAGTTAAGTATGTAATTTAGAGCTTACATTTGTCATGGTGTCTCTCGGGAGAATCTTGTTAGGAATCTAATTATAATATGATAAGTAGCCCCGCTCTCGACCTGTTGAATTTTTAATTTCAGGGAATATTTTTAGTAGTGATGGGAATGATCCGATAGAGAATTCGCCATATAATATACCATAATGATATTGTACAAATAGCGGAAATTATCAATTTATAGACACGGTTTCTTTATTAGGTCTACGATGAAACGGCAGACACTTCTAATAGAACATTTAAAGATTCTAAAAATAATCATCAGCCACAATTTTTACTACATTCAAAAACTTCAATAACGTAACCTCGAGACCTCTTAGAACTGTGGATTCGATTTTACTATCGGAATCTTTAAAATGTTCGTTTTAGATAATTTAATTATCCACACCCCGGAACTTCCATACAAAAACACAATTCAATTACGATAACAATGCCTTCAAGATCATTAAGCTTTCACTATCTTATTGAACGATTCAACACGCGATCTTATCTCAACAATTAATACTAGGTACAACTAACAGTCCCACTTTCTCCGCATAAAATCACAATCGATATCAGTGAGTATCGTCACTATATTTTTTGTTAACCATTAAATCACTTGTTCGACGCGTGGGGTCCATCACACGTGGGACAAAAGCCCCCTCGAATCAACCCCTCATACACCCCACCAGTTACAAAAGACCCCTACGTCTTCCATGATCGTTTGACCACGTTTGTCGATACGGCCGATATTCTTAGTTTGAGAGTTCAAGATATGTTGGTGTTGGGAAAAGTAACAGATGTTATACGGAGTCTTCGAAAGTAGTTTACTTCACTACTAATAGTTTGATACGTGATCTATCTGAGCCTGCGCAGGTTGTCCGGAACTTTTATCAACAGTTTGTGTTTAATGGCCGATGGAGTAAAGACTTTTTTAGGCGGGCGTGTTTGGAGAAAGTTTGGAACATGCTCATAGCCCTTGAGATGTCCTTATCAAGAGTTTTGTACGTGGCGTTTGTTCTTTTGTTTATGCGGAGTATACATCTCTTGATGCTGATTTGTAACTTACTCATAGTATAAGTAATCACAAAGATACAATTTAGGGGTGAGAGCCATCCGCTCCCCCGCAAGCCCGGTGATGATGACAAGGCACCTCCAAGACAAAAATTTAAAACATTGCAGTTTGGTTACCAGTTTTATAAACGAATGTAGTTTTAAAATTACCACGAAATGTAAATTGAACGAAATGATTTAAAGACTGCAACTGGAATATGCTATTTCAAAAGATGAAGTATATCGCAGGCAAAAGCTAGTGAAAAAAATATAAGTAGTAAGATAAAGAATAAACTATCATTTACAAAAACAGTCTGAGTAATAATCAATGAAACGTAATAAAACGCAACCAAGACATTACACTGGGAGTTGTGAAAACATCTATTCTACTATTGGTAATCTACATCGACTCAACCGTTTTCAATTAAACCGTAAGGCGTGAAGTTTCGTAAAAACTAATTAGCAAGTACTAGAGCTGGCAACATAGTATTCATGCCGTGAAATTTATTAGTCACGTCGATTAAATGGCCATTATTATTTCTAACATTATTATAACAATTTCTACTTTCGCATTCCGTCACATAACGGGACTGGAGCGGCCATTAAGTAAAGTAGCAAGTACATTCCCGGTACTAAAAACGAGTCGATTGGGTTATTGCCTGGGATATGCACTAGCTTAATTCAAGTTGTAGAGATAGTGTGAAATCGTATTAAATATACAAATTATATACAAATACTTAACATGTACGGTACGAGTATAGACATATTCGATGTATTTGATACTTTACCGAATAGGCGGTATGTCTGTGTGTCCCTTTTAAATTCGATTTAATTTTAATTTTACAATTGAAAATAATTATATAATTGAAAATATGTTTTATACTCTTACAGAGGTCCATAGGCTTCATGAATTGGTCGTCGGATAAACACACTAATACAAAATAATTTTGTAAAGCTATGTAAATATATGTACATATTTGTATTTCATTATTTTTATATCCTTAATTATTTATTTGCATTGAACTAGAACTAGTTTTTTAAAAGCGAAATACATACATTTGAATAATTACTGTTTGTACATAATTAGAAGCTAAACGATTCAACCCAATCAGTATCAATTCAATAAGCACTTTGTGAGCGCGTACCTATAATACAGATAGATACTAATTAATTCCACGCATGTTCATTACAAATGAGACTTTATGTAACATAGGAATAGAGGATCAAATGGTGATAACGGTCGCAACGACCACAGATAGACCCTGATCCGAATGGATATTCCAAATCCCGGCGTTAACGCATCTTCGCTCATTCAGAAAACATCCTATTAAGTAATTTTTTTCTGCCCAAATCTAATGTTGAGGGTGGCGGCCATATGGTCCTCTGGGACTAGGAAACCATACACACAAAAAACGCCCTAAGATCCTAGAAACTACGACTGATTATTCCATGATAAGCGTTTGATAAGTTGGTAAAAATAATGCGATGTGCTCCAGAGTTGCACCCCATGTTATCGGCGGGCAGCTGCCATCGTATGCACTATGCGATTTTAAGCCCCCGAATGCAATATTGTGTAATAATAGTAAATCTACGAAGACAAGGAGGGTGGATAGTAAGGGTTGGGACAATTATCACGGTGTTCCCATGTTCTTGGAGTGTTACAAGACTTGGATGTGACGGGATAATTGCGAATGTACCTACATTCATCGCCGGTCGTGTGAATACACTCATCAAAATTACGTTCGGCTTTAGCAAGAACCTTATAACCGTGTCAGAAAGAGACTATTTTAATCTTTTCAAGATTATTTCTCTTTATATTGACGTAGCATATTGGCTTCAGGCCCAAGAAACCAGTGTAATTGATAAAAGACTCCAGGCAAAAATTATTCACACTTAACTTAAGGATTCCAATTATAGAAAGGAAGAAACACCTTGCAGTTACAGTAGTAAATACAGGGTTTATTATATATTTATTCCTTAATGGCTTGGCAACGCTTAAAGCGAATCATCAGAATCGTTTTATTACAAATATACAAGAATTGTATTAGAATTTCAAAAAATTTGAAATTCTTTTGATTAATTGGATACCTGTGTTGAATATGAATGCGGTTCTAATAAAATTAAACCATTTGGAAATATGTATATATTTTTTTTACACAACATCACATACATTGATCAGATCCCGTGGTAAGTAGCTTAAGCACCTGTGTTACGGAAATCAGGATCAACAGTGGAAACACAAATAAACTTAAATATATTTCATAATACACCCAGACACGGAACAAACACCGATGTTCGTCATCCAAATATTTGTCCCGAGTGGGAATCGAACCCACTTTTGGAACCGTAGGTTATGAACCTGTGTCTCCACTGTTCCATCCAGCCAGTCAGTATTTAAACTGAAAGCATCATATCCACAGCAAGCTTTCAACCATATATTAGTCAAAGTAATAATAAACGACTAGAGGAGCTATTTAATTAGACGTTCAACTCAGACGTCTGATTGATAAAGCAATTATTGCTACTGTCACTAATTTGTTCTATAATCCGAAGGTACGGAAACTGGCGGAGTGCTATACAGGCCGGTAATTGGCCGGCCAGACAGACAGACGCCGAGAGCCTGTTTATACATAAGGGCCCGAGACATCAGACGGGGTTCAAGATGCAATAAATTTTGCATTAGGAACGTATCAATTGCAATAGTCTGGAGACCGGTTATCTATTGTTTGCCCGAAAGATATATGCCATAATATTCATATGCCCGAATTTCATTTGCCATAATTTCATTTGCCCGAATGTTATGTTTGCCATAAAATACAAATGACATAATTTTAATTGCCCGAAAATCAGATTCCATAATGATTCGAATGCCATACGTATTGTTATCCATATTTTTAATTGCAATAATATTATGCAACAGAATTTTTAAGCGCCATACTCCTAACGCCAAATATTTGTCCTAAAAAGCGATTGGCTTTCTGGCACTTCGCCGGCCGCTGCCGCCGCACGCTCGCTTCGCTCGCTCGGCTCGTGCGTTGTCTTTCATGTTTCTAACCTAACCTAACCTATTTTTTTTATCATTCTTTTAACCTATTTTACAAGCTTTTTCGGTGGGAAATGATGTAATGGCACGGAAACAACGTTTCTAACACGTAACTAATAAAGTAAACAATGAGTATGACATATATGGCGTTTGAAAATTCTGTTGCATAAATTATTGCAATTAAAATATGGATAACAATACGTATGGCATTCGAATCATTATGGAATCTGATATTCGGGCAGTTAAAATTATGTCACTTGTATTTTATGGCAAACATAACATTCGGGCAAATGAAATTATGGCAAATGAAATTCGGGCATTTGAATATTATGGCAAATGAAATTCGGGCAACTGAAATTATGGCAAGTGGGGGTATACCCTGGAGACCCGCCCTGTGGCGTCCCTTTGACGATCGCTTCGACGGAGAAATAGCTAATTATATTTCGTCTTTAGCCCTTTATGATGTTCAGAGATAGACATTTTCTATATTAATAGATCTAACAGGTATTTTGAGGGAATACAGCTTGAGTTGATGTCGTTAATTGGCAAATGTATCAAAGGCTGGGTTCTATGACCTAAGAAATATAAAACTATCAATGTTGTTTAAGTATGTTTTACTGAATAAGCTTCTATTGTGGTCCCGTTTAACGCCTTAAATATGATCTTCCGTTGATATTGAATTGAAATAAACCAGTATCACAATAACAATCATCACTTAACAGTCATTGAATAAACCGGACAAGAAGTCGGGCGTCAATAGTTAAGACTGACCACAATACAAATTCAAAGGATCCACCGACCATTCAGTGGGCTGCTTATTATCATCAGCTATAGTCAGCTTATAATTGACCTCTGACAATTCAGATTCTTAACAAAAATGGACCATGGACCTTTATGATAACTACTTATTTATACGGGAACTATTAACAATTATTAACTTAATGATGATTTTACAGCAAGGAAACACAATCAAAACCAACGCACACTACGTGGCGGCCATTTTGTTATTTTGTAAAAACCCATCACTACAAAATGGCGTCGCAACAAAATGGCGCCCAAGTACCGCTAACCCAAGAGTCCTGTACAACTAGTCGCACATGAGATCCGCTCTAATCCCACACTTTCTCGCGTGTCACCTCGAACAATGGGCCGGAGTGGTATTTGCCAAACAAATCGCCCTCACGTTCAGCTGTTATGGAATCGCCCCACAATACTGGCGCGCCGTTTGCACTGTAAATTGCGGATGGCTGCGGCTGCTAAAGTGTTAAGAACTAGATTTTATAAACATATTTTCCTTTGGAGTTATTGGGCTTTGCCCGGTAGTGGGACAGATAGCTGTTGTACCTACAAAAATCTTATGAAGTTTTGCCATACCGCAGCATGAACCACATTCGACTTTATTTCCAAATTCAAATAAAATGTCATCGAATCTATTAAAAGTACTTACTCGTAATAACAGGTGAAAACCTTATAAAATACTTAAGTTAAGCAAGACAATACAAAGAATCAGTGATTCTTTCTGTTTTTTTTAGTAAAAAACCGGTTAATGTAATCGTAGGGTTCAGATTCTTTACAAAACATGCTCACCTAGGGGAGCGTCATAATACATACTTTATGAATGCAGTTATTATCGTCATAGAATAAAGTAATTATTATTTGACTTAGTGCTAATCACGCTGCTAACGAAAACATTTACAGAGTTCTATGACGCTTTCATATTCAATTCAAAAATCAGTTTAAAAACACATTTGAATGCGGTCCATCCAATCTGGCGCAGCTTTCAATCGACCTAAATCATCCATGACCGGTAACTGTCACGACAAGCAATATAGTCACCAAACTCGGATTCAACAATAAAAAAAAACACGTACGCATAACCCCATTCCACAGGAAGCAACAACTTAACAAAACATTTCCACATTCATTGTAGACATAAGTATTAGACATCGAAAAACCGTCAACACCGCATGTTTAAAATTCCTGCACTCGCAACCATAGGGCCGGATCCAGCATTACAGCCATTCAGCGCGCCCAATGACCAGCTCAGATGGACCTTCCCTGTCCTCCCAGACTCTACGAAACTCGGGTGGACTACAAGGAATTGAAAGTCGCCTCAGGGGTCCCACAAAAGTGGACGGAAAACAATGGAGGTGCGAAAGGGGTTTAGGTAAACACTCTTTTGTGAAGGCTCATATTGTCCCCGCTTTGTGCAAATAGATTATGGAGTAAGTACTGTCGTGGTTGTGCTCTTGTCAAAGCGTTCTGACTACAATGCATTTAAATGCGGAGCTGCTATGAAGGGTTTTGTATCGATGCCGTGGGATTGGGATGGAGTCGCTTCGGGTGTTTTAAGGGATTTCTACGGGGTAATGAGCAATGATGGTTGGGTTTTGACCTAAAGCGTTTGATCCCTGGGTTGAACAGTGAATGAATAGCCCACTATTTAGGGGTCAAAATAGGCTTCGTTTACGGTTCAAGTATTTTGGAAGTATCCGACTCAACCTTTGCATGAACGCAACATTCGAGAAAAACTAACCAAAAATAGTCGATTCAAGGTTTTCTTTTGAGGAAACAATAAAAGCAGAATGGTTTAACTCGAATCTTCTACGTCATCATGTGTTACAAGCGCCTGAGCCTGATTTGTTCTATTAACAAGGCCGTTAAGTCCACTGAAGAGAATAGCCCGACTTCTGTAAACCACTACGGAACAAGTGCAACCATTATCTGTCAAAATATAAGCAAGAATATCAAATGACCGCTTATAATTTGCTAAACGCTGAGAGCGAAACTCAGCGTTTCATTCGGCTGTCTATCTATATCTTGCGGGTCTGTAATGAAATTACTATTTATGGGCTAACGAACCACAATGCCGACAAACTGGCTTGTCAGTTATGGTAATCGTGACTGCTAACTGCTGGTAATACTGTTATTGTTCCCAGTAACTACCCTCCTTGGTGTTTGGAAACATAACCTTCGGTGTACGGACGGACATTCTGTTATCTATTATGGTCTATATATTACGGACAATACAAGCTCACATTAAGATGGAGTTATAATTGCGACCACATAGTAAATTTTAAGGCAGACTGTAGATTGCGTTGTTGGGGCCATTCTTGGCGAAAATTCTCATGGCCTAAGTTCCAAAAAAATTGCAATGACATAGGTTTTTAAAAGTAATGAAAATACTAGAAGTTACTCAAAGTGGTAGACTAGCTATGCTATAGATCAGCGTAGAAGACACTTTTTAAAGAAAACTTACAATACTTCAACCATTCAGAAATTAGTCTATCAATTGGCTCATTGATTTATTATCAAGCGCGACGTAAAGACAGAGAGGTCCCAAGTTCGAGTCACGAGTCGGACCAAAATTATGTGAATTTGCAAAAGGTCAGACGGCAAATTTTCTACAGCACACCAAGACTTTCTTTAAAGTTTACCGCCATGCAAGTTGTAATCATGCATCCCACTACTTATTGTAATTATGATAACAATAGTATTAGTACCCACTCGTAGAGTTCAAAGCTACTCAAATGAATCACTACATTACTTAAACCAGGTTAACTTAAAACTAACCGGATTTACGTCAGCCCTACCTCAACCGTTCTCAGTATCACGATATCGAATTACCATTAAGGCACTAAAGGGAGCAAACTCCTAGAACAACAGCCATTGCTCCTTACATACTAATCTATTTACTTCTCACTGAACAAAACTCGTCGATAGTTGAGAAAACTAGATAAAACGTCGATGGAACTTGTGAGGAACTGGTAAAGAATGCTGCATTAGACAGAGATGGGTGTAGGTACACTCTGGTATTCGAGAAAGGGACGGCAATCGTCTCCTGTCAACAATGAAAGATAGAGTTCGTGCTGTTATGTGAGCATTGAATGGACTTGAATGTCGAGGTGCATGTTTGAGTTAAAAGGCTATTGCTGTTGGAATTTGTGCTTTATGCCAACGTGATAGGGGCCGGGGACGTTGTTTGCGAACGTGGTCATAATCACGCATGAATACTGTGTCATTGACTCATTGATTATCATAACTCATACGACCTAGGTGATGCTAAGTGCAGATATTACGAACCGAGGCATGCCATGGGCCGTACTATTGTAAGTGCAGTATTATAGGCAATAACAGTGGGTTTCCTTTAAGGTCGCTAGTAATGCGGTGTTTGATCAAAGTACCCGTGTAATATTAAAGTGCTTGACTTTAATCATGTTTATTGCGGATTTATACTGACCTGGATATTGGTACCTGGCCGTTTTAGAAAGTAAACATAAGGTGGAAGGAAAGAAAAACACGAATAATTATTTTGTCACATAGCTGCTATTTCATAGGCTTTTTATAAGCTAATACGTTACGTACCAACTTAAGTTTATTTAAGTTAAATTTCATCAAATAAACAGGAACCTGCTTTATGACGTCAGTTCTCACACTAAAACGAATCACATCCTTTCATGCCAAATTAGACCATCAATAATTACTATGGGCACGTAAATGTGATGTCAATACAGCTAAGTAACTAAGTTAAATAGCTTCAAAAGCAGTATTTGATCAAGTCTTAATAATTTTCACCATTAATATCCGCTATGATACAAACAACTTATAAAATAGTCGTACATATTTGAATATCTTGCTTATTTGAAACGGCGCTTGCAACAGTGCCGAATTATCAGGAGCTCATTAAAACAAAACAACATGTTAAGTCCCGGACACTTTCTGTTTCCTAATGTGTGTAATCATGACAGTTAAAAACTATTACGTGACATAAAACTCAACGATACCGAAAAAGACAGATAACAATCCTTTACAACTTCCTAGCTTATTGATCAATCTATATCCACGTTTATCCTTATTCGAAACTACGATAAACATACGAGATTAGTTACATATCGCAAAATCAGCCCATCGATACATAAAGACTAGCTAATATTGGTTCGATATTAAGAACCTGCTAGGCTTTAAAAGGCATAACTTAGAGCCTGAGAACAGAACCTCCTTGACCGAGCGGTCAGTGTTGCCAACGTAACGGAAGTGCGATTTGAATAGTTGAACTACCTACTTACCTATAAATCCGTATTAGGTTATAAGACTTATAGATCGATAAAACATTGCGGGAATATTATATCAGAAAGTTAATTTGCTTCATTCAAATGGATAATTAATATTTAGTACATTTCCAAGCTCAAAGATAATCCTGAGAACCTCAGGATTAAATCCCCTAATGTAATAAGTTTATTATTATTATATTATTAGACTGTCATATTGTTGGACTGTTATATTTTTGGACTGTCCACTTAAGACTTTTTTGTTTGTTTCAGATGCAAGTTAAGGAGTCAAGATTTTAAAAGCCAAAAAATAATACAGAAACAGGAATAATCTATTTTCGGATTCTAATCGTTACATTTCCGTCACCCGTCCTCATAACCAGGGCGGAATTATTGCGCCGTTTGAAAGCGATTAACCTATTAAAAAGAAGAAAAAACACAAGAAGTGGAACTAAAATAACAGCAAGATGCAATTAAAAAAAACTAAACAGAAATAACAAAAAAACTTAAGGAACGAGATCCAAACAAAGTAACAAAATCTAGCAATGGAATCGAGCTGGCAATACTGGGCAGCGTTCGTGAGATTGCCAAGATTTACGGTGCGAATGGATGGTTCGCGAGTAGCGTGACAACCCTGCAGGGTGGGAAGGATACACTCTAACTTTCCCAAAGTTATTTACTTACTGATATATTAAAAAATATGCTTTATAACAGCTGTTATGATCAAATGTAGTAGGTAAACGCCTCCCATAATATAAATTTGGGTTGAAAAACTAAACATATTGGTACTGTAATAAAGTTATCTAGAACTTACTTATTTATAAGTGAGATGAGAAAAAGGTACTGGTCTGTAACTTATGTATCGTAATACTTGAAGCAACTAATAGTGTATTGAGGCAGGCACTTATCTAGACACGCGGTAGCGTGTCAAGCCAAGTTCTACAAACAGAACTGGCGAGCCGCACCGTGTGTAATATTACACGAACCATTTGGAACCACTTTTGAACCCCTCATAAATCAAAAACTATTTCACATAAACGTATCAAATTTGGCTCTTATATTATGACTTGAGAGATAAATATGTGTTCTAAATTTCATGAGTTTATCTCAAACAGTTATTTAGATATTAATGTCCAAAAATCCTCATTTTTATCATTGACTGACTGACAGATCAAAATTCTAACCCAGTTCCAAATGACCTAGAGAGTTAAAATTTAATATGCAGATAGGTAATTACATGAATACAAAGGAAAAAATAAAAAACTGGCAATTTTTTGATAATTTGGTTTTTTTTTTAATTTTTTATTTTTTTTATTTTTATAAGAGGCTAACAAGATGACCTCACTCCACCTGATGGTAAGCGGTAGTGAGATCCACATATGAGGTCGACAGGCACAATAGACCATGTTGAGCCTGTCGCACTCACCCTGAAAGCCGTGAAAAAGGAGACCACTGCTGCGGTTAGGTTCTATTATGAACGCTTAACATAAATACCTAATTAGTGCCTAATCACGCCTATATACCGGGGAAGGCAGAGCACTAAGTATATATTTAGGTATACATACTTACTTATTTACAATTAAGAGTAGGTACTTATAGTCGGTTTTCATATTTATTACTTAGGGTTATACCCCGTAAACGTAGGAAAATACAGCAACTGATTCAATTGTTTTATATTTATAAAGTCTAGTTTTAGTTTTGAATTTGTCCTTTTCAAAGGACCTACGGCGTTACGATGATATATACTTTTCTACAAAAAGTAATGATATCCAATCAAAAACATAAATGTGAAATGAGAGCCAAGTTCAATATTATGATAATTGCCTTGGTTGTTGACTTCAACGACAAAAGAAGTGAGATCTAAATGGGTGCCAAGTTCAATGGTCAACCCTGAAATTTATTTATAAGTAACACTATAACATACCTATCATATCTTCTTATAACATAAGATAATGTATGGTGGTAGCCTATGAAGGTCTGTCTTGGCTAGTTTCTATAAACCTACCAACGAATTATTATGTTCGCTCGCTAGTTTCTACCAACAATCCAAATTTTCGGAATTATAAAATAAATACCGACAAATACCAAACTAACCAAGACAACTAACTAGACTACTAACTAACTAACTAAAGAAAACTAGTCAAGACAGACCTTCATAGGCTACCACCATACATTATCTTATGTTATAAGAAGATATGATAGGTATGTTATAGTGTTACTTATAAATAAATTTCAGGGTTGACCATTGAACTTGGCACCCATTTAGATCTCACTTCTTTTGTCGTTGAAGTCAACAACCAAGGCAATTATCATAATATTGAACTTGGCTCTCATTTCACATTTATGTTTTTGATTGGATATACTCTTTAACTACATCTGTACATAATTACACCTGTCATCAGTTAAGAATTTCTATGCAAAAAAAAAATTAAATAATATTTTTCCTTCAACAACTTGGGCACCCTACTCTAAACACAACGAATGATATTGTACCCATAGGTATGTAAAAGTATCTACAATTCTACATGTTAAACATTGTATTGTATAGTCTTAGTCAGACACGTAGATTTATGCAAGAAAGATAGGATTCCAAAAGGGTAGTTTCCAAGTCAATCTGCTTATGTATACTTTTAACTTGTAAATTTTAGATACGTCTCGTATTCTCCTTAGTAAAATAAATAAACAAGCAATACTTATAATTATTTTAAATAATTGTATAAAGCGTCTCAGTCAAATTATGGTTTTCTACAAAAAAATGTTTCTTTAAAATACTTTTAATTTTTGATAACTTATGTGATCCCGTACTATCCTATTCCTTCTCGGTTCTTCTATAAATAGGCACCTTTGTTTTTAGTTCTAATCTAAATACGAGTATGTATAAAGAAATCTAGTGTATAACCCTTAAAGGCTACAACGGTGTTTTTTTACACCCGGGTGGCTTAAATTTCTGTCTCTATCTTTTTTCGTTTTTACCGCAGCGCCTTGCGATTTCGTGTATTCTCATAAGTCGACAGGAGCCCTCGGACGCGCGGGGAGAAGGGTTGTGCGCGCGCGCTGGTCCCGAGATACACTCGCAACCCGGTGTTTTTACACCCGTTGTAGTTATAGCGGGCTACTGATTTACATCGTAAGTAATAAACTTTTAATGTTTTATTTTTATAATGTGTATAGAATATGTTGTTTTTAATGTTTAATATTATATGTATTGTGTTTATTATTATTTATAGGTATTATTTTTAACTGGGTTATTATAATCTAATGCTATTTTTATTTTAGCTTGTGCATCGACTGAGAGACCAACAAATAGAAGATGCACTACTGGCATCGGATGAAGAGTCGGAAGAAGAGGAAGATTCTGTAGAAGTAGACATCCACGAAGAAGATGTACTAAGTGTTGACGAAGATTTCATTGTATTAGAAGCTCCTTTGGATATTTTAGGTCACAAACAGTAACATTGAAAAAGATCTCATTTTGATTTCAAAAATTTATATGTTTTTTTCAATTTATAAACATAAGTTCCATGACAAATTAAAGGCTTATCTGTGATCATACAGAAATATAAAGACTGATAAAAATTTATAATAAGTTTTTTTCTTTTTGCATTTTTTCACACCCCTTCAAAATTTACCATGATCTTGAGGACCCTTGTTCACACGCAAATTAAATTGTTTTATACTTTGAAAATCTAAACCTTTGAATCAAAATATTAAAGAGCATGATCCATAGTTAAAGCATACAAAATAAAAAATAATAATATATACTCATTTATTTAATTTACTCTAATAATTAAATCCGGGTGTTTTTTCACCCATTGTAGTCTTAGTAGTATACAAATTCATTGTAGCCTTTAAGGGTTAATACACTGTATTAACCCTACCCTATTTCGGGTTATTCCGTATTCATCCTATGTGATCTCATCCGACGTGAAACTTTTTCCTTACTCATCCTAATTTCGTTCCTTAATCATCCCAAAGCAAATATTTCAATTTTTAGTTCCTTATTCATCCCAAAATGATTCCTAGCTCATCCTATAACAAAACATTTTAAAAATAAGAATATTTTGTACGGTCGGAATAAAAGTTTAAAATTTAATTTAGTCGTTTTGTCAAATAAAACTGCAAAAAGTCTGATAAAATAATATATTTATTTATAAATGTTGTATAAAACAGTTATTACGTTGTATAAACAGGTATGTTTATTATTTAAAATTAAGAGTAATATATAATATATTTTTTATATGTTTAACACAGCAATATTTTTAAATTTTGACAAACAAGACTCAATCAACTTTGATTTAAAAACATCGTCTTCCATATGTAAACTGTATGATTTTTAAATACAACTTGAAAAAAATACAACTTGCTGACTCATTATTAGATGTAAATGAAACCGTTACTATTATTTTCTTTAATAGCACGTGCAAGTTTGGTTTTAAGTATATTTTATTGAATATTATGTTATTTTCTTGTTTTAACATACAGATTTCTTTTTTATTTATAATAATAGTACATATTTATATCCAAAACCTATAAATAGTTCACTTTCTGAAAATGTTTTGACTTTTGATTTTGCTAACCATACTTTTTATTGGAATATTCACCTAGTGATGAGAAAAGACTGCATTAGTGTTGTGTCAAGACAAAATCTAATAGGATGAGCTAGGAATACTATTTTAGGATGAGTAAGGAAATCGGATGAGTTCACATAGGATGAATACGGAATAACCCTGTATTTCACTAAGATCACATCTAACCACCCCTTGAAGGGTTATTCCGTATTCATCCTATGTGAACTCATCCGATTTCCTTACTCATCCTAAAATAGTATTCCTAGCTCATCCTATTAGATTTTGTCTTGACACAACACTAATGCAGTCTTTTCTCATCACTAGGTGAATATTCCAATAAAAAGTATGGTTAGCAAAATCAAAAGTCAAAACATTTTCAGAAAGTGAACTATTTATAGGTTTTGGATATAAATATGTACTATTATTATAAATAAAAAGAAATATGTATGTTAAAACAAGAAAATAACATAATATTCAATAAAATATACTTAAAACCGAAAGCCAAACTTGCACGTGCTATTAAAGAAAATAATAGTAACGGTTTCATTTACATCTAATAATGAGTCACCAAGTTGTATTTTTTTCAAGTTGTATTTAAAAATCATACAGTATACATATGGAAAACGATGTTTTTTAAAACAAAGTTGATTGAGTCTTGTTTGTCAAAATTTAAAAATATTGCTGTGTTAATCATATAAAAAATATGTTATATATTATTCTTAATTTTAAAAAATAAACATACCTAACTGTTTTATACAACATTTATAAATAAATATATTATTTTATCAGACTTTTTGCAGTTTTATTTGACAAAACGACTAAATTAAATTTTAAACTTTTATTCCGACCGTACAAAATATTCTTATTTTTAAAATGTTTTGTTATAGGATGAGCTAGGAATCATTTTGGGATGAATAAGGAACTAAAAATTGAAATATTTGCTTTGGGATGATTAAGGAACGAAATTAGGATGAGTAAGGAAAAAGTTTCACGTCGGATGAGATCACATAGGATGAATACGGAATAACCCCTTTTGAAAGTGGTGTGCCAGGACCGTAGCACATGGCAAGAAGTGGTCTGTGCACATCCCTTTGGGAAAAAGGCGTGATTCTATGTTACATATTTTGAAAGTGTCAGTCTACAATCCTTTAAAATATGTGTTGTGTTATAGATGTCCCCGGTTCGAGTCCGGGGTCGGGCAAAATTTGTGTGAGTTTTTTTGTAATGAAATTACTCAGCCCGGAGTTAGGAAGTTGGCGGTTGAACGCCCGTGCCTCGGAAAGCACGTTAAGCCGGTGGTCCCGCGCCCGATCTCTCATCGGTCATGTCGGATTGCTGTCTCACCGAATCATGAGAGTAAGGGAATAGAGAGTGCACTTGTGTTTGCGCGTACACTTGTGTACTATAATATGTCCTGCGCACTTGGCTAATCTCAATTGAGATCGGCCGCCATGGCCGAAATCGGTCGGACGCCTTATATATTTTATAACACGAGTATAATTCTTAGATTCACAACGAAAACGTCAACTACTCCTATAAATCTCCCGGTCTAGCACCCAATTATTTTCAGTAAATCTACATAGCACTATGTCGCGCTGGCCCAGCGGGGGCCGACGATTAAAATTAATATTTGCGGTTAGTTGCACGTCGAATGCAAATCAGTATCTGTCTGCGGTCGTTGGCCAGGGCCGGAGTTAGGGCAGGGCCCTGGGGTCTTCAAAGGAAGTGCCCCTAAAAGAGATATTAAGTTTTTCCAAAAAAAACAGATGGGTCAGGGACTTTTATTGACGTGTTATCAATGTGCTACAAAAATACGAGTAACCTGATGAGTAAGTAATGATTAAGAACTATTTTATTTGTCAGCTTTAAATTAGATAATGCTGCTAATAATTGAAATATACTTATTCCTTTTGTTAAATAGCAGAATAGAAATCTGAGTAAAAAGAGTAGACTCTTAAGGAAAGAAACTGTCACAATACTACCCATATCTACTAATAAGGATAACATAAATGCCCATAATCGGAGACATTCAAAATCTGACATATTCTTTAAATCTAATGAGGATGCATGCTTATAGGATATGCATAATAAAAGCCAAGTAAAAAAGAGTATCCTGGTTTTCTGAATCCGGCCCTGTCGTCAGTTTTCACGTGGCCAGGGCAGTGGACATTCAGAGTTAGGACCGGACAGGCTGTGGTGTGTTCAAAGCGGTGATTACTGGGGGATACCACGTCCTAACTGCCGTTGACAGATTCTGAGGGTAAAACTGTAGGTAAGTACTCTGATACCCTCGTTAATAGGTTCAATGAAGTACAAAATTGTTCTACGAAAACCTATCATAACTTGGATGTTATAGTATTGAGCCAGAAGAATAGATAGGTCGAATAATCGAAAGCAGTGGCGGCCTTAGGGGGTGGCGAACTGTGCAATCGCACAGCGCCTTGGAGGGGCCTCGCAACATACTTGTTAATCAATAAAAATAACCTGAAATTAAAACCGTTAAATAAAATAAATATCAACATCACATACCTAAGCCTTCTCTATATGATTCTTTGTAAGTAGTTTATGCACTTATGCACTTTTGTAATGGATATCAGATTAAACAACCAGTTAACTTCCTTTCCGAGGCACGGACGTGCAGCCGCCAACTTCCTGACTACGGGCTGAGTAATTTCTTAACAGAAACATTCTTACTATTTTGACCTGAGCATCAAACCCTGAACCTCGGTCTTTACGCTACTTACCGTGAAATTTGAGTGGTTATTTTCCCGTGGCAGAATGATTTGCCTTTAGTAATACTATCGAATCATGCAAATTATTCCTTGAAAAAAAAATTGTTTTTTTCTAATGTTCAAAATAATAATTTTTCATCTCGAAAACGAGAGAAGCTATCGTTGTTTTTTAAGATGAAATCGATGCTTAAAGCTATAGAAGCTCTACGCCCTAAGTAATAAAGTGGTTCGAACGTACTTTAAAGTTTCGGTTATACCTTTCGTAAAACCGGCATTTATGATTTTAATAAAAAATGCAGTTATTTTTATTCTACCTTAGTAGGTAGAATCATTTTGCTGCGGGAAAACAACCACTAAAATTTCACGGTGTATAAATAGGTATTATCTAGCCTTTAAACAAGTTATAGACACCTGTCAACGTCGGTCCAAGACTTGAAACGAAACGAAAATTTACAACTTTGAAATGTTAGTCACGTATATATTCACACGAAGTCGCTCTCAAATGCAAATGTGGACTTGCAGTTGCAATATGGCCTACGTAAATCAAGGCAATCGGTCTAGTGCTAATATTACCTTCAAAATGTTCATGAAGATGAAAAACATGATCTAAAATATAATGAAAATTGAAACGGTAATTCAAACTAAAATAAACTAATGTTTAGCGAAGTAGTCTAAGTAGCGAAGCTTAAATTATAATGTTGTATGTAAGAAGTTTTTTTTTTCCTAACTGACTAACGATGATGGCTTGGAGGAGCCTTGTCATCATCACCGGGCTTGCGGGGGAGCGGATGGCTCTCACCCCTAAATTATTCTTCTTCTTCTTATCGTATGGTTGATGAACAACCTGGTGTCAGAGTTTAAACCGCCCGTAGGCCTCTGACATGGCTTCACACACCGTTGAATCTCTCAGGTGTGCTGGTTTCCTCACGATGTTTTCCTTCACCGTTAAAGCGTCGAATGATGGTACATATGAATTTCAAATTTGAAAAACACATTGGTACCTGGCGGGGTTTGAACTGGCGACCTCTCGCATGGTCCAACGTCCTTAACCACTCGGCCATCGACGCTTTTTAGGTATTTACAATGACTTAAGAAAAAACTAAATAAAATCTTACGTTTAAGTAATACTGTGTGCCAATTTAATTTGTGTTAATGATGATGTTGCATACGAAAATATTTTACATAAAACACGGTATTTCAAACTTGAAAAAGTACAGGCGTAGAAAGATAAGTGTGTACAGTATGTTGTTATTACTATACAACCATTCCACGTCCCATCGTCCCTTCCCAATGTAAGTGGTGTTCCCAAAGACGTCCAGTATTCGTTCAAAGTATTCGGTAACCCAATTTAGTCGCCACATTACTCCTACCTCTTGTCACACGTTTATTAATGGAGATTTATAAGAGCGACCGAATAAAGAACTCCTTACCCTGGGACATACGGGTCACTTGCTAGTGTTGCCAGTAACGAGTCGATTGTGCGTATCTATTACTAGCTGTGCCAGCGACTTCGTTCGCGTTTCCCCCGTTTTTTACACATTTTCCATTGTATCTTTGCTCCTATTGGTCGCAGCGTGATGTTATATAGCCTAAAGCCTTCCTCGATAAATGCTCTATACAACGCAAAAAGATTTTTTCAAATCGAACCAGTAGTTCCTGAGATTAGCGCGTTCAAACAAACAAACAAACAAACAAACAAACAAACAAACAAACAAACAAACAAACTCTTCAGCTTTATAATATTAGTATAGAAGTATAGATTTAGAAGGCCAAAAAGAGAAAAAAAAATGCAATTGTGCGTATCGCTTTATTTTATATGGTCAAAAAGATATAAATGTATTTTATCAATTCCTTCGGAAATTCCCGGATTCGAGTTTCAATTTTCAATTTAATTTAATTGATTTTTAGTTATTTATACCTTGAAATAAAAACAAGGATAACCCATTATGCCTTTTTGCAAGAAATCCAAATAATATCGAGTTTTAATCTGAGGGCCTTTCCTTCGATCGCGGTGATGAGACAGTTACCCTAAGGGACATCAAAAATTAATCGATAAGAATGCATTGATTAAAAACCCGAAAATCGAGTAATCGACTAGATTGAGTGCATCCCTACTATGCCCTTTAGTAGGAAAGATACCGCATGTTAATATTGCGTTAAAATGGTTCTGATCCACGCACATCCACGATTAAATCACTTTTAAAGTAAGTATAACGGCCTAGAGCCATGAAACATGTCTTTTGTTGAAAACTAAAACAAGAGTTGGTTCCCTTCTACAGAACTCACAAAGTTACCTCTGCAGGCAAAGTGTAAAGGGTGATTATCAGAAAAAGCATTAATTTCTTTGGCGCATTTAATCTCTATAGACAAATCAGGTTTTGGAAGCGTCTGTAACGTATGTTACTTTTTTATAGAGCAATAATTTAAAAAATCTGATAATCACCCTAAAACTATCTAAGTAGGTTATAGAGTTTACTCTGAACGACATGTATGTAATACCTAGTCATGAAAAAAAAACTTATTTGGTAAATGTTTCTCTTGAGTGTTATGTCGCCCACACGATACAATTTAAGAATAATTGAAGTAAAATTCGTACTGCAAACAAATTTTTCGAATTGTAATACTTTGTGGAAATTATTACATATAGATCAGACCCACCATAGTATATTTTTAATTAAACAGCTATGTATCTTCTCTCGAAGATGAGCCCGCAAAATTAACATATTATTATAACCCACTAGATTTTATAGGCTTTTAGACGGTTGAGCGAGATATATGGCGGTTTTAAAACGGCCCAGCAAAGGAAATTGCGAAGATAAAGAGAGATATAAAGCGAAGAAATGATATATTGATGGAACACCATATTGAGAGTGTTATTATAAAGTGCTTACGGATATAAAGAAGATTAATGAATATCATGGAGAGCTATGTTCCGAGAGAGTTCGCGTTAAGTATGGATAAGCCACGCAGTATTGGATATGGGTGTTTTATTCTGTATTGAGCACATACATTTTTCTTGTAAATTGATACTTTATGTGAATAATAAAGTATCAAAACTTAAAATGTGAAAGTATTCTGTTAATTGTATTAACAATGTTAGTAATTATTGTAACGTAAAACCTGTTATGTATACTTTAAAAAAACATTTTAAACGACACGCACAATACGTAAACGTTAATATAATAATGTTTAAACATGGATAAAATAGTAGTACATATTTAATTATCTATATACTTAATATATAAATGTAATGCCTCAGTAGGATTGAACATTTATCTATCCATTACATAACCACAGATAACCACAAGGGTCGTAATAACGCACATAAATAAATCGTCTAAATCAATATCACTATAGACACTATAGATAAGGAAACTGTCAGATAATCAATTATGTAGGAAATGATAACAAAGATTTAACATCTAAAATAAGTGAGGAGGAATCGAACCCACGTCTCTTGCAACCAGCAGCCAGGGTCACTAACGATTGTTCCACCGAGCTACTCGAAAAAGCGTAATCTGTATTGAAACCATACATAATTCATACGCATGATGTTATTTAATAATCAGTGAACATAAGCTTAGATCTTATTTATGTAGACGTAAGGGTCATCATCGGTCAAAAGTGTGCTGCTGTTATCTACTTATGTACATAGTAACACACTGCGGTTTTGATAAGAAAATTCTTAACACATTATATACGTCGAACGCCATTATTTAGTTCACAGACATTTCATCTGTTGGAATTGAGAGTCCGCAGTATATGTACACCATTTAGTTAAATAGTAAGATTTTCGACTTTCGCGTTTTATTACACTTAATATTAGTCTTTATGGGTCTACACGCGATATTAGGAGTAGCAAATACATAGGTGCTTACTGCCCGACGTTTCGATTGGGTTACACCAATCATGGTCGTGAGCGTCCACTCCTAATATCGCGTGTTATCAACCACAAAGACTAATACTTAACAGTAGTTACAATAATTAGTAAGGTAAATCAAACGACGATCAACGAGAAAAGTCACAGCAGACATCGCAATGACAGCACAGGTGTGTCACAATGCACGCGGCCAGTATAACCTAGGAGCTTAAACAAAGTAATTTTGAATACTTATGTATTAACATAAAACGTAACGGTTAAGTCGATTACGCAGATAACAATAAGTATTTGTCTTCAAAAAAAGATAATTGTATTGTATTTCGTACTACACTTATTATTCTATGGTACGGACAATATAAACAGCAAAATCAGATATAATCATCGCCGAAGAAACTTGCTACCGATATTTTTACACACTAATCCAACAAAAATACGTTCGGACTAATGATATGGATCATTATGCCTTATCTATACGTACATTAGTATCCATATCATTCTTCATTTATCGATCTTAAATTAATAAATCAGCTATTTTCAGAAGATTATGAATGCACATCAATGGTTCTATGAGTAATTTATCCCCTTTAGCTCAATATTCTATCTATAGTCTATAGTCAAATGATTATTGATTATCAATAATGTGCAACGTTTAGGTTACATAAAATGAATAATATACAACATCACATCCATTGATCTGATCCCGTGGTAAGAAGCTTAAGCACTTGTGTTACGGAAATTAGGATCAACAGTTGATACACAAATAAACTTAAATATATTTAATAATACAAGTCCAATGTCTGGGACACGGAATAAAAACACCGATGTTCGTCACACAATACTTTTCCTTCGTCACACAAATATTTGTCCCGAGTGGGAATCGAACCCACGACTCTTGGAACCGTAGGTTATGAACCGGAGCCACTAACCACTGTTCCACCGAGCCAGTCATAGTCACATGGTGCATCAACAACTCTCAGACACGCATACTTCAAAAACCAAGAACTGCCAAGAAGATAACCAACTAGCCAGTAGCGCCCAGTTCGCTCGCGACCATTATTGGTGTAACCCAGTCGAAACGTCGGGCAGTAAGTAGCTATGTAATTTGCTACTCCAAATATCGCGTGTAGACCCATAAAGACTAATTTTAGTGTAAGATAACCAACTGACTTGAACTTTTTGGATGTTTTATTTAAAAAGCTCTCTCTTTAAACAAACACCACATTCCAAACACGGCCTTATCTCCACCCGATGCATATTGACACGAGATTATCTTTTCCTCTGCACAATGTTTGTTCTCAGTTGACATGTGAGGCCGTTTGTCTGTCAGTCAGTCAGTGGGTCATTACTTGTTTCATACATTACGTAGATAGCTACTTGGCAAGAAAATGACTAAATTTAAGTCAGTGTTAAGTAATGCGTCTTAGTGAGGATTACTGAAGCTATAATTAAAGGAAATGAAATAAAATAATTAATTCTTCAAGTAGATTTCATGAAATTCTTTCGCATGTGAAATTACAGGTTAAGTAAATAAATTAAATAAATAATAATAATATGTACAAGTCACAAAACTATTGGATGTCCAAACGAGCAGCTCATCATGTCCATAGATTTTTATCATTCAGGTATCCGACCTGGGGGCTTAGACAAAGTAACAATATCGAAACGATAACGAAGTTCGAAAAGATCAAAATGTATGGACATTACAAATAAATGTAATGTCTGGGATTGACCACGCGATTTATCGCTTCTAATGTCAATCCCATACATTTTATTCTTTTCGAACTTCGTTATTGTTTCGATATTGTTACTTTGTCTACGGCGCCCGTTCTGGGGCGATTATGAAGGCCTAAATCATATTTTAAAAAGTTTTGTATAGAACCTTACACGTTCCACCAAGAAATATACACTTCACTCAAAAATATTTTATTAAACAGACCGGCGAACGTTTTAGTAGTAGAGATGTAGAACAGACCAAGGTTAGAAGACTCATGGAACACATACAAACCACTAGGAACCGTGGTTCATGATACAATGGTCGTCACCGAGACAGGCGCCTTGTAAACAACAACGCAAAAAACAACACAGAGAACGATAACCCAGTCACGTAAAATGTACGTGAACAACGATTACCATTGCAAAATAGACCCTAGTAGCATACAAATAAGTGTTACGACCACCGGTCGGGAGATCGACCGACAAGGCCGTTCGAAATTCACGCAAGCAAAAAAGTGTCTATGTGTGCGGAGTGACTATCGACCAATCAGAAGGCTTGGAACCGAGTGTTCGTTCTTGAGTGCGTAAACGCAGATCTATACAAAGCTTTATCGTCTGTTTTTTGTCAGATAATATGAATTTGTGTTTAAAATTGTTGCAGTAAATTCTACAGGATGCCAAAGGTATGCAAGAAAAAAACATTTTTTATCGATAACTGGTTTTGAGAGTCCATTGCCCCAAAGCATATATTAGTTCACACCTACCTAATTTGAATTCAAGTAACAATTGACTTTCGAAAAATCGTGTCAGGACAAAAATACTGCCTTGAATTTACCCAGTTATAACAGACAATGTAAGACTAAACAATTAATTAACTGAACAATGTACAAGGCAGAATGGCGGCGACTTGGTCCTCAACCCGACACGTCACGTTTCCCACAGAGGTGAAAAGTGGATCGCTGGAAGTGATATCTTCCCACCCCTCTGGGAAAAAGGCGTGATTTGATGTATGTATGTAAAACTAAAGTACTTATAGTGCGGATACTTTTGGAAGGTAAAGCCTGATGATTGTTTTGTAATTTGTAATCGATTAACTACATAGACATACACATACATACATGTAAATTCTTTCACCTTAAACTTTATTGATTCTCACACTTTTTAACGTCCTAGCGGACTCTAACACCCAGAACCGAATTAAAACACCACTTACGTAAAACAAAAGGCTAAACGTCGGCCGTTAGCATCATCAACGAATATTACATGTCAAAATGTACTGCAAAGTACCCATTGTCGTGGTAATTATAGTGTCTGATGGACTGATGAGTTATTTGTGCCGTGTGCGACATTATCGCCTTTGTAATGTGGCCTTAATCTATGTTTTATAAGCCTGATGTATTTTTAGTTGTAATTTATTAAACAAAGAATGACGATGTGAGTAATTCTTTTAGAAATGGTCAGACCATAAAATGATGGCAACAGCAAAAATACTCTTAACTTTTACTTAAGTGTTAACAACTCAACAGATGTAACTCTGTAACTACTAAGTTACAGATCGCACACGCTAAGGTTCTTAACACAAGAGTCATGGGTTCGATTCCCACCCTGGACAAGTATTTGTGTGATGAACATCTGTGTTTGTTCCTTGTGTTATATAAATGGTTTAAGTATATTTGTGTACCACCGCATATCCCTACACATAATATGCTAAAGCAAGAGAGCACGCAATCAGATCAATGTACGTGAAGTTGTATATTTATATACGCGAGAATATCGAACAATCGACTGTCCCACTGGGCGCTAGCTCCGGGACTCCTCGTCCCGATCTCTCAATAAACATCGGGACACCGATAACAGTTGCCGCGCTCGCGTTTATCGACACTCGCAATGCTACGGTGGCCACTTCAGGGATGCTACTGGCTGGTTAACTTCATTAAACACAAATTAAAAACAACTGAACGCCGAATATCTGAGATTTTTATAACTAACAGCGTGTTCACACCTAGCGATTTTTGGGCGATTTCGATCGCCGCGATTTCGCGGCGGTTACGCCTCATCTAACCTACCCGCGTAGCGCCTGCGCCGTATTATACATGCTTATCTCAGGAACTACTGGTTCGAATTGAAAAATGGTCTTTGTCGTTTTTGTTTTTGAGAGCCATAATTTCGTCGTTCGTCAATAGTCTTTTATTTTTTTTACTTTAACGACTGAATACTGAAACGATAATTAAATATTTGAGTGCTAATTAGTCGATCACGTAGGTTCCAAATTGCAATGCGACTTGTCTAGTCTTTTACATGTCTAAATTATTACACCACAACAAATGATTACACCAGTCTATCTGACTTCAAATGTGATGTAGGCACTTTAGTACTCTAAATAAAACGCAGTTCATCTCAGTTTAGTTAGCTACATTATAATTGTCTTACCATTTATGTGATTACAGTTATTGGCTAGATTATCTTTGAACCTTGTCAACCCTGCAACACAAATTGTTCTAGCACACGTGTAGGTATGCTGGTCGGTGAAACATTTTAGAGTTGACTGCCCCCGGGGAAACCCTGGAGTCGACACGACATATCGATCTGCGGAAGGTTAAGCATTGGGCAGTGCACTGGTGGTAACGCGGTAAGTACACTTGACAAGTGAGGGAAGTGACTAAGTGAGCTTTTTTTGTATTGACTACGATGATGGCTTGGAGCCATCGTCATGTCATCGTCACCGGACTTACGGGGGTACGGATGGCTCTCACCCTTAATATGCATTAAAGTACTTACCTATGCTACTGTATAGAATAGGTACAGTCACGTATGCAAGTAATAAAGGTAATTGTTGATTTAGTATGGACATATTTGGTGATGATCTATCACCAAATGTGTCCAGATTATGTAAGATTTTAGACTTTCGCGTTCCATTACACTTAAAATTAGTCAATCGTGGTCGCGAGCGACCACGGTTGGTGTAACCCAGTCGAAACGTCGGGCAGTAAGTAGCTATGTAATTTGCTACTCTTAATAACGCGTAAAGACCCATGAAGACTAATATTAAATGTCCAGATTACCCTATTATTCTTTACATATTGGATGTAAATTTGTATGTATGTTATGTACGTATAAGCTACTATACTATGATAAACGCAAACTGTATAACTTTGCTTATTACAAATGTTAAATCTACGATTGAAAAGAGGAACTACTATCAAGTTTCTTGCCTATGTCTTCTGGGTAGAACTGGTATTATAATCATAAGTGCCTTTTCTAATATTGTACTATTGCTGAACATAAGTGTGTGTTGAAGAAGTGCATGTAAAATGCTAAGGTAAAAAATTTCATAGATTCTCTATAAAGGGACCAGGATATTTCAATAGCCAGCCAATATTGAAGATGGCAGTAGATCGCCCCGCCAAATTGCAGTTCTTAAGGCAATTCGAACCATTTCAAACCAGATTCTATGACTTTAGAGCTCATGTGTATCACCGACATTACAGCTGATCGTTTGCGGGAACCAGCTAATTGCTACCTGCATACCGAGCAAACAACGACTGCCATAAGCGATTGGGTAGTCCCCGCCATCCAATGCAACACTGATCAAACACATAACCACGCTACACAACGATAGGCGTATTTAATCGAACTGTGTACATAATTTTAACTAGGAGGCTCGTTTCCCGCACGGAACAAATATTTATATGATGAATATTTGAATTTGTTCATTGTTTGGGTGTGTTGTCTTTGTATGTAAGTATATTTGTCTATAACACTGTAGATTCTGCTCCAAAATTAGTGCTTAGGGTTAATTTACAGTAGAGTTATCGCTACAAGAGATTTCAGTTTAGAATCAGATCAATGTAAATGATGTTAAATGATTTGAAATAAAGCTCGTGGCCATGAGTGTAGTAAAAAGCTCGAAACGTCAGATATTCAAATAATTATGTTTAGAATAATAATACACGCGAGTTTAATATGTAAAATTAGTTTTATTTCAAATGTGTAGTGTTCGCGCAAATAATAGTCCATACGATGTTAAATTATATTTTTTTCAATCCTAGATCATTTAAAGGCCCTATTGGACCTTAATATCTACTACATAGGAAGTATTTTATAGTGGCTTTAAAGGTACACAATATTGGAATCCCCGTCCGTTGATTGATATTTTCCATGTTTATGTGAAACACATAAAGAAAGTGTCAACAATGTTCCATGTATTGAATGTTGATAGAATCGGCTAATAATGTGTTGGTTTGTGATTGTAGATAGGCTATCAGCTATCTAGGCACTTGTTACTACATACCTACTACCATTACTTATTGCTACATTCTAATTTTGTTTTTAACCAATTACGGCACATTTGAAAGAAAGAGTTGTGATATTGATTTACATAAATATAACATAAAGGTTTGCTTGATCTATGATATATTACCTGTCCACATAAAGTTTCTTTACTACAATATATAATTTTGAACTGTCACACATTAGAAATATCGGGAACTCATTAAAACAAAACAACATGGTATAATTTCCCGGACAGTTACAGTTTTCTTTACTACGTTTTATACTATATACGTACATGCATACATAGAATCCCCGCCAGGTACCAATGTGTTTTTCAAATTTGAAATTCATATGTACGATTATTCGACGCTTCAACGGTAAAGAAAACCTGCACACCTACGATGAAATTCTAAGGTTGCGGATAAGGCCTTAGTCGACCAACTCACACTTGGCCAGCGCGGTCGACTAAGGCCTTATCGCCCTAGTTTAGGGTAGGCCCGTGCCCCAGCAGCGGGGACGTATATGAGCAAATGATGATGATGATGATACATAGAATCACGCCTTTTTCTCAGACAGAGATCGCAGTAGGCAGAGATCACTTCCTGCCATGTTCTACGGTCCTGGCACACCACTTTCGCTTCTTCCACATCCATCTACCTCTTCATGCCCGCTCGTTGATTATGGGTACTTTTGATTTGTCCTTTCTTCAAGATTTGACCTATTTGGCCAGGAAAGGTCTTGGCTTATACTATGTGGTGATGCAACTGCTTCGTTGGCCTATTGGTGCTGCGTTAGGACCGAGAGGTCGCCATGGCTAGAATCGGTCGGACGCCTTATTTATGTAGTGATAGGTACCTACTTATGATTTACATGAAAAGTTTTGGTTTAGCGCCCATAATAACAAATTTTACAGCCTTAATTTATTTATTTATTTATTATTTATAGGAAAACACAACAGACTACAATCATTATTGCACATACAGACATTCCAGCTTAGAACTTAAAAACAGAACTGTAGTCCTAAACGTGTTTACACGTAAAACATATAACAAATCGCATGGTGAGCAAACAAACTTTTTAGATACTAAATTAAATAGGATTTAAGTATAAATATTCTGAATTATGTCAATAAATTACACAGTTTAGTCAATAATTTAGATTTACATGGAACATGTTTTGATGACAACATTAATTACGAAGACAGATAGTTAATAATATTATTTAAATAAAACTTAAATTAGATTACAATAATATGATATATAAATTTAGATTACGGTAGTATTACACAATGTCAAGTTGATTCCTGATGTCAAATAATGATAAAATAAAATAAAATACAAATAACAAATGCAATTTATGAAACACTAAAACTAGGATTCCTTGAGGAGATCTAGCAGGACCTTACGGAAATGACTTATTTTCGAATCAAATAAGTCCAAATCTGGGCAACATTTGCTGTACTCCTCATACAACCGACAAATTCGCAGCATAGGTTGGTTATGGGAAACATTATTGTGGCAAATTGGTAAATAAAATATCTTAGGTCTGCGATAGTTAACCTTAGTGTTTAAATTTAGCATATATACTAGCTCTGGACTATCAACGGCGGAATTGGTAATTTTATGTAGCTGCAGTAAATCCAGGAGTATACGCCGATTGCGAAGGGACACAATTCCATATTTTATGAGTCTTTGCACATAAGACGGACTATTATTATTCCGACTACCGCAGCGATAATTCAAGAGACGGGTAAACCTAGACTGGACTGACTCAATCCGGTCAGAGTGAGTCACGTAATGAGGGTTCCATATTACCGACCCATATTCCAATATGCTGCGCGCCAAAGTGTTAAATAATGTGATATGGCTTTGTGGCTTTTTAAAGTGTTTGGTTTGACGTGTTATGAAGCCAAGCAGCTTATTGGATTTTTTAATGATGGAGTCATAGTGAGGTCGGAAACTTAGCTGCTCATCAAATATTATTCCCAGGTCTCTAACCGAGGTAGTGCGTTGCAGCACCTCCCCGTCAATTATGTAGTGATTCTCCATCTTAACTTTTTTAAGGTAAAGGAAATCACATAGCACTTCCCGATATTGAGATACATGCCATTCCCCTTACACCACTCAGCAATAATTTGTAGATCTTCCTGAATTATGCGCGCATCTCTATTGTTCTCAATTTTATGAAAGAGCTTTAGGTCATCAGCATATAAAAGACATGGAGAAGAGATCTTATCTATGAGATCATTTATAAATACTAAAAATAGTAAGGGACCTAAATGCGATCCCTGAGGAACTCCAGATTTTATTTTTATGGCTTCTGACACATATCCCTTAATTGCAACGAGCTGATGTCTATTCCTGAGATAAGACTCAAGCCAACGAAGTAGATTACCATGAATTCCGCAGGCTTCTAGCTTTCTACAGAGGATTGTGTGGTCAACTTTGTCAAAGGCCTTTTTAAAGTCTGTATATACTGCATCAACTTGACCTCGATCATTTATAGTGTTACAGAGATAGGTCTTAAAGTTAAGCAAGTTGCTGATTGTGGACCTGCCTTTGATGAAGCCATGTTGTTTGGTAGACAAGGTTGGCTTTAAGTGGGAATAGAGATGGTTATAAACCAATGCTTCGAACAATTTAGACAGTGCGGACAAAATACTTATTGGCCTGTAATTCTCACACTTTGTTAGATCACCGCTTTTGAAGATCGGCGCGACGTGAGCAACCTTCCAGCATGATGGGAAGACGCCATTGGCGAGGGATTTATTAAATATGAGTGTGAGAGGCCCCCTGAGGACAAGGGCACACCCTCTGAGGATCTGGGCTGGTATTTTGTCAGGACCTGCGCCTTTGTTGGGATCGAGCAGCAGAAGCTTTTGAAGTACCTCTTTCTGATTAAGGTAAATTTTGGAAAGCACAGAACTGCAGTGGTTACTACATACAGAGCTATTGGTGCAATCTCTGTGTTAATTGGAGACTTAACTCGACAGTGGCGCCAATGGTGAGACTAAATCGCCGGCCCTCATTCAAAGTGACAGATTCAAAATGGTCTAGTCGTGCACAAAACCCGTTACGAACACAGTGTCATTATTACTAACTAGCGGCCGCCCACGACTTTGTCTGCGTGGAAATGGTTTTGCAGCAATGATTAATTAAAAAGTTAGCTTTTCATTAGTGAAATTCTTGTCAAAATTGGTCAAGCCGTTTCGGAAATAGAATCGAGAATCAAGAACAAGACAGACCAACATTTCTTAAATAGTGTTTTCCTTATTGGTACCCTAATATAGATTCATCCTCATTATTAAAAGATTTAGGTTTAAGACTTCTATATTTCCCATAAGAATTACAATTATTTCACTTACTGAGAAAAAACAACAATAAATTAAAATAAAAACGAGCGTACACAGAAGTTTCTGATCGTGGTCATAGGTTTTAGTAAGATCGTAATTTTGATATTACAGACACCTCATTTTTATTAAGTTGTGTAGATGTATGTATGTATAGATGTAACGTGACTTGTCCCGGACGTGCACTGTAACAACATTTGGAACTATTAAACTCTTACTCAACATACGAAACCTGTGTACTACCACTGATACACCGATAACGTCACGATCCATTTAATAAGCTCCGCTGCACTATTATAACTGTCATACGTGTACACAAAATATATCACGTGATATTTAAAAGTCATTTGGTAAACGCGATGGCACGCGACTTTTGCCAAAATGTCAGCGTATGTGACTCCGTTGAAAGGGTTGACCTAATTCATCACCGCATACCTATAAATCATTTTTACCATAAGTACTAAGATGTATACAACAATGGAATATGAAATAATTAAACTTTTATGAACGATCTAACTACCTCTGTACATTAATTTCTTACAGTTTCCTCAACATGTTTTCCTTCACCGTTAAAGCGTCGAATAATCGTACATATGTATTTAAAATTACAAAAACACAGTGGTACGAGCTGGGGTTCGAACTGGCGACCACTCGCAAGGCAAGCAAAGACCTTAACCACTTGGCCATTGACGCATAAATATACAATTAAACTGATTTCAAATGTTAATGATTCATGTATCTAAGCGTACCTATTGCCAAATATAACGAGATATATCTTACTAACCATACTATTGTTGTCCCTTAAAACAAATTGCCCGCTTGGTCGAGCATTGGATAACGCGTTACATAACAATCTCATTCTTCTATACCTACTTGTTTGTTTGCATTCGAAACGAATATGGACTGACAGTGTTGCGACACTCAGCTATTCGGGCCATCAGCCTTCGGACAATTGGTAACAAATCCATCACGAGTAGCCTTGACACGAGACCTGGTCGCTAACGAACTCGCAATTAACGACAACAACACCAGAAGACGCCGAACCAACAATTTGCCGGCAATTTCACGTCCTGGCCTGAGTAATGTTGCGGAAAGTTTGGGAGACATCGACATTGTTTTAGACTGGCTCGGTGGAGCAGTGGTTAGTGACCCAGGTTCACTACCTACGGTTCCAAGAGTCGTGGGTTCGATTCCCACTCGGGACAAATATTTGTGTGATGAACATCGGTGTTTTTTCTGTGTCTGGGTGTGTAATTAATTATATTTAAGTATATTTGTGTATCCACAGTCGTTTCTGATTTCCGTAACACAAGTGCTTAAGCTACTTACCACGGGATCAGATCGATGTATGTGATGTTGTGAAATATTTATTTATTTATTGTTCTACTCGAAGTAACGTCAAATTGCTTGAAGTACAGTCAACAACACACGTAACACGATACGATACGATATGATACGACGCAACGCACCCAGCGATGGCATTATGCCACGAGTTCGGATCAAGACGTTTCATAGTCCAAATTGTTCTTCTAATGAGATCTGGACTGTATACACCTTTATGCCATATAACATAATTGAACTTAAACTAAAAATAATGTGTAAATCCATTGATCTGTTCTGTTGTCCGCAACACAAGTGCTTAAGTAACTTACTTCGGAATCGGAACAATGTATGTGTGATATTTGACTGGGCCGAAACAGATAGATAGCCTTTGGGGGTCTAAACGTGATCTTAGGAGTAGCTATGTATTTGCTACTGCCCTACGTTTTGGCTGGGTTACACTAAACATGGTCTGTCATTGGTGGTGAGTATACACCTAATAAAACAAATAATAAAGACATATATTGCTTTCGCTGGATGCGAGTGGCCGAGGATAGAGAGAAGTGGCGTGCATTTGGAGAGGCCTATTTCCAGCAGTGGACAGAAATGGGCTGATGATGATGATGATGATGATGATGATATTTAGCAAGTTCAAAATTAATTTTAAAATTAAAATTCATTTTACCTACCATACAACACCGTGAACAAAACAAAATTTGTAATAATCAACTCCAGTCCCCAAGAGACAGAATTACCTAGTTTTGGGGACTACTAGTAACATACGTTGTTTATGCCATTTTTGGAAATAAATGTTTATTTTTTTATTTTTTTTATAGTTCTAGCCTCAGATAGAGAGCAGTGGACAGGTTTGCAGGAGACCTATATCCACAAGTGGGATGATACAGGTTAAAAATTCCAAGCTTAAATGAAGAAGGTTAAACCATCATCGACATAACAAGACGCATCCCTACAACCAACCGCCAGCCCAAGAGTTAACTTTATTCTCCAGTCGATACGCTTCGACTGTAACGAAATCGCTATTGAACATTAATGATAGTGAACCTATGGTTGTTAAACCGAATAAAGGCGATTTGTCATGACACCAGCCGCCGGGTGTGTTTAACCTTTCGATGAAATATGAAAGCGGCATTGTTGCCGAGAAGCTGTTTTAGATATTGAAATACTAAATAGACTTGGATGTGAACTAGTTCCATGACCAAATAGGTCAAATTTGAAAGAAGGGTCAAATCAAAAGGGTAATCGCCAGGGATGCATGAAGAGATTGATGGATGTGAAAGAAGCGAAAGTGGTGTGCCAGGATCGTAGCATATGGCAGGAAGTGATCTCTGCCTACCCCTCTGGGTAAAAGGCGTGATTTCATGTATGTATGTATGAACTAGTTACTTCATAGGTAGGTATTTGAATGGCTTACGTGGGACAAAGTTACATTGAAATTGCTTTAAATCGCCATAAAAGTCAGAACTTTCACCTTTGCGAGACCATTGCAAGTAATACTTACAAACAAAACTCGCGTATATTAAGATTTTACTCATAATTCTTTAGGAACACGACGTTTATATGTCTTTACAACACTCATAGTACCGGGAGACATAATTTTTCAAACCACCTCAGTTCTGTTATTCTTGAAAAATCTTGAATAGTTAGTTACAGCTGCCAATTGATAATAAATACATATGCATTACTGTTTGATTTAAAAATAATAAGTAACAAACAAGGAAACAGCTAACTTCCAAGTTTACAGTAGTCTACATAGTCTACACAGTCTTCTTCTTATCGTATGGTTGGTAAACAACCTGGTGTCAGAGTTTTTAAACCGCCCGTAGGCCTCTGACATGGCTTCTACACAGTAGTTTACATAGTCTAAGGCACCATTCCCATTGCTGCGGAGATGGGATGTTGGGAAATGAACGACATAGCTGCGAGGGGATGTTGGCAAATGGAACATGGGTTATTTCCATCGATGCGGAGATGATGTGTGAATACCAATCTAGCAGCGCGATCGAAAACGAGTATTGAGTCTCTCGTACAAATACTTTTATTAGAATATTCGGTCCTTATTGTTCTATTTTCCTTTCCATCGCGTCACATACTAGGTAAATTAAAAAACCTTCACCATGGGGTCTGATCCTATCCTAAACTAGGGCGATCAAAACGAGGCCTGAGTCAACCACCATGGCCAAGTGCGAGTTGGTTGGTCGAGATCACACAACCTTACAATTTCTTCACCGGTTAGCTGGTTTCCTCACAATATTTCTTTAGGGCTATAACGTACATAAATAAATAAATAATAAATAAATATCTGGGACATTTCCACACACGGTCATCTGACCCCAAACTAAGCAGAGCTTGTACTATGGGCGTCAGAGACTGATATACATACATAGATATTTTTAAATATATAATCACACCCAGACACGGAACAAACACCGATGTTCATCACACAAATATTTGTCCCGAGTGGGAATCGAACCCACGACTCTTGGAACCGCCAGCCAGGGTCACTAACCACTGTTCCACCGAGCCAGTCAAACAATGAATGAATGAATATGAACAATTATATGAATTTAATGTGACAACACGTTAGTGTCGTTAGTACGTGGCGGAGTTTAACCTGGCGATTTCTCGCATGAAAAGGAACGATTTTAAGTGCTTTTAACTAATAGGCCATCGACGATATTACAAAAAAAACATGATCGCTTAAACCGTGACCCCTAATCGTATTTTCCCGTGCAAAAATCCTCTCCTGTGGTAATAACCCTAATAGTTACATGTCCCATTACTCCTACTAAGTACTAAAACTAAATGCTTCTCTAAGAACGCTGTAAACTGAGCCACATTATCGGACGGAGAGCGAACTTTTTACGGCACGATAAGATGAACAATATCCATCAACCTCGGACATGTCCCAGTTACAGTTGCTAGTGTGACCACACTTTCACCGAATTCGGGTCTTATCTCGGGATCGTCGCCGCCCACGCGAATGTCGCTCGCCATCCGATCAATTAGTCGACAATTGTTTACTCATTACGAAATAACACGCTACTGGTCATGGTGGGGTGACCACACGTAACGGTGTTTTCGGACATACACAGTATAATGTTTTGTCAATGTTGAGATTGCGTTTACATTAGATAGAATAATACATGCGAATTAAAATTTATATAGGGAATTTTGAATTAGAACTACTTAATCGTTAAGTCAGCGGTTAGTTATTTACTTATCATCTCAGTATTCGGCCGTCAGTCGCACATGATGAAGAATACCTAAGTAAAAAACATCATCCATAATAACTATTTTGATACCTATTTATGATAAAAAATATGTTACAAAAATCAAATGAGGTAAACTATAATAAATATAATTTTGAAGTATTCTAAAATTGGCTTGGCTCTGTAGACATTACACGTTTAAATTATCTCACAATTTTGTTACCAGACTTTACTAAGTAACCTAAAACATTCAACATCCCACAATAAACCGCAAAACCTTGGCCACACCATTCATTACGGGCATCCCATTCGCAACAATTGGCCGGACAACCATCGATACCAAATACAACTTTACTGCATACGAGTTAAGAGTGACAGTTGACTGACAAGCCATATGACCATATTAGCTGATAGAACCGTTTACGCCTTAAATATCGCATGGGCAGGTGCCAAGCTCGCCATACGACATTTTTCCAAGGCAGTAAGGTGGTAGGTTTTTGTTTTTCTCGGGCAAGACATTGTAACAACACTTGGGGTTCTGTACACCTTAGTTATTTGTCTTACATACATACATACATAAAATGACGCCTTTTTCCCAGAGGGGTAGGCAGAGATCACTTCCTGCTATGTGCTACGGTCCTGACACACCACCTTCGCTTCATCCACATCCATCAACCTCTTCATGCATGCTCGTCGATTACAGTTACTTTTGATTTGACCTCTCTTTAAGTTCTTTATCTTAAGTCTCCTCAATATATAAAAAAGTATCTAATTCCTCCAAACACATTTATTCGATATCGAAATTGGATCAGATGTTTATATGATTTAGTAACCAACCCCTTGCCTAACAAACACATGTGCAACATACGATTAGTTTATGTTTACGACATGCTAAGCATTTAACAATGATTAGATTGTTCTCTTACATAATAAAACCAAATGGTTTTTTTTTCTAACTAACATACGATGATGGCTTGGAGTAGCCTTGTCATCATCACCAGTTCAATCGATGTAGAAAATATTACTTCTGTGCCAAAAACATTTTTAGAAACAGAAAAAAATCCTCAAGTTTTCCAAAACCAATGTAAATTATCAACGTATTAGACAGTCGAAATACTTACCGTCTATAAACATTTAGTAAGGTTACCTTATAAACATAATGCTAACATAAAATTAAACTTTAAATAATACAAGGCACGGAACTCCGCCCCGGCCACTTTTTGCCGCGGCTCGAGCCAGTGAAGTATGGTCATTGACTCTTTATCTTGATATAATTATGCAATCCCTCAAATGATAAAAAGGATATTCGACCGCAAATTGACGCTAATAGGCTTTTGAGATAAAAGATTTATTTATATTTCGAGTTATTACCATTGGTCATTTCTTGTCTCTCGTGAGAAAGGGTCGTGGAATTCAATTATAGTGATAAGTTTTTGTGGGTTAGGCAGCCAAGTTGACACTGTCGCCATGCTATTAATTTAACCTATCTTTTTAAACGACACTCAGTTCTTTTTATCAAATTAAAGAATATTAATTTATTTATTGCCCAAAGAGTTATAGGCCTGTAAGACCTACAAAATTTATGGTAGTTTCGAATACAGTTAAATAGTTGGAACTTTTTAATCATCCATAAATTTATTTCAGTTTTGTATGTGCAGTGTGCGCGCAAATAAATACAACACGAAAAAATTACATACAATAATTATTAATTAATTATGAATGAAGGTACGTATTTGATCATAATGTGACAACGAATTATTTTGCCTATTTAAAACACTGACAAATAGATTTACAATAAATTCATTATTGAGGATAAGAGGATACCTCATGCAGTTTTCCTGTCATAGCTTTTTCTTGGCTTTAAGACTGTGACTGTAACTCAAATTCGATACAGTTTTCTCGAGTAGACTTCCAACTTCCGGTCTAATTACCACCGCTCCCAAAAATAACAACATTCATTAATATACCTCCTTCCTCCAAAGCCTTAATGGACCACCCCAGCATTTACGCCGAGACCCTACCCGCAATATATCTTGACAAACCCAAATGAGTCTAATAAGAATGGGACATAAAGCGTAACTTTGTTAGGCCTTATCTAGGCCGTAAAGCAGACATAACCGGGGTTTAGATCGTCGTTACAGAGGGAGCCACAGAAGGACACATTGCTTTGAAGATAGAAGCTGAAAATAAGCCGCTTCTAAGATAGTATTGTGTGTAAGATTTTAGACTTTCGCGTTCCATTACAATAAATATTTGTTTTTATGGGTCTACACGCGTTATTAGGAGTAGCAAATTACATAGCTACTTACTGCCCGACGTTTCGACTGGGTTACACCAATAGTATTGTGTGTGTATTTGCGTGAACACTACACATCCTTACTAATATTATAAATCCGAAAGTAACTCTGTCTGTCTGTCTGTTACGCTTTCACGCATAGAGTACTGGACCGATTTAAATGAAATTTGGTACAGTTATAGTTCATAGCCTAGAAAAGGTTATAGGCTGCTTTTTAACCGACTGCGCAATAAGGAAGTAATGTTTTACCCGTTAAACGTCTCTACGCGGACGAAGTCGCGGGCGGAAAGCTAGTTTGAAATAAAACTATGTTTGCGGAATATTGCCCGTGACCACGAGCGCTGTAAAGAGCCCGAAACGTCGGGTCTCTAAATAATATGTTTAGAATAACAATACACGCGAGTTTAATCCGTAAACATAGTTTTATTTCGCTAGTCTAAGATAAACCAACCCCAAGGGTGTCAAATATTAATCGTAAAGGACCAATTTAGTATACATTAGTAGCGTACCTCTATACAATGGAACTTAATGTATTAGTTTAATAAGAAATTCATAGTTACATTATGCCTCATGTTTTGATTGGGTTACGCCAATGTTTAGCTGACTGTAATTGTATGAGTGGAAAAGCTAAAAGATTAAAACGTTTGCTAGCGACATAATTAACTTTTGATTCGCTAGTCTTACAAAATAAAAAAGCCACAGAGTTCGTTTATTCCGTTTTTACTTAGATTTATATGTATAAACGAAGAAATTGTCCATTCTGATTTTGAAGTTTTGGCCACCTTACTTTGGACAGTTAAAACCAGAGCAACGTGCAAAAAACGACCTTACAGAGACAAATTTGCCTTGTTAGTAATGTAACGAACAGTTCTTGAAATGCAATTGCGGGGATTACTTTATTGAGATTAATGAATTTTAAGTATCTTAAAATTTTCTTTTTAATTTAAGTTTGCATCCTTAATTCAATCTGTATATTATCCAATATTACTTTTGAATAATGCAGCTTTCTAATGGTGTAAAAATTATTGCTATCGGTCCAATAGTTTTTGAGTTTATTCATTACAAACATACAAAAATACAAATATTTCCTCTTTATAATATTAGTGTAGACTACTGTACTGTACATTAGTTTCATGTCTCTCTTTACAAACGTCTTACACGAATGCACCTAACATTATGATTTACCTACTTGATAATAATATAAAGTTCAATGTTTCCAAGATAATTCGTGTTTTGTCTGCCACAGTTATCTTTGTTTATTATTGCAGTTATTCTTCGAATATTAAAAAAAATAAAGGTCGAATTCAGACAGATAAATTTGTGATGATTTCATCAATTGAACTTCCATGAACTCCTACTTAACAAATATTCAAATATGTAGTAAATTTTTGGCGAAAAAAAGCTTTAATTAAAAATGGACTCTTAAAAAGAGTCGATGGCCGTGTGGTTAAGGTCACCAGTTAAAACCCCGCCAGGTACCACAGTGTTTTTCAAATTAGAATGTGATATGTTCGATTATTCGACGCTTAAACGATAAAGGCAAAACATCGTGAAGAAACCTGCACGCCTATGAAGAAATTCTATGGTTGTGTAGTAGACCAATCCGCACTTGGCCAGCGTGGTTGACTTGCGGCCCGATCGCTCTACTATATGGAACCCCCAGCAGTGGGGACGCTGATAGACCGATGTTGGGATTCTTAATACAAGACGGTATTTAGGCAGCAGATTGGCATCAATATTTCATCTAGCTAGTCAAGTTATACTTAAGTTTGAGGGTAAAGTATATTAATTAACTTCACCGGTTTTCAATAACCAAGCCAGATATCGTCATGGTCAATCAAGCATTACCAAGTTGAAAAACCTAATCGTCATTACATAATTCGTATTGTGTACTGGTCCATGTACATTTTTACTCAGCTAAGTATAACATCAACTTAGTATTAGAAAACTGAAACTGTCCGGGATATTTACCATGTTGTTTTGTTTTAATGTGTTTTCCAATGTGTGTAACCATGACAGTTTAAAATTATATATCAACTTAGTATACTTTATACATATGTATACTTATATATTTGTAGTAATAAGGTAAACTTATATTTTTTCATAATGCTTAACACATAATCCGTGTCATTAAGGCATGGCTGGATCTAATTTTATCGATAAAGCAAATGCATGTTAAGTTTGTATATGTTTGATTTAATTCTGATTATTATCTATTTATGCATTCAGACAAAACATTAAAATGTTTATAAAAAAACGTTAAAACGTACAAATACAAACATAAAACGCAAAACGTGCGAGCAATTATTACATGTGTCATATATATATATATATGTTTTTGCTTCATGCACATCCGAGTAACTTTTTGAATGAAACCTTGTTTTTAACTGAACGGAACTTTTGGAAACGCAACGAAACGTACCAAAATTTAGTCAGATGAAAACGGGACTCGACATTACACTTCTGGTATTTTTTGCCACTGAATTTTTAGTACCTACCCGTGTACGCAAGTTTGGAAAACCTAAGCGAAAACTGCTGGGAAAATTCATTGACACAGTATCCGGTTTGAATTTTAGACACAGTATGGGGACCTTTTAACTTTTGTAAACGTGGAAAATGGTTATATTTGCGTATGGCATACAAGTTGCATGTTCATTCCACGAAACCAAAAGCGCGAATAGATATGGTCAAACATGAATGGAGCTTACAAATAGAAGCATAGTGAGCTTATAAAACTTATTCTGTGTGGTTTCTGTCGATTATGTCAATATTATTCTTTGTTATTGTATCATCATCATCATCATCATCATTCTCTCTCCTGCCCTTGCCCCACGCTAACCAAACCTTAATGATTTTACATTCTTTTTTTGTTCTGTATTGATTTTATTGGTCAGGTGGTTGTAAACTCATTGACGTTATAGTTAAAATAAGAATCTTATTTACCTCCTTGTTTATTCATGAAATAATTTGTAATAAATACAATATCTAGTAAGTCTAATTTCAAAAATAAATCAGCTTCATAAACATATCTGTCCAAATAATTAGCTCCATTGGCGTATTGAACTTGTTTACAAAATTCGCATAAACCTTTAATTCGACAAGGTTCCCCATAACTCAAACTCGATAGGATCTACGCTTGCATTGCTACCTTACAATAAATCGGTGGCTTTCAAAGCTCTAGCAAAGCTCCGGCGTTCGCTTGTCGTCGTTTGTCTACAAAGGTCTTGTCGAACAGGAAACAATCGAAACGTAATATGGCTGAATGCGAATCACGTTTGATTCCGCCATTTTGCAACATAAAGCTCTAATAAGCTTCTTGATAGAACTATACATTACTTTCGGTCTTAGTACTTACTCACTTTGTTCCTTCTAATAACTATATATATAAGGCGTCCGACTGATTTCAGCCATGGCGGCCGATCTCAATTGAGATCAGTCAAGTGCGCAGGACATATTATAGTGCACAAGTGTGCGCGCAAACACAAGTGGACTCTCTATTCCCTTACTCTCATAATTCGATGAGACGGCAATCCGACATGACCGATGAGAGATCTAATAACTATAACCTAACCAATAAAACTGCAACCATGACAGTTTAAAATTACTACGTAGTGATTTATATATCAAGATGCTAATATACATAAATATCTACATCGTTTGTCAGTTAAATCATTAAGCTCCAACATAACTTATTCCCGCAAAAGATAAGACCGTCTAAATTGTACTTTAATGTGTTTGTCATGCCAACTCTACTGATATTTTGTTTACTTGTGTACATAAAGGACATTTACCTATCTTATCCCCCTTTCAAACTCTCGAGACATAGCATAATGTTATATTTTCTGTGATGTAAAAAAGCCGGTCAAGCGCGAGTCGGACAATTGCTCTTGACTTGGTTCCAGACAAACTTGTATGTAAGTAAAGTTTGAACAACATTACCATACAAAGAAAAATATTAATGTTTTTTTTTTCAGATAGATTCACAATCTATCTATATTTAAAGCAATATTCTTAAATCTAATAATTATTATTTAAATCGCCCTAGTTTAGGGTAGGCCCGTGCCCTTCACCGTTAAAGCGTCGAATAATCGTACATTTGAATCTCAAATTTAAAAAACGCAGTGGTACGTGGCGGGGTTTTAACTGGCTACCTCTTGCATGGCAAGCAACCACCTTTACCACTCGGCCATCATTGCTTCAATTGTAAGGTGGTAAGCGTGGTTGATTAAGGCCTTATCGCCCTAGTTCAGGGTAGACCTGTGCGCCATGAGTGTGGACGTTTATGGGCTATTGATGATGATGTTGATGAAATTAGTTTTAATCTGTAGTCAATAGTTTATTGTTGAGCTTATCCATAGTTAATTTATATACTCATAGTATTCTTAAAGTAGGTCCATATTTCAACATCGTGGTCGCTATGTTTTTCCTAACTACCTGTCAACATAGTGACTTATTTGTTTATTCAAACACTGCTTTGTCGACTGTCCTTGCGTGACGAATTGTTTGAGATAAGGCCCTTAGCAATAGAACTGGTGAGCGATAAATCATAGTCGGTTAAGTAGGTACATTTTTTACTACACCAGGAAGTGTTTTTTAATATTATGTACATTGTGAGAGTATTTATGAGACATACATGTTTAACATTGGCTACTCATACGTACATACATGCCTATAATATATATGAGTAAGGTAGTAACTAAATTAAGGACCTAGTAGATAAGAACCTTGGGTCATAATACATAAGTTTATTTCTAGTTCTATAGTTAACTTTAGTAGTAGTAAAGTCATTTCCTATCATTTAAAGAAATAAATGTTTTAATCGACACACTTCCACCAACGAAAAGGAGGAGGTTCTCAATTCGTCTATATGTATTTTTGAAAACTGAAATGTCGGGAATATATACCAGGTTGATGACAACAGTGCCGAAATATCAGGAGCTCATTAGAACAAAGCAACATGGTAAATATCCCGGACCTTTTCAGTACTCTAATGTGTAACAATTACGGTTTCAAATTGTGTATATTTTTTTAGTCAACCAGAAAAAGAATTGCATACGCTGACCTAAATTTTAAAGCTAAATCCCTCCCTCATGTCGATAAGGGAGAAATTGACATGACGAAATTAGACGTCCGAACTACTATAAAATGCAAACTGCCAATAGAATTTTAGTTCCAACAGTATTTCACTGCAACGAACGGCGACCCAATTCGAATGTTATTAGTTTCCGAATCGTGTGATGGTAGGTCGGGGTTGTGGACGTATCTTTAAATCCGGCATAATCGTAAAAGCCCACTTCTGTCCACTGGTGGACATAGGCCTCCCCGATTGCTCGCCACTTCTGGCGTTCTTCGGCTTCTCGCATCCAGCTCCTACCAGCCGTCCTGCGCAGATCGTTACTCCAACTTTGAGTGCCACGCATTTAAAAGAAGATTTAAGCAACTAATTCGGAACTAATTAAGTAAAAGAAGAAAGCACAATAAGTTATGACGTGTGGTAAAGAGCTATTTACTATCTGTTTTCTAACATACCCTTCTGTCATCCAATCGAATAATGTCGTACATAGAATTACTCTATTTAGTTTTATTTAATTTGCAGAAAGGAAGAAATGTAAATTTACGAAGCCATTTCGTAAAACATTTTTGGGTTCCATACCCAAAGGAAGAAACCAAACGTGACCCTGAGACTTAGCTGTCCGTCCAACCGTAAGTATGTCACCAAGCTGTATCTTAAAAATAAAATAAAACAAATATTCAAGAGGAAGCTCCAACACAGCAAACATGCAGCAAACATTTTTTTACAAACTTGGAACGGAACCGCGCGAGTACGACTCAAACTTGACCAAGTTTTTTTCTTTAAATTTGACCGAAGTTCGTATTGAGGCTCATACTAACACCCTAGCAACAGCACTAGGTGAACCAATGAATGCCAGAAGGCTCAAAAGACAACACTTATGGGATCTTATTCAGTAACAGCCCAATCATAATAAGAGACAGCTTCTTCAATGGAGGAACAGTTCTCCCCCGCCATCAAACTCCTGCAACAAATCTGCTAAAGGCCTGCAAGGCCGATTGCAAGATAAAAAAGGGAAAAAAAAATTGACCGAAGATCTGGCCAGTATTTACAAGTTCAAATCCTTAGCTGGACCGCAGCATGCAGGTCCCGGATCGCCCAGCGAGCTGTTATTGCGCTCCGATCCGTTTGCATGTACCGCTGTCTTTTTACGCGCCCGTAAAACGGAACTATTGGATCTGTACACGGCGCTACACGTATGACCTTCGACGACCTTTGGTTTATACTCTTGACCTGACATAAGACAAAACACTACTGTTAAAGTATGACCAGCTAGTTACTACGTACTGCGCTGACCTACTAACGTCCAAATACTGAGACAACAGTTCCGTATTTGACAATATTATAAAGGATTTTCAAATTTGGAACTTGTGTTCGGCCTAAATCTTTTTTAAAGGCGCTTATTTTATCATTTTACCTGCCATGCTTCATATTTACTTATCGGCGCTCAAATATCAATATCGATTTAGTATACGGCCGTATTTTTTTCATCATTTTGTACTGGTCAGTGTTTACGAATTTAATCTGTTTCCATGCGCCGCCTGTCTTTTTCGCGCTCGTAAAACGTACGTGTAACTATACGTACGTATTTACAATAGTTACTATACACGGTGCTACAATGGGCTACCTTCAACGACCTTTAGATTGTTCTCCTGATCGTATTACGACCTCTTAATTCCAGTCAGTTTATAAATCGGCACCTGTAGGTATATGATAAATAGCTGTTATTACTACATTTCTTCATGTGTATTCATGGCTTAGATGAATAAACTTATGTAGTTTCAGATTTGGTGAGAAATAATTGGAAACATTTTTTATAGATCAATTACATCCATTAACACTAAGAAACACATATGTAGTAGATTATACACATGAAGGTAAATAGTTTTTTTTTTAAATACAATACAGAATACTTATAGCTTACTTTTTAGAGAAATCAATTTTTACAACCACATACAACATCAATTTATGATGCGTTACTATAAAGGAATTGTACATGGATGCTTTAAGAAATACAATGTGCCATAACTTACACCAAAAAGGGAATGAAACTTGCTCAACATCTTAACGTACCAAAATAAAAATATTTTCACCCACATTACAAGTATTACGCAACATTCGTAATCTGACACTCAATCGGTTTGTCATACAATCATATATTTTTTCGCAGCGGGAGTCGAAGTCCGAAGATTACTGTGAAAATGGCACCACGCCGGGAGGTATTTACATTTTGACGCCCAATTGACTAATTAGAATGTTAATTTGGTGTATGTAATGGCGTAATTGTGTCAATGGAAGGCGGGAATAAAGGTGACATACAGTATGAGAACTTTGTAGAAACACATATACTTTTTGTAGAAATATGTATGTATAGGAAAATGTATACCTTGCAAAAACAGGATCTTTGGGCAAATGCTTTTTTGCTTGTGTAAATACAACACAAAAAAAAATTTAAAAAGGAATTGGCATGTTAATAGCTTCCTCCTTTAAAAGATCCTTTGAGAATCTCTTCCATGAATTCAGATCGTGACGGGCATAATTAAATTAATTAAGTAATGTAACGTAGTACGTTATTTTTCTAATATTTTTACTTATTTAATTACAATATATAAATTAAATAATAAATCATCAATAATTAAATTGCAATGGATACCAAATATCCTAAGGCTGTCCATAGCTATATTCTTTTGCCTGCGTGCAATTAGTGCACGTCAAAAGAAATGTCACTTCAAAATTCAAACGTCAAAACCGACGGTATAAATTCCGGCGCAGACGCCGGGGGCTTCCTCTTTTGCTCCTGATCATCCTTTTGTAATTTAACGCGAAATTACGGCTCCCATTGCCAAATTAACTTTCTACGTTCACGTCTAATAGATTCTGTGATACCCCAGATCGGGTGAGTGTGTTGCAATAGACTAATAGGTTGCATTTCTTAGGTCGTAATTATGCCTTTTTATTGTTTAGTTTTTTTGTTAATCTACCGGCATAATTACGTTTTGCAAATCTGTTTAGTTTAACTTTTACTTTTCATAATGTTTCTAAATTCTATTTTCAAAATTAGCTATGTTTGTCTTAATGTCTTGTCGCTGTAATGGATTCCCTCACCTCAGCAATTAATTAGTGGGAATGCTGCTCCCACTGGTGGTTGTTTGGGATGTTGGAGTCCATTGCGGTGACAGGAACCTTGGTCACACCTACCTACCATCATTCCAGGGTTCCTAGAAGACCGGTTCTAAGTCTGGACTTCAAAGTGCGGGGCACACATACAGCGGACACGAGTTAGTGCAAGCGGGATCTCCTACCTACGCTTCTACCAGCAATCCCTTGTGCTTGCCTACACAACGTGCTTGGCCGCCTACCACGTGCCTACGCCTTTACTGCGTGTCCTGACCACGCCGCCTACAACCTCGTGCAGAAGCTGCCTGCACGACCTACCCTCAACGGCTGCGGACTACCCTACCAGGACAGTAGCTTTCCTAAGCGGTTTGATAATCACAGCTCAATCTCGACCCTCGTCCCTCGCTCTCCGAACTAATTTACCGAGAAGGTCTTTTCTAAAATAAATTTGTACTGTTAATTAATTTTTTTTTATTTCCTCCCCTACCTACAAACATTGTTTCAGTAATTATTTATTAAAGAGTTTACCCGAACCTATTATTTACGCAATATAACATGTTCGGTAGTTCTGAATAAAACTAATTTTAATTATGAAAGAAAGTTTACCGCTAATTAAGTGGGTTACAACTAGTGGTCCCGGCGAATTTTATACCGCCAATACTTTCGATTATTTTTCTATTGTTTCTCATTGAAACCTTCCTGGACTACAACGTACATTTCAAAACCAAAATTAGCTAAATCGGTTCAGGCATACTCGAGTTTTAGTCAGACTAACGAACAGCAATTCATTTTTATTTATAAGAAAGAAGAAGAAGATAAAGAGCAAATGATTATCGTTATAAAATAGTTATTAATTTCTATTGCTTTTTTAATACAATAAGTAGTGAGTCAGCATGTTTATTCATTTAAATAAATTTGGAAACATTTTTGCAGTTGTTGACTGACTGACTATTAAGGTGCATATATGATAGAATCTAAAATCTACTTAATTAGCACTAATCCAGCTATCAAAAACGTTAGAACTAATACTGTGGAAAAAGTAATTTCTTGTTTCATTACCATATTTATTATGGTTATTAGCATATTAGTTATTCGTAGTTACCTTTTTAGGTGAATGTCTCTATTCGTAAGTCAAAGCACTCAACAAATTAAGGAGTGTTTTTTTTAAATATTTCTGCCTTTACTTGCTGCATACATACATACATATTTACTTATATAATTAGGCAAAAGAGCAATAAGATTTCCGGCAAGTTATTGATATCAATAATAAAAACAAAGGAATTAGCAAAAAGAAAAAAAAACCAGTGTCGATGGCCGAGTGGTTAAGGTCGCTTGCCATACAAGAGGTCGCCAGTTCAAACCCCGTCACATACCACTGTTCAAATTTTAAATTCATATTACGAATGTTCGACGCTTTAACGGTGAAGGAAAACATCGTGAGGAAACCTGCACACCTACAAAGAAATTCTTAGGTAGGTAGTCGACCATTCCGCACTTGGCCAGGGTAGTTGGCTGAGAGCTTATCACCCTAATTTAGGGTAGGTTCTTGCCCAAGTAGTAGGGACGTATACGGGCTGATAATGAAACAAAGGAATATAATTGTTGGTACATACGTACATACATAAAATCACGCCTTTTTCCCAGGGGGGTAGGCAGAGATCACTCGTCTTCCTGCCATGTGCTACGGTCCTATTGTAGGTAGATGGTTTAATTAGAATATAGAGATATAATAGACATATTAAAAGTATTATTGTAACTACGCCAATTCGAAAATAAATCCACGGTTTATCTACGCTGTAAATTCCATTCCCATCAATCCAAATAAGCGTAACATATACCTTGGCCCTCTCTTCATTACTTAAAGACCAACTTAGCTACGGCTGTATTTCTCCAATTACTAAAACACTGAACATCAAGGAATGCGTACAAAAAATGACCATTAACGAATTAAATACAGACCGTTTTTATCATAAGGCACACGCGAGAACGCTACACATCGATTCCGTACTTTACTACTATCGGAAAAAAGCTTATTTTTATTTGTCATCATTTTGGGGTTCCCTCGAGTTGAATTGAAAGTCTGACGCTCTAGATTGCTTTCCTACGGAACTCGTTGGCACAGTTAATTACGAGTAGGTATAAGTCTTGAAGCAGTAAGTCAGGTGGGAGACATTGTGTCGACCGGTTGCTGTTACCACCATACAGTTGTGTAAAACCCGCCAAGTGACTCTGACCTCTCTCGGTCAGGTCGCGTTCCGGGATCAGCACTGTACGAACCGGAGCCAGGGGGACCATTGGTGCGGCAAGCGCCGGACCAGTGGAGTCTTGGCGGCGGTATTGTGCGGGCGGAGCGGGTCAGCCCGCCGGCCAGGGAGACCCGTAGACACGGGGGCCCTTCCGTCCGGCGGACTGGCCAACTCCGACCCGCACAGCTCAATACCAATGCGAGACTCCACGCTTTGTCTCGTTGTTGCCGCAGCAGTGGTCTCCTTTTTCACGGCTTTCAGGGTGAGTGCGACAGGCTCAATATGGTCTATTGTGCCTGTCGACCTCATATTTGGATCTCACTACCGCTTACCATCAGGTGGAGTGAGGTCATCTTGTTAGCCTCTTTATAAAAAAAAAAAAAAAAGTAAAAAAAACAAATTTTCAGCTAACTTTGCGAAATATTACAATAAAGGTAGTTAAAAAGTTAGGAAATCCTAATAAAATAAATATTTGTCAGGGCTCTAAATACAGAAAGCATACTTAGTTCAATTCCCATACCCCATATACCAATTTTCTTCATAATTTTTTTTTCGCAAATCGTAAAAGCAAGATGACACGGAACCCTCTGTACACGAGTTAAACTAGCACTTTACCGGTTTTTAATCTTACAAATCGCCATTGCCCGGTCAAGTCGGTTACATCACTTGTCTCCGTGCGGCATATAAATAGTGTGTTTAGCGGAACGCGTGGGCGATATTAGGTATGTCTGTTTGTTGACAAAGACGTTAGAAAGTGACCCGCCCGTCTGTAGCTCAGCGGGAGCGTAGGTATCCAATTGATGAGTAAGCCAAACGTGCAATATTACGAAACTCATTAACGATTATCGCAGACATCGTCTTTTGTTTTGGTATCCTCTCGATTTGTGCGCAAACGCTTTTAACTTTAAAAAAAAGCCGGCTAAGTGATAGTTCCCGCTCAACGGGTTCCGTACCAATACTGTAAAAACAATCACGATATTAATCGTGACTAACTTGATTTTTAGTCATCTCGTTTGACAATTTACATACAAATATCTAAATCAATCAAATCTCGACCAAAATAATACTATACCGGTCGCGGCATGCTGAATTATTAAGTCTGGGTTCCGTTCAAAGATTTGTTCTAGGAGTTAGTCAGTCAGTTGGTCTAATCTAGAGTTATTCCAGTGTACAATTTTTTGTTAGTAACTGACTACGATGATGGCTTGGAGTAGCCTTGTCATCACCACCGGACTTCCGGGGGAGCGGATGGCTCTCAACCCTAAGATACTCGTATGATATATGTCTGTATGTTGACAAAGACGTTAGAAAGTGACTCGTCTGTCGCTCAGCGGGAGTATAGGTATCCGATTGATGAGTAAGCCAAACATGCCATTATTATACGAAACTCATTAGTGATTATGACAGTACCTAATCAACTTTGCTCTGGAATCGGTTGTGAATTATTTTAATACCATGTGACCGAGATACCGAACTGACGTGGTTTCGACAAACGCCATTAATTATGAGCTTGGTGTTTAGTAAGTATGTGCGTGCAAAAACCACGTTCATCAACTCCGTACCACATAAATAAATAAATATAAGTAAATATTACACAACATCACATACATTGATCTGATCCCGTGGTAAATAGCTATGCACTTGTGTTACAGGTATCAGTTTCAACAGTGGATACACAAACATACTTAATACACACCCAGACACCTAACATACACCGGTGTTCGTCACACAAATATTTGTCCCGGGTGGGAATAGAACCCACGTCTCTTTGAACTGTAGGTGGTGAACCTGGGTCACTAACCACTTCTCCACCGAGCCAGTCTTTATATATTAATTACACTAGTGATGCATTTCGCAGAAGGAACTTTTGTCAGTGTGTCTCTCTGTTGAATTAAAGGGTAATATGTTCTAATATTTGTCCCATCAGTCAGTGTCTAACCACAGGATAATATCGGATATTTGTCAAATCGCGTGTATGATAATGACTTGATCAGAAGACCTCTACAGTTTACATTGACCTGAGACTTTTTAATTATGAGCGAGTTTTGTATAGAACTATTTCACAGATATCTCAATATGCAAGGGAAAGCACTAATGTAAGACTTGATTTTTTACGGATAACTCATTCCTGTTTTTATTTATTAGTTACGTTAAAACACCACTGCATATGCAAGAACCACCCTTTGTTCTCGGCAATAAGAGTCAAATTCCACCCACCTTTCACCCCAATTGACCCGGCAAGCAAGACCCAACATCATTACCACTATACTGCGTGATTCACCCATAGCGACCAGTTAAACACATGCCGACATTACCAGCTACGTCCCAGTTAATAAAATCCTACGTTTACGAGCCAAACGCTCCGTGGACGCGCCATAATGCGAAGACTGAGCGGCCATCTTTCTTTTATGGCGTCATTGTGATATTATGTCACTTTTCTGACCAGATTTTGCTCACGTGATCTTAGATTCCCTAGGGGTCCTTGGGATTTGTTTAACAAATTATCTATGACTAGTGAGCCGCCCTCAAATCACTTCGGGTGATTTTATATAAAAAACTTCCTCTTGGATACCTCTATCTATCAAAAACCGCATCAAAATCTGTTGCGTAGTTTTAATGGTTTAAGCATACATAGGGATAAAGCGACAGAGAAAGCGACTTTGTTTTATACCATTAGGGCTACCATGAGTTTAAAATTTACGCACTCGATATCGCCTACGTAAATATGTCTATGAAATACTAGTACAGCGCCGCTGGTGGTTACGCGAAGAACTAAAATCGGCCGTAAGAAAAAAACAACTCTATAGGTTATTAACGTAAGTAAGTTTTCGATAGCCAACTCATGGTAGGCCCTCATGTAGTGAATACATCTAACTATTTACCGCTTCGACTCTGGACTAGTAAACATGTTTTTTGTTATATGTGCTGCTTTTACAGTGTTTGGTACTATGTATAGTTAATAAACATACATATCTATGCCGTTTAATCTGTATTTCACAGAAATAAGTGTTTCAGAAAGCTTGTCATTAATATGTAGAGTTAGATGGCTAGTTATTAATAATATTAATAACTTTCCCATAACTTTCTTAAACAATTATCGCTGGTGAGATGCCATTACCCTATCTTCAAGTCGACTCAACGTATTTTCTAATTGTGTTAAACACAAAAACAACTTTTAAGTCATCGCGAATGTTGAACGAGGTGATAACGACATTCTGTGGTCGACGCCCGGGCAGACCTATCACTGCTGATAACCTATCAACCCTCACCCACAGATCTGGGTTTAGCTCGCACCAGGATCCCGCTTTAACCCTCCAACGATCACAGCATGTTGGAAATTCAAGGACATATTAGGTACACAACATCACTTACATTAAATATTGGACTTTATGGGTCTACACGCGATATCAGAGGGCCTACCATGAGTTGGCTATCGAAAACTTACGTACGTTAAAAACCTAACGAGTTGTTTTTTTCATACGGCCGATTATAGTTCTTCGCGTAACCACCAGCGGCGCTGTACAAGTTTTTCATAGACATATTCACGTAGGCGATATCGAGTGCGTAAGTTTTAAACTCATGGTAGCCACACAGGAGTAGCAAATACATAGCTACTTACTGCCCGACGTTTCGGCTGAGTTACACCAATCATGGTCGCGAGCGAACATCACATACATTGATCTGACCTCGAGGTTAGTAACAAACTTGTGTAACGGATGTCACAAATAAACTTAAATACATATATGAATAGCACACCCAGAGACGGATCAATCACCGATGTTCATCACCGAATACTTGTCTCGATTGGGAACTGAACCCATAACTCTTGGCCCATGAGGCAGGAGCATCCAATGCGTCACGGAATCAGTGATTTATGAAATTATATTTAAGGTTCAGATTTGGGCATGAATATATCTCCTACAATACAGTAATGGATTAAACTACCGAAGATTAACTAGTAACTAGTCTTTACCGAACTATGAAGATACCATGATATAAACGGCATATAAGGAGTTATGAGGTAAATGGCAATACATATCAAGTAAATGGCTACTTACCTACTGAAGATTTGATTAAAAACCGGTTCAAAATTATTCTACATGTGTGACCGTGAATCAAAATAGGGTCTATACCCTTATAGGATAAAGATCGTAAGAATGACTCCTCTTATGTATCTTTTCACTTGGAGAAATATGACAGTTAGAAAACAAAGGGGCACGAGTCTTTTATATCGTCACTAATATGGTAGAAATAAGTCTGAAACCATAATTTTCGACTGGCTCGGTGGAACAGTAGTTAGTGACTCTGGCTTGTGGTTTCAAAAGTATATGTGTGACGAACATCGGTGTTTGTTCCGTATCTGTGTGTCATTAAATATATTAAAGTATATTTGTGTATCCACTGTTGATTCTGATATCTGTAACACTAGTTCTTAAGCTACTTACCACAAGATCAGATCAAAGTGTCGTTGCGAAATATTAAAAAAAAGACTGCAGATCCCAACTAGGGATGAGCAAACCTGCTCCCGATGGATAAACGAGGGATCAACAGAAAAACTTCCCGGGGGAACTTCTTGTGTACAGTTAGTTCCTGAGCAATGCGCACCCATGATTGCTTCTACGTTAGTTAAGAACTTTGTATGTAGTTTCCTGGAAGCATTACCCGTATAAACAGATTGCAGTTTAGTGCGACTGTAACTACTTGCGATCAATGTTGCACGTTTCTGCAGTTATCAGTTCTGAACCGTTTTAGAGGTTACCGGTAGCGAAAACAACTGAAGTAAGAACTTGAGATGCAACAATGGGTCTGGTAAGTGACTATGGAATGTGCTAATATCTTTTTTTTACACTTATTGATATTAAAATAACATTATTTGTGTACCAATACTGATATTGATTGATATTATAATAAAATTAGTTTTGTAACAAAACTTAGCCTTACGCTTATAAAAAAAGAAATCAGAGGCCTAAATTAAGTAACGCGACTAAATATTAGATTTAAATTAACCAACAAATTCCATTACATCTTAAGAACGAACTAACCAAAATGAAACTATACGTCGTTTTTTTGACATACGATGATGGCTTGGAGTAACGACGTCATCATCAGGGGTGAGAGCCATCCGCTCCCCCGCAAGTCCGGTGATGATGACAAGGCTACTCCAAGCCATCATCGTTAGTCAGTTAGGAAAAAAAAACTAGACTCTCACCCCTAAAGCTATGCGTCGTAAGATATTAGTTTGGTTTGGGTCGTATGACTATTACACGATGCCACCACTATTTATAATAATAAATGACATAACCCCGCAAACAATACACCATAGCCACCATTAACATTCCTGCCCTTCCCGTCAGTATCAACCGCGGTCGTCAAAACAGAATGCATCCAAAAAACGGCCCTCCTCAATTCTTAAGGATTTTTTGTTCTAAACATATTTACTCATTCATCCCGCATCCGCGCCTCTCCGTTGCATTTTAGGGTTGATATTTGTAAGGGAAATAAAAAGTTGTCCACAGAATATACACGGGACCCCGTGTAGATGCAAAAGAAATCTACACATACTTTAAAGACAAGGTATATTTGCAAGTTTAGAAGAAGTATTCGATTTTTTTAGCCCTGTTTTTACTCAACTAGATGTGCCAGCGACTTCGCCCGTTTTTTACACATTTCCTACTGTTTATTTGCCTATTAGTAGCAGCGTGATGTTTAGCCTAAAGCCTCCCTCGATAAATGGTCTATCCAACACAAAAAAAAATTAACAAGTAGTTCCTAAGATAAGCGCGTTCAAAGAAACAAAGAAAAAACTCTTCAGCTTTATAATTTGAGTAAATATCACAACATCACATACATTAAATATTACACAACATCACGTACATTGATCTGATCCCGTGGTAAGTAGCTTAAGCACTTGTGTAACGGGTATCAGATTCAACAGTGGATACACAAATATACTTAAATATATTTTAATAACACGCCCAGACACGGAACAAACACCGATGTTCGTCACAAAAATATTTGTTCCGGGTGGGAATCGAACCCACGACTCTTGGAACCGTAGGTAGTAAATCACTAACCACTGTTCCACCGAGCCAGTCAAAATAATAAAATAATAATAACCAATATCAGTATAGATAATGGACATTAAGCAAATATTTTGATACAGATTGTTGTAAAAATATGTAGTATAGATTACCACGTCATGACAGTGGAGTAGGATATAATACAAAACCACAACCCTAAAACGGCCAAGTGATCACAAGAATGCGTCGAAAGCAAAGGGCAAACAGAATTCCAACAGGTTGACACTGACGGCCCACATCCGGCGATGAAGGGGGAACCCCCCCCCCCCCCCCCAATCGTTGCGCGTAAACTCGTTGCGCGCGCGCATACGATCCATACAACATCCTACGGTGATCCTTTATTTTTGCGGTTATCGGAAATGTGCCTTGTTTTATTAATAAGTTTACTTTATATAAAAGAATAAACAGATCTAGGCAAGAAATATGACAATAAAGTATATTAGTCGCTTCCTTCTGGAACTTTATTGAGAAGTGCCCCGCCAAATAAATCTACAATAAAATTATTTTAAATGAACGGAAGTTTGCCATTTCCTTTAAAATAAAATGTACATAATTTCTACAGAGACCGACATATTTACTTAAAAAGACAAATGACTAAAGACGTCAGAATAGTTTTACCTACAATTTTATAATTCAGAATTATCATTACCAGTTATTGAGATACGTTACTTAAATGGTAAAAAATCACATGCGAAAACATTTATCTAACCCAGTATCTGAAACCGAGACTTGTTTTCGAACAAAGCCAATAATTTACAGTAATAACAAGTGAAAAACATTATCCATCGCATTTACACGCCCACGCTTCAAGAGAAAGCGAAATGACAAATAAATCTCCGTCTATAACGACCGACACAATTTAACATTAATTAAGAGTCGTGATCTAATTCTTATACCGATCGAGAAACCTATTAGCTAATGAACTTTTATACCTCAACCGACCTCATTAAGTCTGATCCACTGACATGGATTGAAAAACTTCATTAAACTACAATTTGAAATTCTTTTGTGCGCACTGTCTTAGTAAATGAGGTAAATGGTTTCAAAACTAATTGTTACGTAAAAGGTTGTGTTGAGATTGACGAAATTGGCTTTTACTACTCGTCCGAGCTAGAAGGACGGTAATATTTCGAGGTATAAACATAACGACATGTATAGATATCTCGTAATATTAACAACTAAGTATATATTTGTACTTAGGTTTGTTTATACATATAAGTGCAGCATGCCGTTGAATCAATACATAGTAAGCATGCACGCAGCAAGCGCCTGTCTGTCCCTATGTATGCTTAAATCTTTAAAACTACACAACGGATTTTGATAGGGTTTTTTAATACACAGAGGGAATCCAGAGGAAAGGTTTTATGTATAACTAGCTTTCGGCCCGCGTAGAGACGTTTAACGGGTAAAACATTACTTCCTTATAGCGCAGTCGGTTAAAAAGTAGCCTATAACCTTTTCTAGGCTCTGGACTATATCTGTACCAAATTTCATTTAAATCGGTCCAGTACTCTATGCGTGAAAGAGTAACAGACAGACAGAGTTACTTTCGGATTTATAATATTATATATAGTAAGGATATACCCGAAGCGAAGCGAGGGCGGGTCACTTGTAAATACAATAAAGTATCGTTTTTTTTTTTCACAGTTTGTTCATAAACCTCAAAAATTAAACGATCTAACCACAATTTAGACTACTTACCGTACCTAGGCTAGGTACCATAAGACTAAGTAATAATTTTAACGACTCTGATTGCATTTTAAATACACCATTTCATAGGGTTGACTAACCAAAACGGCTTGAACCGAGGCCAAGCAAATTGTGTGGTTTGTTGTAATTGCACCGGCAAATACGTGATAAACGTGTATTTCTTACTGATTTACTTTTAATGCTTGTGGTAGCTTGGCATTGAGAGGAGTATTAAGTTTGGAACCTATTTTAGTCTGGACCAACCGAGATCGAAGGCAATTTAATCATTATAAAACTCCTTAACAATCAAAACTAGACTAAATATTTGTCTTTATGGGTCTACACGCGTTATTAGGAGTAGCAAATTTAATATGAGTTCGCTCGCGACCACGACTGGTGTAACCCAGTCGAAACGTCGGGCAGTAAGTAGCTATGTAATTTGCTACTCCTAATAACGCGTGTAGACCCATAAAGACAAATATTTAGTGTAATGGAACGCGAAAGTCTAAAATCAAAACTACATCTATAAATAGCTTGCCCATATGTATCATGACTAGATGTTGCTTGTTTTTCCTTATGTTTGCCTTTTATTTTGTAATTCAGACAGTATACACAATTATAAAGATATACTAAAATAGCACGCGCTAATAATTTTAAGTAGAATTACACTATAAAATCGACCAAAAGCCCATTGAATTTACGGGTCCAGCCCATTGAATAATTGGATTACTGTTTTAAACTTCCAATTTTTACCCGACTACGGCAAAGCAAAAGGAGGGTTATGATTTTGACAGGCTATGTATGTATGTATGTATGTATGTTTGTATGTATGTATGTATGTTCATCTGTTTCCACATAACTTCTAATTGACTTTAAATTGACATATTGAATTGTGTATTGTATTTGAGAATTTATGAGTCTTTATAATTATGTAATCCGCCACTTTGACTTTAAGCGTTGACATCAAATTTTGCATGCCCTGAAGGGTGAATGTGTCTTGCACGAACCTTTGTATTGAACACCTTTATATGTACCACATTCTGGCAAATAAAAAATCTATCTATCTATCTACGGTATGCCATGTAAGTCCAGAATCACAAAGAATACCAAAGTCACAAACAGAACTTCAAATAAAGGATTACCTACTCCGAATCCCAATATATACGTACGTACGTACGTACCACGGACATAGGCCTAGCCAGCCAGTCATGTGTAATTCAGCTCGAAAAAGCATCGAACATTTATAGAGAAAACGCTGGAATGTTGGCGGGCCGCAAAAAACGTACAGCAATATTGGAAATGGGAAATGTATGCCGGATTCGTGACGCCGGCTCACGAACGCGGGTGAAAGGATCTTGCACCCACGGATATACTTTTTGTATCGAGAGCGGTCGGTACAATGGACCTTCTGTTAAACGTGTCTTTTTATCACTTTAATTGTCATTAAGGTCATTAAGATCCCCGAAGTCGAAAGAGAAATGGAACACTTATAGGAATTGTGTTATAATTTTTATTTTATAACTGTCTGCTGATAGAAGTATGTCACTTTCGCGTAGAGGTATCAAGTTGAAATTATTGTATGGTCTCTTTGAATCTATAATGTTAATAAAATGTTATACTCTTACAAATCCTAAGGTTACAGCCATGTCCGGCCAGGCTCGGTAGAACAGTGGTAAGGTGCCATGAGTCGTGTGTTCGATTCCCACCCGGAACAAATATATGAATGACGAACATCGTTGTTTCTTTTGTGTACCTATACTACTGTTGTTTCTGATACCCGTAACAAAATTGCTTAAGAAACTTATTTTAGAATCAGAACAATGTATGTGATTTTGTGTGATATTTATTTTGATAGTGCTTCAAAAATTAAAAAGAATGTCAAAATGCTACCTTTGGTTCTGTACCAAATATAGATTACTATCAAACGTCAATACAATCAACGAATCATCTCGTCGTGCTTGACCCATTTCGATTAGGTGTAAATTTCATTTCTTTAAAACCGTGCCAATCAACAGATACTCGTAGACCCAAAAATATCATGTTGACACTATCTTATCAGAGTCGGGACGGATGCGACGATAAGCTGCGGCATGTCGCCGAACATTCGCGATATGCCGAATAATGTCCAATTGGGATATATTATCAGCCATTCGGACAATGTGATGATATTTATTGTTCCATCAATGTGGCAGTTGGCTTAGCTCTGTTGCTATATGTTCTACATTCCACTATAAACACGGTAAGGTTTTTCAGATAGAAATTTCATCAAACTGACAGTATAAGCACTTTTCATTAACTATATAAAGCTTTATTATGAAGCAGCCAGAATCTTTTTTTTAATACAACAGCCACACTGTAAAGGATTAGGAAAATAACTCGAAATAAAAATATGAAAACTATCTTTTTTTATGAAATTAATAACTTTATTTGCTAGAAATAATGTGGCTACATACAATGTGTCTCGTTTTACAATGATCAGCATATTTCACCAACATCAAACAAAATTAGAAAACAACATTTTTTATTAGTTATTTTAATTGAAAAAATTCACAGTCATGAACTCTCCCTGGACTTAAACCACCAGTCTTTAGATATCGCATCTAACGCTCTGAACCAACTTAGCTACCCAGGTGTTTTGTTTTACTCATCTATGCGAATTTCTTCATCACTTTTACCCGTAAGTATCCAAAGAGCGGTGATTTTTCCGAGTCCCCGCTCAGGCGGCACTTTCACGCTAGACAAATTCAGAAAAATAGAACAAAATAAAATTTTACTCATCCTAAAAAATTACATTATAGAGAGAACTTAAACTAAACTTATGTGGTAAAAGGCTCCCACTCAACATTACGTCGTGGCCCCGTGGGAGAAGCCACGACCACAAATTAAAGAAAACTTAACCACGATGGTGATTTTAAATGAATTCAACTTCGATTCACGATACGTCCGCCCTTTTTTGAGCAAAATAGTTCTGAGAAACACTGTTGCTAAGCAATAGGTTTACTTTTTATTTTTTTAAATATTATATGAATGTACATTTCCGTTGCAGCTACCGGAAAAAGTTTTACAGCCGTTAAGACCTTATTCAACAGTGGCGCCGCCTAGAGAGCTCAAAAACGATAGCTATCATTTACAGAGGGCCTACCATGAGTTGGCTATCGAAAACATACGTACGTTAAAAACCTATCGAGTTGTTTTTTTCATACGGCCGATTTTAGTTCTTCGCGTAACCATCAGCGGCGCTGTACAAGTTTTTCATAGACATATTTATGTAGGCGATATCGAGTGCGTACGTTTTAAACTCATAGTAGCCCTACAGAGCACGAGCCTCTTCCAATCCGTATCTCAGTGTAATGTGAATTAGTGCAGTGTTAATTCAAAGCGGAACAAGCAAGGTGGGCTGTTAACTAGCAATATATTTAGATAGCACTCGAGACTACAAACATTGTAACCGGCGTAATTAGATTACAAAATCGCTGCAAGCATTTTTAATATATCCTGCAATTTCGTAGACACTCTAGGGTTGACGCAACTAAGTTGGATTCAATTACATAATTTGATTTCATTTTAGAAAAGGTAATGTTTAATTTTTAAATATTGGTGTACTGTATATTTTTTTCCTAGTCTTAATTCATGATTGTTCGATGTTATGGTTGAATAAATTCGTAATCTTAAAAAAACTTTCAACAAGTAATCTTGCGGGAAACAAGAGCAAGGAGCATCGAAGGGGATGCTTTTCAAAATTTCAAAAATTGTGCTCCCGGGCCTTGGCGCTAAATTTTTCGCAAAATACTTAACAAATGCAGTCTCCAGTTCCTTAATGTAATTACAAAAAGTGTCTGAAGGCAATTTCAGCTTTCCGTAGAAGGACAAATTTATATTGTAGGCCAAAAAGCTAATCATTCGCATTTTTGTTCCATCAGAACTATAATTCAACCGAGAATCAAACTCAGGACATGTGTGCTTATTGTTGCATTTATAAAGTAAATATGCCGATATGTACGCCAGGGCATTTTCGGTGGGAACATCAAATCGGTAGTCCGTTTCGCCATTTAGGGCTACAACCGAAGGGATATAGCGGCGGCCACTGAGTCGGGGTGTCGGCGTTTTCAAAAAACCAGGATCATTCTGCATTAACTCGCATACATCATGACAGTTAGAATTGGATGACGTTTTTAAAAAACTGGAGAGATATAATTTTGAAAAAGCTCTCTGAAATTGTATTGCGGTAGGGTCTCGATAATTACCCTTTCGCCGTCTAACGGTATTGAAGAAATTTTCTAGACAGTCTCGATTAAGACGTCTTGTTAAGATGTTATCGAAACCTTCTCGTTTCAAATCTTCACAGAGCATTATTATTGCTTTAATTGTTACTTGGAAATTAGCAAATGTTTTGTTTCTGATAGTATTGTCGACACCAGTATTCACTCCAATAGCTTTCAACTTGTTAAATATTGCCGAACCTTCTTCTAATACTTCAAGTTGGTTTTCTTTCATTGACAATGGTTTTTTTAAATTATTTGGGCATTTAACTGAACTCGAATTCAAAACGTCAAATAAGTTATTAATTTTTTCCACAAAATCGGCTGTTGCTTTAGCTTGTTCAGGTAAATATTTAGCTAGTATAAGAATGTTTAATCCAGCACACACAGAATTACTAAATATCTGTGCGGCGTACCTAACCCGCATTTTCTGATAACTATTTGGTTTTATATGAGCGTAAGTTATTTTTGGTATCAATCTTAAGTTTTCCTCTTGTTGTTTTTCATACAGTACCTTTATATAATCCCAAGAAATCATTTGGTCGTCTTCGCGAATAAAAGCATTTAATATCAAATTATTCCTCAAACATTTCAATAAATTTGGGACATCAAAAATACAGTATATTTTATTCTCATTGAATAAAAAATAAGGAAAGGTTCGTTGTTTTGAAACCTTTTTAATTTGCTTGGCGTACACCTCAAAAATAGACCCTTGGACAGACACTATTGCTTTAACTTTTATTCCTATATTTGTAAGTTCCATAAGAATTTCATCAATCCAGTGCCCAAACGATTCATAATACTTTAGGGAACCCAAAAATGAATAGGCAATTGGTTGCTTCCAGTTGACTATAATACCTCTAAGCATTACTACACACGCGTGAGAGGCTATTTCAGGCAAAACTTTACCATTGATGTTATGAAGCCCAATAATCTCGTCTCTTTTGGTGTCATAATGTAAATGCCGCTTTAATACTATTTCATCTATGCACAGAGTGCAGTATTTTGCATTTTCTGGCAAAGATTTCAATTTCGCGGTTAGAAACTCTAAGGTTCGGTCATCAAATTTCGGCGGAACAATGATTTTAAATTTACGGAGAGTACTCTCGCTCGGAAGGGTTAAAAATGTCTTTAAACTTTGGTATACATGCGGACTAGAAAAATGCAGATTTAAGGCAAATAATTTAAGTACTGGATCGCACCGGTTTCCTCGGGTCTTTTTTTGTAAAGCGTCCTGCCACTTTATGAGCTTATAAAATCTTTGTGTGGTCCCATCTTTAGTTTCAAGATAAAATTTCTCTTCAGATTGTTCTTCATCTTTTTCTTTTAATTCTGGTTTTATTTTCTGCAAAACATACTGACTCGATTCCGTCCTTTCTTCTGTATGTTCTCTTTCCGTCACATTGAAAGACAGGGCGTCTGTGTCTGTGGTCTGATCATACTCTGATTTCACGTTAACAATATTAATGGTGGAAGCAGAAGTAGTTGGATCACAAGGGAGCAGTTTTGTCGGCAATGCATGAGGTTGTAGTTTTGGTATGTATTTAACCACAGAGGAGTCAAAGTGCAGCGAACAAATAAGCTCATGTGCTTTGTTTGAATTTGCTAAGTCTTCTCTATCAATCAAATCTGCCCAGGCTTTGCGTCTGAAAAGAAAATATAAGTAGAAGATTTTATACCAAATAAACAATAAATTGTTTAATATATTTTATACCCATAATTTATATTTTATGTCAAATCGAATCATTTTTTTTAAGTCGACACTTAGTTCTTGTATCAAGATTTCTAGGAATACCATAAAGAAAATTATTGTAGGATAAGTCCCGCAAGAACCAAATGTTTATTTATTTATTTATCATAGGTACGCAGACAGGTTACAATCGGATACATGAGTTTTAGTTTACGTTACGGGTACAACAATATTCGTGCCTCAGTGTTACACGAAACCAGTATTTTACGAATATCTTATTAACTTATATAAATAAGGTTTAAACAGATATCATCCTTTTTTTAAAGTCGGTTAAAATACAAAATCCTTGTATTTTAACCGAACCTAAAATTTTTTTTAATATAAAAAATATTTAATATACAGGGTGTCCCAAAAAGTAGTGTCAAGCGGAAGTCCTGAGATAGAACACCCCGTGGGGCATCCGAAACACCCCCATGTATGTTCCGCGATTTTTTATAGTTTTCGAGTTATGATTATTTTTCTTAAATTTTGAGAACAACTGACCTAACCGACTAAAAATATTGTAGAGAAAAAAGTATTCCACTTTTTTGAGTAATTCTTTTTGCAAATCAATTTTCATGAGTTTTTCTTTAATGCCTAAAATATTTGTCTCCATAACTTATATGGAAAATATCAAAATTATGGTACAAACTGAATAGTTACGTTCTGTAAATAATGTCTTACAATTTCAACGTTAAATTTTAAATATTAGGAGGTAGTTGCATGGCTCCTAAATAACTTTAAAAACTGCGCCAGACTCTCAGCTTTCATAATCATCAATAAAAACTGGTACTTAATGGGCTACTTTAGCTGAAATCGGACTTCAAAGACAGAGAGATGGAAAAATCATAAAATTTTCCATTTGAATACGAAGTATTATTTGGACATTTAATTATTTCTAAAGTCAATAAGATTGTTAACAATCAAAATTATACCAGAAATGCTAAGAAATAACCACTTGAAAGTTGAATTTGTGATACTTAAAAATTTAATTAAGTTTAAAAATGGGAACTTTATTAAAAAAAAAAGTTATCGTTTTTGATTATTTATTGTAAAAAAATTATAAGTAAAAGTTTATTAAAGTCCATAAAGAAAGTAAAGTTCGTCAAGTTCGTCGTAACAAAGGTATTGCATGTGAAAACAGTGTTAGCGCAATGAAGCTTAAATTAAACAAAAAAGCATCCAAATGTTTCCATCTGAGTGCTCCTGTATTAAATTTAGGTTTGTTAACAAACTGACTAACTTTCGGAATAATAAAATGTCTAAATAATGCTTGTTCATCAAATAGCAAATTTTATGATTTTTCCACCTCTCTGTCTTTGAAGTCCGATTTCAGAAAAAGTAGCCCATTAAGTACCATTTTTTATTAATGATTATGAAAGGTGAGAGTCTAGCGCAGTTTTTAAAGTTATTTAGGAGCCATGCAACTACCTCCTAATATTTTAAATTTAACGTTGAAATTGTAAGACATTATTTACAGAACGTAACTTTTCAGTTTGTACCATAATTTTGATATGTTCCATATAAGTTATGGAGACAAATATTTTAGGCATTAAAGAAAAACTCATGAAAATTGATTTGCAAAAAGAATTACTCAAAAAAGTGGAATACTTTTTTCTCTACAATATTTTTAGTCGGTTAGGTCAGTTGTTCTCAAAATTTAAGAAAAATAATCATAACTCGAAAACTATAAAAAATCGCGGAACATACATGGGGGTGTTTCGGATGCCCCACGGGATGTTCTATCTCAGGACTTCCGCTTGACACTACTTTTTGGGACACCCTGTATTAATATTCGGACTTATCTACAAACCTAGGTAAACCCGAGTAAACCTAGGGTTTATTCTTTCATCTAGCATTAACCGTAACATTTTAATAAACAAAAAACCCATAAAATTACCATGTTCAAACATTAATCTAATTTTGCATTATGAAAATTTACTTGTCGGGGTGAAGATTCGTAGCAGTAGTAGCAATAAAACGTGTAAAAAAAAGACAACGCAGCAATGATGAAGCAGTAATGTTCAGTCGGCCCAAATCGGAACAAACGCGGCGCCATCTTGTAAAGTTTCAATTTTAACTGTACTTGGGTTCTTATCATGGAACTGTAATATCCTATCAAACCCGTCAAACACAAAAACATATTTCAAGACTTAAGCACATTGTAAGTTATGTTGACATCTGTGTCAACAGATAAGATACAATTCAAATTTCATTAAATTCAATTTAGAGGTCTTCATATCATCTTTAGTCTTTGCGTGACCAAGAGTCTTGTTAAGAACTCGAAACTTTAGGTCTCTAAATAACTATATTTAGTCAAAATTAATTCGTGAAATTAGTTATTTACAAATTAATTGACTATTATTATTATTAATTACGTTAATCATTCATACATTACTATATATTACTAAATAAATAAATAATAATATAAAATATTTGTATCTATTTATTTATTTATATCTGCACAATAATTATCATTCAAAACTAAATATTGCATGTGAACAATTTATTTTATTTTTTTAAGTATTGACAAAAAATTGAAAACTTCCCTACAACTATGGAGATTTTATAAACTGGCAACACTAATTTCGCACGCGGCACGCCCCGCTAGCGCCCGCTGTCAATGTCAACCAAGAGAAAACACATCCATGTGGCATTAAAATAATGTGAGCTTATTACAATATATGAATATATCTATAGCACTGCCCCTTTTATACACTTTTATTACTACGACTGCCACGAGTCCGCGTTAAATATAACAAAAATACACTTCAACAATTATAGGTACGTACCTTGTTGGATCTGTGGGTAAATGGAAGAACGAAAGGTGTTTATCTCTTCTTCTGCTGGATCCACAACCGCTTACAGCGCATAAACAACCGCTTGAAGACGCCATTTCGACATGTCAATTCGAATTTAGTAGAAAATTTTAAAAAAATTGCTACATGCCACCCGTGCGCTTGTCTCGGCTGACGGCAGCCCACTGATTGGTGCACGCGTGGCCCGGCGGGGCGGTCGATAGGTCATTGGCGCGCGCAACTTTGAGGCCCTGATAGGCGAATTCTAAGCGCGTAGAAGAATGCTATTGTCTCTTTCATTCTATTTGTTTATGTCAACTCGTGCGCGTCTTATGGGCGCAGTGTAAGTGTAACAAGCTCGAATTCAAATTCAAATATTTTTTTGCAATCTAAATGTAGTTACATAATGTATGTAGTAAGTAGCTATGTAATTGCTACTCCTATCGCGTGTAGACCCATAAAGACTAATATTTAACATAAAGTAGGTGTCATAACAAAAAGTATATTGCAATTTAAAATTTGAGACTTTTCACAGGTATTGCAAACGTACTTCAACTATACAATCAATTATGTAGGGTATTTATAGCTAAATAGGCATAAGCTACATTATTTATTATTACCAAATATGTATAACCCTTTTCAAGGAAAATAAAAAATATTTTTATTATTATAAGCCCATGAAGAAAATAACATGTGAACTGAATCAATGTGAATTACGCTGCGAATATTTTTACTATTATCATCATAAAATAACTCTGAGCAATATGTCGTCATTTCATTATAATTTTGCAGGTACATGTAAGATATGACTTCTGCGTTGAAAATGTACGGCGTTCATGGGTAAAGTATCTGTATACAAGTGAATGCAAAAAGAATTACTTAATTGCCGTACAGTAATAAAAGGCTTATAGACATACTATTTAGATATAGAACTAGAAGCGTAATTCACGTTGGATAATTTCACATGTTTTTCGGTTCGTAGACTTGTAGTCTATACTACTTCGCAATTCGGGTTATGGTAGGAACGACACGTCGGGTCAAGTAAGGACTAGGTTTACGTTCGGAATGAAAACTAATTATTTTTTCATATTTCAATATACAAATGCTACATTTTAATTTACGCGCTTAGAATTCGCCTTCCTAGACAGGGTATCAAACCTACTGCAAAAGTCCCGCCAAGGCATCCCTATAGTAATACATATAGCAATAATGATTGCGTTTGTCAGTGAGTATGCATATCAGCCGGACAGGCATCCTGTCCGGATGTGGATTGTGGTACGACAGGATTATAAATTTCTTTCTACGAAAAAACAGACTGTGAAAGTAGAACAAGTTATCGAAGGCTCTTTCAAAATGTAGCAACACTGTGTTTATTATTACTCAAGTATTTTTTAATTACACGCAGCAAATAGGTTCTCTTCGCCATGAGGCTTGATAAGAGTGAAGATATCAAGCCATGGCATCGGCCAAAAGACCTTTCGATCGACAGTTAATAACCATGTTGACTGGCTCGGTGGAACAGTGGTTAGTGACCCAGGTTCACTACCTACGGTGCCAAGAGTCGCGTGTTCGATTCCCACTCGGGACAAATATTTGTGTGACGAACATTGGTGTTTGTTCCGTGTGTGGGTGTGTATTAAGTTTATTTAAGTATATATGTGTATACTGTTGATTCTGATATCTGTAATACAAGTGATTAAGCTACTTACCACGGGATCAGATCAATGTATGTGATGTTGTGTAATATATGTTGGCCCGCAAGATGCTCAACACTTTGTAGGCGGTAATATAGAATAGTTGTTATTATTTCATTTTGCAATAATTTTTTTTCTTTATTGATTTTCTTCTACATAACAATATTTTGTAACTTGCCAGGATATTATTCATAAATGAAACACATTAGAAAACTGGAGAATGTCTGGGATATTTACTATGTTGTTTTTGTATAAACGAGCTGCCGAAATGGAAAAGGTGAATGTGTGTAACTATGGCACGTATGGTGTAACTACGGTGTAGGTACTTGTAAACTGTTACACGTGTTCTTTATTTCGTAGTAAAAAAAATCAGAACCATCTTAACACGTATGACAGCAACTCCAAAAAGGCTCCAATTTTGAATTTACAATTGAACTAAACTCAAGGCACAAAAATAAAAAAGTTCTCGATTATATGGCCAATTTTTTTTTTGTAATAGTTTCACAAGATGACCTCTTTCCACCTGATGGTAAGCGGTAGTGAGATCCACATATAAGGTCGACTAGGGAGGTTGGTTACTTGGCTAGCGGTTTACGTAGATCAAAAAACACTTCAACAAACTTTTTTAGTGAACAGTCATGATTGATAATAATCGTAATGTCTGCGGAAGCTGGCAGACGTTGGATCATTTCCTTATTAACTTTTTTTTTTATTTATTCTCTCAGCGGTTCAACAACACTTGCTGACCCCGTATGTGTATTTCATTTCGGATTAATTAGATCACTTCCTTGACTGCTATACTTTTCTACTCTAGGATAGTACCTGTTCGGTTGCAATCAGAAATCAGATCAAGATTCTGAATAATAATTAATAGACCGTAGAAATATCAATCGATGCCGTGCATAATTATCCCTGTTTTAAGACACGCTCTGTAAATTTAAGTTTTTGTGTAAGTATGAAGACATATTTATTATCCATATTTACATCAAAAAGTAAAATTCAAAGCTGTATTGTACAAATACTTGATGTCGCATTGGATTCATTCGCCAAGAGTAGTGGGTTAGATTTCCATTCGGGATAAATATTTGTGTAATGAGCATCGGTGTTCCGTGCCTAGGTGTTTTATTTATCCCCCTCGGCTGGGGGCTTGAGTGGAGCCCATGAAGGCTGACCGCCGGCGGTGTTGTGAGTGGAGGCTATGCCAGGTACCACGACACCGCCTATAGGCGACGAGGTACACCCCGGTGTTTTAGTCGGTAGACCCCCTGGGCATTGCAGTCCGCCCAGGAGTCGCGGCTGGCATTTATCATCTCTTCGCCAGTCGCTGGGGAGTCCGACACACCACCCGGGGAGAACCCCCTCTCTGGGTGACGGTGCGCAAAGCATTTCACCGGGTTAAAAAAAAAAGGTGTTTTATTTATATATTTAAGTTTATTTGTGTATCCTACTGATATTTCTGATAACCCTAACACAAGCGCACAAGCTAGTTACCACGGAGTTAAATCAATGTATGTGATGTTGTGTAATACTTATTTATCATATAGGGGTGAGAGCCATCAGCTCCCCCGCAAGTCCGATATTGAGGGCTACTCCAAGCCATCATCGAATGTCAGTTAGGAAAAAAATATATATTAAATGCAGCCGTTACTGCTCTTTTGATGTTCCAAACAGGGGGTATCTAAAGCGAAACACTTAACCACGACATCTCCACCTCACCATTTCTCCACCAAAATTCGTTCGCCGTTTAAAATACAAATCGCGGCTGGCAATTAACCTTCACCGATAGCAGTTGGGCCGATAAGGAATGTAATTAAGCAATCCAAAGGCCAACAACTCGAAAGTTGAGCGGCGAAGGATCCGGCGACCGGATCCGCTGGGCCGTTTTTAATTGGCAGATGAATTGGAACCGAGGTGCTGTAAATTTTGGAACGTCAAGACTGGAGTTTATTAAATTTTGTGGGGTTGAAGCGCGGTTTGGTGCGGACGCGTGACGCAAGTTGCTTCGAAAATGTAAACTCAACTTTAATATTTGTTTAGATATACTCTTTATCCGATAAAAAGGACAGGAAACTAACAGGAATTCTTGTTTACCTACCTACCTTTATGTGACAATAAAGGTAGGTAACAAGAAATCAGTGTACAGCATATTAATAACTCTGGAAACTTAGATGCTGAACACAGAGATCGCTTTTGAATTTCTTCTTTCTTATTTTGATCTGGAAGAACTCGCGTTGACAACACTTATTTGAAAGATATTATAACACAACATTCTACTATGAATTGGATGAAGTTCAAAAATTACTTTCCCTAAATAAAATCAATCGAAAATTGTAAAAGCAGTGAATGCTATAAGTAAGCCAGAACTAAGAAATAGAGATGCGCTAGTTTTTTCAAATGAAGAAAGTTACCTCTGACTTAACTTAAGTGGAAAAAGGCGTAACTGTATAAATAAAGGTTCTTAACTGGAAAAAGGCGTAACTGTATAACTAAAGGTATGGAGAGAACAGTTCAGATTCTGACGTACCTTAAGCTTAATTCGAAAGCTTTCCATCACTTAGCTCTTATCTTTAAAAGTTTATGTTAGTACTCTAGTTTTTACAGCCCAAGCGGGGATGGAATGCAAAGATTCCTGCATTATAAGCAGCACTATTTCCCCCTTGGGTCTGCCTGCTTCGCTTCACAAGGAATTTCAGAGCTGAAACTCTCTTTATATAAAATTCCTTTACTATAAATATTGTACCTACCTACCCACTTACATTCCCTATATCATCTAGCAACAGCACTTCTCTGAATTAGTTTCTTACCAATATGTACCGAAACGCACAGAACTCAAATCAAATGTAAATATTTCATTTATTATTTCAAAATATGATGATAAATTACTCAGAGTGAAGTCAATGATTTTTACTAACATTATTCACTTTTAAAGTTAATTAACGATATGGGTATCTGTTAATTTGAGATGTTTCTTAAGCAAAAATTACAGTGACATACGGACAGGCAGACAGACAGACATGACGTACCTATAGGGGTTTAGATTTTTGCCATTTGGCTACAGAACCAAAAATAAGTATTTAGATGGAGACTCCAAGAATGACGATTGTAAGCAAATGACTTAACACGAGACAGTAGGATCATCTACAACCCCACCTAATTATTATTATTATTATCTAATTAACATTGAAACTGTTGTTGAAATTAATCTCAAGTACCCACCGTAACGTTTATAAGTAAAATATTTTTTGTAATCTGTAGCGGTACCATGAGTTGGCTATCGAAAACTTTCGTACGTTAAAAACCTATAGTTGTTTTTTTCATACGACCGATTTTAGTTATTATCGTAACCACCAGGGGCGCTGTACAAGATTTTCATAGACATATTTACGTAGGCGATATCGAGTCCGTAACTTTTAAACTCACGGTAGCGCTACTGTTCGTATTGCGAGAGCAAAACGACCCCATACATCCGTCCGTCATTAGTCAAGAGCGAAGAGTCTTAATTAGTTTTTGTTTTATTACACAAACCTCCATTGATCACCGATATAAACCACTTACAAGGCGTATTCCCAATCGGCTATCGAAATCGTGGGTAAGACTAGTAAATTATAGAATTTATAGCAAATTATTCAAAAATGAATTATTAATGGAATGAATGTGGCCTACCTGCTATCGTATTGAATGCCCTGACTCGACTCGGCAGTTCGGTTTCTCGATAAAATCTAACGGAGAAAGTACTCTATCATAATCGATTAATAGATACAAGATATCGAGAATTATAGATTAAGGTTAGGCTACATAAATAGTACATAAGCACTAAGCAATGCCAACTTTATTGTTTTATAACATGTTTATATATTATATGCTATTTCTATATGTATGTTATTGGTTTAAAACACATATCTATTAAAAAATAACGGGTTATATAAAACACTTGTATGAAATACACTCATCGTATTAGATTTTGTATCTTCAAAAACTGAATTACGAATTAAAAATTTCAATCTGAAATACAACTCAAATTAGCACCAACTCGCTTTATTTCAATTATTTGTGTTAAAAGTTTCCTTATAATTCAGGATAATTATCTAAAGTAGGTATATACATGTTATATATATACTGTTGCTTACTTAAATAACCACAATTAATTAATTATATATTCCGTTGCAAGGCGCTGCGACCTTTGCAGCTTTGTAACTATTTACTTGCATGTATTAACTTACCATATCACCGCTACTCCTTGGCAAAAAAGAGAATGGCCTAAATTATATCAAATCACACATTGGCACCAATAAAGCTCATAAAGGCACGAATGTCATTAAATAAGAAAGATAATTACTTCGACAAGTCAGCCAAAACGCAGTATATGATGATAAATAGTCGGATCGAGTTCAGTGAATGAGTTCAGTTTGGTATTATTGTGAATAGCTTCGTAAGCTATTCACAATAATACCAAAATCTATTCAAACCTCAAAGCAACAAAAGCGGAACAATACATTTATTTATCGTCTAAATTATTAGGCTTAAACGGTTAAGACTTCCATTTACCGAACTCCGACCTCAATCAGCCAAACTGGATTATTGTTATCCAATAAACTAAGTAACTTCGTCTGGTATTGAAGAGAACTTGAACATTAGCGAGAAGTTTCGTCCAATGTTAATGGGTGTGACGGTTGAGGTTTGAAATTCGCAAAGGATATGGACGATTGCGAGTTTGTGTCAAATTTCAACTTGATTGATGGCCGACTTAATTTGTTGCGAATTGTTTTATTTTTTTGATCAAAAAAGGTTGTAATGTGCGTCCACTACGTTAATTAGTTGAAACTATAGAATGCGTATGCGTATGCGAAATAATATTGTTTTTTTAGGGTTGAGAGCTATCCGCTCCCCCACAAGTCCGGTGATGACGAGTCTACTCCAAGCCATCATCGTATGTCAGTTAGGAAGAAGAATTGGTTTTTATTTTCAGTTTGTTTGTTAATTTTATTTTACATATATGTACCTACGTAATTACACAACAGATATATTAGGTACTTAATTCTTATGGCAGGTTTGAAAACAAATGTAGTCATTCAGTAATCAGCAAACAAATAACAATGAAAACTAAAAAAAATACATAAAGACACATGTTTTTGCCGCCGCTGTCAAATGAATAATATAGCTGATACCTATAACCTATTTCCATTCAAAGAGTTAACAACCCAGCATTTAAGTGCAGGAAACAAAAATTTTCTCATTAGTCAAAATTGTTAGAATTACGTATTGATAAGCACATTTTAAGCGAAAGTAGTACACAAAAGTAACACAGCAAAAAATTCAAACGTCATTTCACGCTCCGACGCGATAATCTCGCTAGCATTTTAAAAACTTCCTTGCAAAGACGTAATCGCTGTTTCGAAAAGAGTAGTTAGCCTATTTTCATATCTAGGTACTGTATAACAAGTCATAATAAGGATATAGAACAATTGCCAAAATGGCCACTAGGTACTCAATCATGCAATAAGTGACATTAAATCAGATTGAGCTAGCTAAACAGCGTAGCAACATATCTATGAAATTATTCGTATTTATTAGCATTCAGTAGTCAAACTTTAACCAAATAACTACAAATTTGACTTTCAGATGAGCATTACGCAATACACGCGGAAAACGGCACGTGGGAATTGGTGAGAATGTCACACACGACAATCACAATCATATTGTAAAACAAATTGAGCCATTACTATCGTCAAAATTGCTCATAACTCTATGAGCATTACGTCCACAACTACTGGGGAATAATTTAGTACACGCAACTATTACTAGCTAGACAAAAAAAAAGCGCCGCCAATTATTTCTTGTCCGTGGCATACCTTTGGGTTCATTCCGTTATGAACAACACCGCCGGTGCGCTGCTCTCTTTCCAACCAGACCGGTATGAAAGAGAGGGCGTACGATCAAGTCCGTGCACGTTTCCATCTGAGAAATCGTGTCTATATACAAAAGCAGGTAGGTAGCATCTTAGTCTTTTACGGTCAGACAAAAAATGTATAGAGTTAAAAGAACGCGCGATTGGAACTCTCTTCCCTAAAAGTTGCAATGGCGAGCGTCAGGAACTCTCTAGATGACTTCCTAGTTATCGTTAACGTCTAATGAAATGACTCATACGAAGAACGTAAGTATTGACGTACGTACGTCATAGAAAACTTAAGGATCATGTACTTACAAAGTACGGATATTGTTAGCGAAACAAGACAAAACGTTAAAACCAGTATTATTAGCATAATATAAACTTTATGTTTGGCGACAGATTCACAAACTAGTTTTTCAAACGTTTAAAAAACACGTGGGAAAACTTATATTATTATTATCGAAGACACATTAAAGACAAAGATCCACATTGTCTTCAGTATCAGCAAAAAAGCGCCATAAACGGGATATTTTAAATCGACAACTCAACATTTGGGCCTTGAAACAAAATAACGAGCTGTTGAAATCTCCAAACTGAATGATGCGTCAATTAAACGTTCCGAAAGCAGTATATAAACAAGCGTCCCCTTTAGTTTCATTAACATAGCTGCCAATAGCCCGCGTCGGGCATCATCAATCATCGGCGTCTGGTCTGGCAGGATTCCGGGTAAGACTCATCGTCACATGTCCCTGAGAAAAAACAACCGACGTTTATACTTCGGATTCCCGAAACGCGGACCGGTCCCGACTCTCACAGCCACCCTAAGACGCTGAATGAATTAAACATTTTGAATACTCCTAACAGATAAATGAAACGTAAAATGTAACGATTTCAGTTCTAATAGATGACGTTAATTGGTTAAATGTCGATGTGATGGGGACATAAAGCGTTTATGCAGCCATTGCGTGTGACCTACACTACGTAAACTAGTCGAGTCAAGCGCCGAGTAATTAACAAGATATTTTAAGACTTTATCATCATAGTGTTTACTTACTGTACTAAGTCTTAACGTTTAGTGTAAGTGTAATAATTGTTTATGCAAATTTTTATGTGCACAGGCATTTTTGCAGGTTTAATTATTGGATACAATTTACAAAATATCATCCTCGAAAAAAGGCAGTAGATGATATAAGCAATAAGATTGCCGAAAAAAGACCAAATTGTAAAAAAAATTATAATACAGTTGTTTCACTTATTAGAAAACTGAAAGTGTCCGGGATATTTACCATGTTGTTTTGTTTTAATGAGCTCCCGATATTTCGGCACTGTTGCACTTGCTCACCCGTGATCATGGCGCTTGCAACAGTGCCGAAATATCGGGAGCTCATTAAAACAAAACAACATGGTAAATATCCCGGACACTTTCAGTTTTCTAATGTGTGTAACCATGACAGTTTAAAATTGTTTCACTTAATCAGATATACTAATTGTCTTTCTCGTATTCACGAATTTCATCAGACGTTTTCAAGTACAGAAGTCGACTTCCCTTCCAAGAACATCGTGTCCACTAGTTACTCCGAAAGTTTCAAGACACTAATTGTTTTGTTACCATTTCCGTAGCGGAGGAAGTTTACCAAGGACTGGCCTTTGTCAGAAGTCGAAATTATTTTAAAAGTAAGCAAACAAAGTCTGTAGCCGGGGAGTTATTTATACAACAGTTATCACCACGGACTTAACGAGTTGGGAACGCAGGCGCAAACGGAGACATGCACCAGACCAGACCATTTGTGGAGTTCTAAATAATAAACAAACCGACACCAATTATAACACTGAACAGCTAAACGCCGGGGAAATAGCTCTGTATAAGGTTAGTCCAAAATAGGAAAGGTCAAAAGAATTACACAAGTACGTAACGCAAACATGACTTGAATGAGCGTGAAAATGTTGTATTCGAAATGGTCTACTGTTCGCTTAACGCATTGTCTGTGTAATTTTTCTATTGACACATACTACCTACGTAGTGACAGAATAACATTTTCAATTGCAACAGTATCGTTTGAAATGTAATCTAAGAATACATATTTTCAAATCTGAACACAATTCCAAAGTTATTCACCGCGACATTGAAGTCATTTGTATTTTTATCGAGTTTCCGGACGTTATGATTCAGTCGCGTCCAATTATAATGCGTTCTCCTCGTCCGCTTATAAAGTGTGAGTAATTTCAGTAAATAAACGAATCACAATGATTTACTCGAGCAATAAAATGTCTAAAACACAAAAGAGATTCAACTGAGCTCGGAATCCGACACGTGTCCTCGGAAATGTGTGGAGATAAAACTTGTTTATTTTTAGATTGTCGCTCGGTCGATGTTGTGGACGAAAAATATGATTCGACATAGCTTACTCTGCAGTGACAAGTCAATGCTTCAGCTGGTAAGCTCGCAACAATGGCACGCACACGTAGAGACATGTTGCTCCCCTACACACACTAGCCTCGACCGCTAGAGATTGGTGAGAAAGTTGGGCAGACCACAATACGACACCAATGTGGTTTTATTGCAAGAGTTCACGCTCTGCTCTACTGCTTTTGCGGTAAACTAATGTACGCACATGTTTATTTGTTTGCAGCTCGATACGAAACAGGCGTATGCAAATCTCAACCCTAACACCACCCAGTACAGTTCACAGTGCAATATGCTACGAGTCCGTACACATGGATAGCTTGAGTGTTACATACCGAAACAATTTCCTGAATTTCTCATGTGTATCTCGTGTCGATACTATTTGCGGGGCCAAAAGTAGAAATGTACAAACAACAATTACAGCAATCAACCGAACCTTATCTAGCTTTCGATCGTACATTTTAAGTCTCGATCAAGTGTCTGCTACCAATTGCGATTGCAGTTGACGCATTAATTCTAAAATTAGCCGTACTTTATTCTCGTTGAAGGATAGAGTATGAACCGCGGTTGTGCGCTAACACAAACCAGTTCTTTGTTGGGCGAGTGTGTAGTCGTGGTCGCCGCGCCGGCCCGTAGAGCCGGCAACATGCAGAGTCAACGCGGTAATTCTGCGAGCACTATACTTACAGTCGTAATGCCGCAGTAATACTCCGTCGAACTAATCGGATATCGTGGTAGGAGGCGGCTTGCTGCGTACAAATTGTTTACCCTTTACCCAGTATACTTTATCGAAATATTCCATGATTTTGAATCAATTCATTATTCTTAAGTCATCATCAGCCGATATGCTGCACTGCATCAGCACTGCTGGGGCACGGGCCTACCCTAAAATAAAGCGATAAGGCCATAGTCAACCACCCTGGCCAATTTCAAGTAAATAACCTTTAAATTGAAGCAATGTTGTGTACCATTTAAGGGTTAAACCAACGACGCATCGGGACACCCACCTACATTTCTAAAACGGAAACAGCATTATCCCAATAGTATCTCAATTTCAAATGTAACTTGCGCAAGACAGAACGGTAGGTAGCTAGCACTCGAGGCACACGTTAGTGCCTCTAGAAACCTTTCAGAATGATTTAGACGATTCACTCGGGTGAGCACTTCAATAATTCATGAAATACAATTTAGAGATTGCAGAACAACAATACAGAACTTTGTCGCGGTTATATCGGGGCTGAAAATATGTGCATAAATATCGCGGGTTCAAATTGAATGGAAATGGGTCAGCAAGAACGGAAGAATGTACCAAAGTTTCGGTGTTTTCAAACACAAAAACGTTGTGTGTTGGAGCAAAATAAACAAAATTTCTTGTGTCATTCGAGTTTTGAACGGTTGCCAATACTGATCTACACAACATTATCTGCCTAGTCCAGTAAACATTAACTAGTTCTAAAATTATACGGTTTACATGTTCTTTCAACCGCATTACCTACTTGCATTATAAAGTACTAGCTGGGCCAGCGACTTCGTTCGCGTTTCCCCCGTTTTTTACATATTTTCCATTGTATCTTTGCTCCTATTGGTCGCAGCGTGATGTTATATAGCCTAAAGCCTTCCTCGATAAATGGTCTATACAACGCAAAAAGATTTTTTCAAATCGAACCAGTAGTTCCTGAGATTAGCGCGTTCAAACAAACAAACAAACAAACAAACTCTTCAGCTTTATAATATTAGTATAGATTTACAAATAAAAATCCATAACCATATATGTGCGAGTATACGATCGAGTATTACCTTGAGAATGACGACGGATTTGAGTTTTTTGTTGAGTTCGTTATTCAAGTCAGGACATGGGCGCAAGAAAAAAGTAGGTATAATTATTTAGGTATTGTATAAGTCGACAGGGCGCCGACATGCCGCGTGGCAGTTTCGTAATTACATGCAAATAGGTTTATATTGCTACAGTCAATTCATCGGTTTACTGTGGAAACGAATAGTTTAAACCACTTCCAGTGAGCTAAACGGCCCTAAAGGTATGTTTTCCATTAGTTAGCAACGTTACAATTACTAGGCATGTTGGCTAACAGGTGATCAATCCACTTCGTCAGGAGGAAACCTAACCAGTTCCACAATATCCGTAAACGTTATTAAAACTGAGCGGAAACTGGTGAATCATATGTATTGAGTCCTAACTGCTAAGTAATACCAATCAATGAATACTCAAATCTTTGGAAGGAACATGAGTCATGTGAAAAAAAAGACTATCCAAAACGCTGTGAATGAATAACTTGAGGACGTAGGCAGCGCACAACCTGTTTATAATTTAAAATTCCTTGGCATCGGAACTTTAGGTCATCGATGAATACGATATGCATAAGCATGATCGGTGCACTCGGCATTTTGAATAAATCTTTTAAAATTCTGTCTTGGTTTATGCGAGGTCTAGTGTCTCTACTCTCTAGGCAGTGTCTTGGTAGGTGTGTGTGTACGTCTCGTATGAAAATTAAACAGAACGTGTATAATTGAAGTGACTAAGCCTAAACCACTTTCTGTATTTCTGTCTGTGGTTTCAGGGCATGAATCACCGTCTCACAAATTAATAATTAGTAAAAACAATGAACATACAGTAAGTATACAATTTTGCTCGGATAACTGTAATAACAATAACATTTAAATTTTTAAAATTGAATTTCGGTTGCAATAAATGCGTTTACAAGCCAATACAAGTACAGTTATTCCTAAAACTCATCTGCCCACATCAACATTGCAAGCTAAACTTGTTCATCAATTAATCGAGACAGCTGTCTCGTCCCGAACATCTGGCCAGTAAACGGTCCTAGGAAGGTGCACAGAGCATCTGCAATTACAAACGAGACTCGCAATGTCCACTCAAGCGCAGGAAGGTCCAATTTGCCTCCCGGCCACGACAATCGGAGGATGTGGAGTAACAAAGGACTTCATAACGCCGCATGTCGCAATCAGAAATAATGACCACGTAGGTGGATCGGCATATATTTCACTTAAACGCGTTTCGTCTTTCAATGTTAATTCTTCCGTGCGTGATCGGAAATTCAACGATATTAATATTGTTAGCAATGTATTATGTTTCGGCGTTGAATAAAGGTGTTGTGTTTCATGCTGCGAGGCGACAGACTTGTCAAGAATGGCGCTGTATGGTCGAGAGAACCTGGGATGACTAAAACCAGTTCTAGTGATGGCTGAAAGGTGACATCTAGAGTTACAGATGGTACCACATCTGACTCGGGCTTACTTAATTAAAAAATAGATAATTTAAACTAAGAACGTCGTTTGGATAAAAAGGGACAAACAGGGTTATTCACAATATCAAGAACGAATAATTTTATGGTAGCAGGTAACAGAAAACAAAGACTGGCCGTCACTGGTAAGTGCCGCAACGAATATTTTCCGTAACAAATTAAAAAGGTCAGTATTCATAAGCACAGCTATGCATAATAATAACAATAATTCGCCCGGTAATTAGGCCAAGGTGAAATGTTGAAGTTGTAAAAATGTAAATGCATTATGAAGTGTCGGGTGTTATACAAGGCAGCTCAAGTTAATAAATGTTGTATGTTTCTAACATATCGTCTCAAGAAGAACTGTAAGTAAAATAGTATGTAAGTAAGTATTTCCTCATTATTTAAATATTAGTCATCCAACTATTTTATAGTCATGTCATGGCGGATAGCAATGATAAAAATTCGCAGGCACCTACGAGGTTGTGAAACGTGACTTCTTAGAAACAAGTTATTTATGTGGTTAGATATCTCGATGTCGAATAGATCTATATTCTGGCACGCAATGTTTCGAAAATACCGAGATAACTATGTGAACCGGCTAACCGCGTCGAATTCAGGCGAAAAACGTACCGACAATGGCACTTTCGCGCGCTTTCACCATGGACCACGCGGGATAAAACGTCGAAGCATTCAGATCGGATGTGTGCGGCCGTGGCAACATGCAAATTTGCCACTCGAAATGCAACGTGACATGACGAGTGGGGGGGCGGCATTCCTAGCGTCCGCCGGGGAGGGGCGGGGGGCGATCGGCGGTCATCGACCGTCCTCCGCGCCCGGCATAAACTACACTCACTAAGGTCAATACGGCTTACTCCGCGCGACCGGTCCACAATTCGATCTAGCCACGGGACAGTGTCGAAAGACCATTGTTCCATTGACGGATTTGCTGCGAAAATCAATTACTGGCACACACGAAATCTAATTTGCACGTTGCGCAAAGGCTTTATCTGCAAATCAGATTGGTAATTCGCTTTGTCGGATCCTGCTGTAGTATTAACAGGTTTTGACGCGCCCGAGGAAACAATACATGCTCGGCTGTAATTTTTAATGCGGTTATACGTTAGCGATTGAATCTTGACTTGTTAGCTCAACAAACAGGCCTTGGGAGTTACGTAATTGTGTATCATGATCGTACAAGACAGTTACACATACATACTACCTAGATACCTACATAATTTGTTACGTGTGTTAATATAATACCAGCAGCCAAAGATAACACTGTTTGCAGTGTTATCCTGTCTGCTAAATTCTCGCTTTAGAGTCTTGGCTGCAAATTTCTTCATTAAATTTAATTTTTATGTTAGAGGAGATATCATTCATCAGCGTGTTATGATGTGAAGTACTTAAGATGTCATACCGAGTACCTCCAACTAAATAAACAGACCTTGAGAATGAAATGCACTCCTATTATAAATGGAGCAGTTATTTCCGTCTCTAGTCTTATTGTAGGCTAGTAAATAGCAAATTTACATACAATGTACCGGGTTTGTTGATAAAATATTTCCAGTTTTTTTATCGTTAGCAAAATATTTAGTGATAAGAGGTGACTAAGCGACAGAGCAGGTCACAACAGGCTCATACATATGAGTAAGAGAATAAGTCATTCTGGATAGCTATTACATCATCAGAGGCACAATATCTTGGTCATCAGAAACTTTTGACTGACGTAATGCTCGAACTAGACAGGTGTATAGTGCTCAATAGAAATTCTACCGATGTGGACTCATGATTCATAAGGTGTAAATAGGCCAATCGTTCACAGTACGCCACGCTAATCTTTTTTTGCAAGATAGCGATAAAGATATCTTGACAAAATAAGCGTTCCACATTGTGTTATAGCAAGCAAATCTTGATCAAATATTTAAAAGTTAGTAGTCCAAGATAAGGCCAGCTAAATTTATCAGCAAAATTTGAAATTTCATGTAGGAATGTAGTTTTGGTAGAACAGATACTACGGTAAATTCAGGTATTTACATTTCGGCGATGTTCATAGATAACCTTATTAGAATAAAATTCATATTATAAGCGATAGTATAGAACATTTTGATTACATTTAGTCCTCCTAAATCTTACGTAAGTTGTCATCGATCCCCAACATCATCAATATTGATGTCTGATATTTTAGTCTACAATGATTGCAATGTACCTAGTATAGATAGTTGTTATAGTCGATCTTAAAACGAAAAGTAAGCATGTATTACTATTATGTTCGAAGCGTTACGTCATCTAGATATCTAAAAAGTGCAAAAAAAAGTGACGTTTCTAGACTAATATTAATGATGCCTGCAAATAACCTACAGAATTCTTTATACCTAATATTAATAGCACTAATCCACGTTTATCAGGTTTCATTACAACTGGTTCCGAATGTGTAGGTATTGGTGTGTGGAATGCACATTTAGCATTTTAATTTTTAAGTGGAATGTTAACGACCTTACCTGATTCAGATTTTAATATTCCGCTCCAAGTTGTCGATACTTACTTTTACTCCTTTATAAATGTAGTCTCGGCCAGCAATTTAGCACATATTTAGTACCTGTATGTAAGTGTATAAACCGAAACCTTCTAATTTTTTACTAGTGTACAAAGTTCATAATCAGCTTAATTGATATCCTTAAGTCGCCTTCAATTATGTTCAACTATTATGTTTTGAGTACTTAGCCGCCATTTAACATCATAGAAAATTGCAGTATCCAAAGCGTAATCATCCAAAAAGTATGTCTTCAAATGTGTTTAAGGTTGGAGACGCGCCATGCTGACAATCAACTACCATGTAAAAGTAAACGTTACAAATTATGGTACAAAAAGAACAATGGTAAAAGTTTACATAGATGTAGACTGCCGTCGCTGTTTTGCTTATCATAAACGCAATCAGAATTGTGAATCGCGGCACAATACATTAATTATGCTGTTCACAGCTGAACGCATACGTAATAGGTGTGTCTTAGAAGAATTTTCCTAATCCGTTGTTGTGATGAGTCATGGCGTGCCTCCGTAGGTGGAAAGAGACTTACGTTCATATCCCGCCGCCCAGGACCACAGGGACACCATCGCCAACAGCCAGTGATACATGAGTCCTTCGATCTTCCAATAGAGGGGGGCGTACAAGGGTCTGACGAGGCGCAGCGCCATCATCCACACGACGTAAGCGGGGATGCAGTATACGTTGTTCACGATCACGAATGTCGTTCGGGCCACGATCCGCACGTACCGACTGAAACAGCAGGGCCGCGTCGGTTCATCTTTGACCTTCTCGCCCAACGACCTGCCACGAAACCCTCAAGGCCAGGCGAACGGACCACAAACACATGATGTGACATGAATGATGCGTGCTACACGAGTGGCGGAAGGGGGTTCCGTGGGGTCGCGAGGCGATGGCACCGGACCGCGTTCTCCCTGCCCACAGCAGCCTGACGCGGGGGCTTTCGTCGTGCGCGGACAGTGGCGCTGCGCCGCCGTTCACAATCAAACACAATACGTACATTCGACGATATTTATTAATGGAATTGTTCACTGGTTCACTTTCGGTTATTTCGTTAAGTAGATTGCGAGTACAAATTTAAAAATCGCCCGTTGGCGAGCGATCCTCGTCGCTCGCCGACGCGCTCACATGCGTTTTCTTTTGCGACACACATTTTACACCGATCGACGTAACATTAACTCGTACGACGCGAGCACACATAGACAGACATACACAATTTTAGTTTACGATGCATACTGTGGCACGACCGCGGCCGGCCGAGTTCGTCGTGTAAAATCAATACAAAATTCATTTATATAAAATTAAAAAAAATCGGATCGCTGAAATTATACAAAATTACAATATTAAGACTGTACACTATCTAATATATACAAAATTTGCCGGCAGAGATATGTGCGAGGGCTTTATATACAGGGCGGTGGGGTGGGTGAGGTCCCGGGCCGATCACACGTTATAGTCGTGAGTCATGAGGCCGTGGACCTGCTCGAGGCGGTAGGCGAGCCGCTGCTTCTGCGAGAACTCGTCCTCCTCGAGCGTCACCATCAGCTGCTCGTTGTACTTCACCGCGTACGAGTACAGCTCGTTCAGCGCGCAGTTCGTATTGAACTCCTTGGTGTGGAGACGCGACTCCTCCGCCAGCATTGCGTTCATGTCCTGGTCGGATATTGCCGGCATCAACTTTATATCGGCGTAGTAACGCTCCACCCACTCTTTGTAAACCGGAATGTCTTTCGCATACAGAAGCTTAGACGAGGGCGAATCTTTGCCCAGAATGTGATCGGATGTGGAGCACGAGTCCATAAACGTTTGCGCGATAACAGACAAGCAAGAATCTACCGTATTAGACTTGTGAACATCGAATACAAAGTTGGGATTCTTAATCAGATTAACCCAGAAGCGCAGCGGAAGGGAATTGCTCTTCCAAGTGTGAACTACCTCGGGATCGGAGATTGTGTGTTGTAGCGCTTGATCGTCAAGGAAATCGAACATGTATTTTATGGCTAGAGGTAGCGCGGAGCCGCGATGCGCAGTGCTAAATATAGTCTCGAATAAGTCATCGACGAACTTTTGCAGCGTGCCCTTGGTGGCGAGGAGTCGCGTGAGATATATTTCGGAGACCATTTTATTGCCGCGCTCCCCTTCTTTGTGCGCGTCACCGTCGTGGTGCCTAACGAGATGCCAGTACTTGAACGCCCCGCCGTGGTCGTACTTGAGCGGGCTCGCGGGCGGACTGGCCGAGCCGTATTTACCGCGGTTCAGAGTCTCGTAAGTGTGCGATTTATCGTTCTTCTCCATGTTAGAGAGATTGTACACCGAGCTCTGCTTAGCCACGAGGCTCAGACACGCGCCGTCCGGTACGCGGTAGTGATTTAGCGTGTTCAACTTGCGCCATTCGCCTTCGCATTTAGTAGTACTATCCTCGTCATACAGAATTAATCGACCACAAGCGCCGGTGCGCCATTCCAAGTCAAGGTCGTCACGGCTAGGTCTTTGGGAGTATGGTGTGGCACGGTAAATAGCGTCCAAACATTTTTCCTTGACTTGACTAATCGTATCACAATCGAGAACTTTTACGTGTACGTTCTCAGTTGTAGCCTCTAAACCGCTAACGAAAATGGTTTGTTGTGATATCGATACACTAACTGTCATTGGTTTGAAATCGATCGACTGCCTAATGAGTTTCTCCTCGCTGAGCGAGTATCGCGCCTCGGAGGTTATTGCGTCCACAGGGCCTTTGTCTACCTGACCTTTCATCGACCTAAACAAAAGATAAAGCGGTTCGCCAGCGCACTCGCGTAGGAATTTGTACAATAGGAAAGTAAACCAAGCGCTTAACATTTTCTCGGCTACGCTCTCAGTTCGACGCAACAACAATTTCGGGTGACTCTTACCCTCCATGCATTTCTCTATCAGCTCAGCTAGCAATGTCTTTAATACGTCGGTACAGTACTCCATTTTACTTTGTAAAGTAACCATTATAAGTGAAGCTACGTTAACACGATCGCGCATAGAGAAATATCTGTTGCTTTCTAAAGTACGAATAAATAATAAAAGGAATGTTTTGTGCATAATTAACTGTCCAAACATCCTGAGACCCTTTTCCTTTCTAATAAGCTCTGGACGCTCCCCCCACTGTAGGACGGCATGGTCGTCAATGTTGGGGAACAATATTTTCATGGCGTAAGTACGGTAATCGAGGAAGGGAATACCGCCCGTTACGTCCCCGGTCAAATCTGTCATCTCAGTTTGCAACTCGGCAAACGCCTCCTTACACTCAGCAGCTACCCTTAACTCTAAAATATCCATTTGCTCTTGCATATTCTTTAATACTCTAATATTTTCAGTTGATTTTCTCCTATACATAACTAGAAAAACGACAAACACTAAAATGAGTATCACTATACTGGCAATAACGCCGAATAATACTGGTTTGCCAATTGCAGCCTGGAGCCCCGCCTGCGACGAATAAGATAGTTTCCCTATCTTGAAGGTAAGGGCGCGGCCCACTTTGACCACCACCTCGGGAGTGTCGTCGCCGTCCGGCAACTCGTCCCGAGAGGGAGGTCGGCAAGTCAACTGGTGTCTCGAAAGAGAGGTTACATTACACAAACTCTTGCCTATATACACTTCCACGTCTTGCTCGGTACAAGCCCTATCTAAATTTTGTCCATTAATAGTTAAATATTCAGACTTATAATACTTGACGTCCTCATCAAATTTCTCGTAAAATGGATCGGGATAAAGCAAAAATGCATCACCAGTCTTGGATGATAGATTTTGTACGCTCAGTACATCGTCCATATTAAAACCGTATTCTAATTCGAGAGGCCTATCCATGTCTAGGTTCAAGCCGGCACTTTCTATGCCGGGAGACTCACAAATAAGTTGAGTTTGGAAGTCGAGCCTGTGACATGGAGCTATGTATGGGCGATTATCGTGATAAACATAAATTTGCGGGAACTGTATTGAATGGAAATTACGACCTATTACTTTAATGTTTATTCCTCCGGATGGAATACCTTTCGGCTGTTTACGTTGCGACATAAGTGGCGGGCCCGATTCTACTGAGACGACAACGGGATCTTCTATGTACTCAAACTTTTCTCGCTCTAAAGTACGCATTCCGTTATCAAAACGCATTCGTAAAGTGCCCATTTTCAATTGATACGAATGGCTGGTTCGGCAAACAGCCTCTTCGTGCGATACAGACAAGATGGCACACGGTAAATCGTCAATAAAAGCTTGAATGTTACTTCCAGCATTGAGATATTCACCTGTGATACGAAGTTTGGTCCCACCGGATTGTGGGCCGTATTTGGGTTGAATAGAATTTATTTTCGGATTTACGAATGCGTAATGATGTTTTGATTCACCGCGATAATCCGCAACCCTGACGACCACAGGGCCGTCCCTGGGAACTTCTTCACCCGGACCGTCTACTGTGCAAACAATACGCCTCGTTTTAACATACAATTCTATTATCGGTTGACATTTTATACCTGCTATTGTGACGCCATTATAAATATCGGATATATTACGACCTAGATTAATGCCTTCAATAGTAATATTAGTGCCTCCATCCCAAGGACCTAGCTGTGGTCTAAACGAATGAATTTCTGGATTCGGACAAGTCTGGGTACGATTTAGCCAGACACTAGGAGCACCGCATTGCTCTTGAACTTCGCATCGATCCGAACCTTGACACCAACCGCAACCGAATTTCTCGGGTAGAGCTAGACACATGCCGCAGTTATCCGCCATATCGTTACAACGATAGATTAGAATGTGGGTATTATCAGGGTTATCCAAGGGTTTGGAACCACCCCATATAACGGCGAATGACGCAGTAATATTCGGAGCGCGCGAGGTGTACGTAAACTCAACCGCTTCGCAATAGATCGTATCAGCAAGAAGTTGAGCGTTTACGTGCGTAACCCGACCTTCTATATTAAATTGACATACGAATCTAGTTTGAACTATAAATTGGCCGATTATATGGACTTTAACTTTAATAGCTTTCTTAACGCCGGATGGAACTAATATCTCGTTAGTGCCGTCCGAGGTGGAGTTAATTGTGGGACAGAAACCAGGACCTGAACGATAGCTGGGGCCGATTCTACTAACACCAGTGACTAATATATCATTACGACAATTCTCTGCGGTATCATGAGTACAACGATGACCGTCTACACACCAATCACACGGGAAGGAAGAACTAACGCACTGTGTGCACGAGCTGTACGTATTACAATCGAAGAATGTAAAGTTTGTCGCTACAAAATCGGGTCCCACGGTAGTACGAACCGACAACTTGGCCGTGAAGTGGTGTTGACCGGCAGGGATCGGTGGGAGCGTGTCTGTACGCGGTGTAGTACAATTAACACCGTAAGTCTTCCTAGTAGCGTTTGTAATTAAAGTACGATCTAAAGCTGTAAATGCACACAAGAATTGTCCATTAAGAGTCGGCAAGTTTTCAATTAACAAGTCTAACGTTCGTGCCGTTGTTCGTTGCAATTGATTCGGCGTCACTTGAGTAATGGTGGTGCAACGACCGCTGCGATACGAGATCCAGTACAGGGGATCTTTAGCTGCTTCCTGACAGTCCGAACGCAGGCTGCACTTATTCTCAAGCGAACACCATCCACAGTATGGGTCTTTGGCGCCAAGACACGTCAAACACGATTTGTATACGCTACACTCCTGAACTTTCACTTTGGACACTTTGCGTTCTGTCATCACATATAAATGCATCTGTTGATGAGTATCGAATGATAAGTCTTTGTTCACCGGTGAGCCTTCGTCGACGACGATGTCTCCGTATTCAAATGCTGAGGTCGGGCTCTCTACGACAATCTTTTTGAGGTGGCCTTGTGCTGTTCCCGCAAACACTACAGTGTAATCTCCAGTAGCGGTCGCTGCCACTGCCGTCAGCCTTTTCTTGAAGACCGCCACCGGGACGGCCTCCACGGGCTGTTCTCCACCCAAAGGCGTATTGACATCTAAGCCGCAGAAATCTTCGCTGATAGATTGCAATTTCGTTCCAATACATGGGTGTGACGGCGAAATGAAATCGAGACCTCGAGATCCGTTCCCACTGAAGCAGGTTTTGATATTCTGCATAAACTTGCGACGGATGGCTTTGAGAGAGTATACACATAGGGCAGACAGATCGGAAGGCGTGTTAGTGTTGATGGATTCACTCTGGCTGAATGCAGCAAAAAGCACTTCTTGTTGAGCCGTAATTCCAAGTTCAGAAGCCAGTACGGATCCAGCCTTTCCTACAAACGCGGCCTGCACAAGGTTGTAACCGTAGTTACCCCCTCCTTCTCCCGTGCAAGACATTGGAATTTCAGTATACGAGTAGTAGTTTTCGTCATCATGACACACGCGAACTAACTTGCTGTAATAATTATCCGCTCCAACACCTCGCAGCTGAGTGGTCAGAAAATAGCTGAATCCTTCCGAACTGAAGCCATAAACATAATTTATAGGATATCTTTCTCGAGATAACGAATTGACAAACATTCTCGTGCCGGTAGTGACCGCTGTACGGGCTATCATAAACAGACGATCATCTTCAAGGGATCGACTACTCACAGTAGGAACTTCGGAACGATAAGGAGAATTCCCTGTAAACGTTACTCCCACGTACATGACCTGCGTCTCCGGCGGATTGGGCGGTCCTGGCGCGATGAACGCCACCGTCGACGCCGTCGCATTGTTGGCTACGACAGGCTCCCTCACTTCGCGCACATCATGGGAAATATTGTTCAGATTCCGCACCGAGCACAATCCCTGCAACACCGAACCGCACGTGATGAGACGACTCGTCGCGTAGTCTATCACGAGGGCCTTGTTCACATTGTCCGTGGGTTTCTTCTGGAAGTTGGCCGGGCAATCGAAGGTGCACAGAGCGGAGTCGTTCACGGGTCCGGTGACGATCGACTGTGCGACTTCCAGATCGGGCGAGAGTTGGTAGATTCTGTTGACACCGCCGACGTAGACTCGGCCGGTGTTGCGGTCGACGACGAGATGGTCGAACTGCGAGGTGGGCACCGGCACGGGGTCGGTGAAGGTGCGCACCACGTCCTGGGAGGCGCGCGCGGCGGCGCACGCGGCGCCGAGGGCCAGCAGCACGCGCCACATGGCGCGAGGGCATGGGGCGCCCCTACCGCGCGCGCCGCCGCCCGCCCGCCGCGCCACCGCCCGCCCGCTCCAAGCATCTGGAACGCGAGACACCCACTCAGGCGCACTGCCCGCGCCCGCCCGTCGACGCTTCGATCCCATCGCACCGCACCGTTCCGCCGCCTGCTTAACGCCTAACCTAAGCTATCCGGTGGATCCTACGCCGACCTAACTCCAGTATTCACCGAATACGATTACAGACTGACGACGAAACGCGGTGCGCACGAGTACACGCTATGGCTCGGAGAGGTCCAGTGCGATCGGAGCGAATTCGCGAGCTGAAGCGACGACGCGCAGTGACAAGTCTTTCCAGATAAGCGATATCAGTACTAACGTATTTTACATAAAGCAGCGCAATAATAAATGGCCCATGAGTGTAAGATCAATGACTAATAATACATAATTAATTGATGACGTACATGAACTTTGCAGCATTGCAGTTCGCATTGGCATTGTGTTGTTTATTGGGAATTCCTATCAAAAATAGGTTAGTACATGGAAAGAACATTCACGAGCGTATCCGACGCGGTCAGTGCTCTGATAAGTCACACGCCGACGAAAGCCTCAGCATCATCAATGGGGAAATAAAAAAAATAATAACTTGGCATGCTGTTTGTAACGAGGGAGTGAACGTGGTAGCGCAACGATAAAACAAAATACATTGGAGGAACTAAACACATCGATATACATACTGATACATCAAAATTATACTTACAGAATAGACATGTTGTAGTTATATCGGGGACTTGTTGTATAATTTGTTTCAACTATATGTAGATCATAAGCAAGTAAGGCGCACTCTCATAATGCGGGTGCAGTGGTCGGAGCTTGTTTCGAGACCTGCAACAAAAAACGGGGGTTTTAGGTCTCTTTAGGTTCCTAAAATTCCTAACAATATCTCTTGTGTCCTTACTCTCTCCTAAAAAAATTTGCTGTGCCCGACAGGGTCCATAGTTGAAGGAACACCTTTTGTACATTATAGAAAAACAATGAATATTTTGAGTTTGAGTTTGACCCAATCTGTCCTACAAATGTATTAGGTATTTAGACTATTATCCTATCTACTATAGACCTATCTATCTGTCTATCATTCTTGCATTGACATCATTGCTATTGAGACATAATATTCATACAAAGCTTTTTGAGATTAACAATACATACATTCATTAAATTATTTTTAAAATTCTTGGGGGATCACCAAGATTTACATCAACCAATCAATAAGAACAATAAAAAAAGAAACTTGGCTAATGCATTCATTTCCTGATATACAAGCCTATGTTGATCAGTTTCTCTGTGCAAATCTAAATATGATTTTTTGTGTAAGACCAAAAAGATATCATGTCAAATAGTCTGCCATTGATAATAATGAATGAACAAGGACTGCTTTAAGAGTAAGAAAAAACAAAGCTTACAATTTATACTATGAAACAGGTTATTAACATTTCTTACTAGTCCAACATAAACATGTTTTTACTACTTAAAATCAATATGACATATTCAACATTAATTTTTGCAAAATCATTAATTAATTATTATTGACTATAACTAAGATTTATTGTACGGTTTTACCAGACATTATGTACCATCAGCATTTTTGTTGTGATATTTAGATTCAGAAGTCATTTGCCTCGTTCTTATCTTAGCTCAGTTATTTTCTGAATCTCACTAAACTTAAATGATATTGACCTTTATCTCTAACTCGACAGCAAAATAACATGCTAATTATTGTTAAAATATCTTGTTAAAGGCTAGAGCTAGGTTAAAAAAACCTAAAAGTGGCTACAAGGCCAATTTATTCAGAACAAATTTATACTATTAAAATTGTAACATATTTTGTATGTCTCTGTCTGTCTGTGTCTTCATGATTATGTTATACACAATCCCGAGGTACAAAATAACAGGATAATTCCTAAATTTAAAGTAATGTTTAAGGAAACTTTAATTTCTGATTATTGCTAATGTCTATCAAAATTGTTATGCTTAATACTTTGTCTGAATGCTAAACATGTTGACCATAGTTATTACAGTCATGGTAAGAACCTATTTTTGTGGTGCGGACTAGAAGGTATGAATACTTTTGAAAACAAGTCATTTCAAAAAATTAAGATGTTGAAAATATAAAACTATGGAGTAAAATCAAAATTTATTATATTAATTAATAATTAAAAGTGCTCATTGCACCTTTACATCAATCCCATTCATTAACATCATATTAATTTTGAAGTACCTCTGTTACAATAATGACCACTTATGATAGACCAGTATGCTAACTGCAATAATTGCAATCATATACCTACTTAAATATTATTATTAAAAAAAGCTATTTAAAATTTCCTTTTGCAATAAAATCCTATCCTATTAATAATAAAGTACAATTACAGGACAACCCCATAAAGTAATTTATGCCAGTTAGATCTGAATCAGTAACCAACAAAACATGTTCAAACAGACTGAACACAGTATATTAATTAAAATAAGTTGATTGGTAAAAGGACTTCATGGATTGATGGATTGTTAAGAGAAAATATGATAAATACAGGTTTTGTCCTTGAAAGTCTAGACAATAGATAATTAAATTTCTTGTGTTACAGATGTTTTAAAATTTTAAGAAAATATTTACTTTTCCATAAACTATGAATTACTAATAATCAGTGTTAAAGCTTGCATGAGTTGCTTTAAGTAATTATTCAGAAAAACTCATGAACTATTTTAATTAGTAAATAAATAAAATAGGTAATGTCTCATTCTTAATAAAACATTTAATTATACTATTAAAAATTTAGTTGGTCACAGTGAATTGCAACAGGTAAATTAGATATAGGAACAAAATTGTAAGTAAAAAATATTTTTCCCCGAATATTTGATTCACCAGGAAAAAGATATTTGTTCTGACTTATGGATATTAACTTGGCTTTGTAGGTGTCCTATAATTATCCATATCCTACACAAATGTGTGGGATTCAAATTAATCTTATCTTATTAGGTAAATACATAGAATATGTCTTTTGAAATTCGAAATTTTTCTTTTGATAGCAAAAATTTACTTGCAATAATTAAAAACATAGAAACTGTAATTTATTCGTAAATAAATTAGAATGTAGATTTCAAGATAGTACAGCACACCTACCAACCAACAATTCAGGAATTCTGTTTAGATACTATTGTATTGTAGTGTACCGTCTTGTTCAAAATGTATGAATGACTTGTCTAGAACTACGCCAAGTGATAACACGCCTAATGACGATCGTGCAAGACCGTGACTCATTATTTACACTCAAATTAACATTTCAGTCATTCCGAAGCAGGTCACAACCAGTCTTTCGTAATCATGATTTAACGAACACGAACTTCAAAACGACTCGAGTCGGGAATTCCAAGAATTATCCCAAAGTTGAAGGAACACAACACTGACCGGTCAAGCATCAATGCTGATCCGCCCGCATTCCCACATCCACCCACGATCCTATGCGACACCTACGCACGGTCAACAAAAATCGTACACATCATTACCGTCACTCATTTATTTCAAACTCATCACACTAAATTAAGGTCGCATCTGTATTTGTAACCAATCTTTTCACGGCGAACGGAACAGACGGAGAAAAAGTCGCCATTGACGCGCACGCCACCGAGTCGAGTCGATAAACGGTAGCCATTCCAATAAAACGCCACGCGTTCCGCTCGCCGAATCCAAAACCACATAAACACTAACACGTACCTTATTATTAATAATCTCTTGAATGAAAAACAATCCTTTGAAATCCAGGATCCAACAGCGGAGTAACACTATTGCACCACTTCACACAGAATTCTTTCTTTGTATAAATCTCACTTATTTGTAACGAAAACACTAAACACCACTAATGACGGCCTAAATCACAACATTATTCTTAAAAAAATAACTCTGTCGAGTACTAAAGACCGTTTCAATTAGTAAAATATCCCGTTTGCACAAGGAGTCCACGACAAGAGCATCAGTCTTCGTACATCGCCGTGAAATGATTTGGTTTCGCTTTTCGAACGAGTCTAGGCGTGACTGACCCGAGGAATACCGAAGCCTTCCGATTCGGCAAATTAGTTCACAAAGTCGCCGCTAAAAGCAGCACTGGATAAAATGCGTTCAAGTAAATCGATGCGTTCTGTATTTGATAAATTCATAGAAACAGATTAGCTTGAAAATATGATTTCTTCTTTAAAAACTAAATAAAATGTAGTATACAATTTATTACTATCTGAATAACACTTCAAACTATAAACTTACATTGAAAACCAAGACCAATTTTTACACGAACCAGAGACAATGAGTGTATGAATGAAGTTAGAAAATTAGGCTTTGTGTAGAAGTAATACAAGCATACAAAATTATAGAAGGTATTTGACAATCAAATTTTGACTGTGACTGATTTTCCTAGCCATTTTAAAATTTTAGTAAGAATTCAGGGGACCCATAATATTAACCAAATCTAAACTTAAATTTTCGGCGAAATGAGACAGCATGAGGGACTTGTAAAGTTCAGTGGGCAAATCCATTTCAAAAGTGCGAAATCCATTTAAAATTTTGATGTCGGTTTTGAATAAAAAACAATAAGCAACATCTTTTGCTATACTTGTCGAACAAACTTCTTAGCGCTTTACACAAAATACTTCCATGAAGCGTCATAAACTCTTAGAGGTTTATATGAAGTGTTTCTGAGATCGCCCAAATTTTGTTATCAACCTGTAATAACTCGTCGAACTATTCGAGATATAAAATTAATACTTTCAACATTGCCTTTACATTAATTATTGGATCATCAGTTATATCAAAATTTAGAAACTTATTTTGTTTATTGCAATACGGGCTCGGTGGATTGGATTTTCATTTTTAAGTACGTATTTTATCAATACATAGTATAAAACAAAGTCGCTTTCGCTGTATGTCCGTATGTATGCTTAGATCTTTAAAACTACGCAACGGATTTTGATGCAGTTTTTTTTAATAGATAGAGTGATTCTTAAGGAAGGTTTTTATGTAAAATTTATCCGAAGCGAAGCGAGGGCGGGTCACCAGTAAGTAATAATAGTCTGTAAATTTATTTATTTGTTTACAAAAAGTTTGCTTACAACTAGTAGACGAAGCCTCCTTTTAGGCAAAGTATTTGCCTGTGCCAGGAGACAGCGCTCTGCATGACAATTGTTATTTTAACTTACTATTGTATAATTTTATTTTAAATTTACTTAATTTTTAAAGTTTAACAAAACATGAATGAAGATAGCCAATGTATAGATCTCCCAAATATTCAATTATTCAAAATTTTATTTTAATTAGCAAAGCTCATTAATAAAAGCTACCTAACCTACCGCTAAGGCTTTAGTTAGTATTTTACTTCAGGTGAGTATCGTACGGTCAATAGGCATTTAGAAAATTATTTTATTTTTACTTTGTGTTAATCTAATTAATAACACATACAATTCAAAATAATTATTTTAGAGCTTTAATTAATAGCCCAATCTAATGAAAATTAATCATCAAGTTCTAATAAATCTGATGACAGATTAGAAAATTGTTTTGTAGTTAAAATAAATAAACAGTAATACATTTTTATATAAATTTCTATTAGTTTCCTTAGAAGTAATAGGAACCAATTAGATCTCGCTCATAAACATTTCTTTAGTAACACATACCAAGCTATTTACTACCTGAGTGACTTTTCGACTGGGTTGGTTGTGTAAAGAAACGACGCGAACGAAAGACGTCAATTTGTTTTACGTATATCAATTCAATTTTTATTGTCTACACTCAGCTTTATAATGAGTGAATGAGTGAATGATTAAATACCTTCCATAGTCTAATTTAACCAAAGACAAAAATAAAGCATTGCCCACAGAGCAAATAACAAAAGTTTGACAAGTTTGACACTTCGTGGGGGAAATATTTCGAATTCAGTATTATTCTTGTAGAAAACTAAAAAACTAAGGATAATTTTACAAATCATGGCTTCTTCCATGTTTAAATTATCCTCTGCTTTGCTAAACTCTTCCAAAAATCTACGATGCGTCGTTCGACTTGTAAACAGCAATAATTTCTCCACTACTAATGTTACCGCGGTAAGTTGCATAATCGATCTTACAATGTAAGTGTACGTACGGCATTTTAGGGTACCGGTTTGGCAAAGTAATCTCGAATTCTTAATTTGAGTATAAATTAGGCCTCGATTGATTTTATTTTTCTGCGGTTCTTCTCGATAACTTAGTCATAATGTTGGTTGTAGGTTATATGAAGGTGTTTGGTTTAAGATCTGAAATGTTGGCAATAATAAATAAATAATCTTAAAGTATTCGTTCCATATGTTAGGTAAATAATCAAATGTTGGTAACTTTAGTTGCTTTATAATATATTGTATGTACAACTATGAATGAAGCACTTGCTTTCTACTTTTTGAGATAGTCACATTAATGATAATCAATATTGCTGATTTTGCACAAATTATGGTTGGTTTCTGAGCATAATTTATTCAGACTTGGATAGCTGACCATTTATCATTCAATTTACACAACTAATATACACAGAAAATATATTATATGGATATCCATACATTTTGTAACATCAATATTGATGTTACAAAATAAAAACGGAGGAAAATACAGTCAAAGGCACTGGCAGTCACAATAAAAAAGCTATGAATTCTTATTCAAAGCTCTAAAGCAATATTTGATTAGAAACCTATCTTCAACAAATCCAAGCAATTAAAGATTATTTTAAATCAAAGAGCTGGGTTTGGTGATTTATCTTTAGGGCCAATTTTTCAATGGCCAGATAAAACTAATATGTGACATCCTTACTAATATTATAAATCCGAAAGTAACTGTCTGTCTGTCTGTCTGTTACGCTTTCACACATAGAGTACTGAACCGATTTAAATGAAGTTTGGTACAGATATAGTCCAGAGCCTAGGAAAGGTTATAGGCTACTTTTTATCCAACTGCGTTATAAGAAGTAATGCTTTACCCGTTAAACGTCTCTACGCGGACGAAGTCGCGGGCGGAAAGCTAGTAAACTATAAGATGACCAAATTATAGGCATTTTATTTCTAAGAGTGAGTGTCAGTTGTGACATGTCCTTTTTTTTGGCGGCTTATAGTTTATTCCTCCGTTAAGTTTTATCTAGCCATTGAAAAATTGGACCTTAATGTAGACCTAGGCGGTTTGAGCTAACTTCAATCAACACTTGAGGTTTGTTCTTAACTGCAAGATTCCATTTTTTTTCTTTCATAAGAACCTTTGGTCAATAATGATAATTAAGGGGCAGGAGTCCTTTCCTCCCCCTTCCACTACACATGTTAGACAGCGCTGCCATCAACATACAATGAAGGTACCGGTGGCTTGGACCAAGAGGATCAGTTCCTCTTTTCTGCCCTGAGTCATTAAAGCATGGATGGACCCTCCAGCTCATGTTTTCCCTCCCTCATATGATCCTGGGCTCTTCAGGAGGGAGTGTTTAAGCAGGCTCAAAATGGTCTATTATGCCTGTCAACCTAATGTGGATCTCACTACCACTTACTTATCAGGCGGAGTGAAGTCTCTTGTTAGCCTATAAAAAAAACTTGCCAAATCGCCACAACTGTTCTTGAGAATTGCCCTTTAACAACACATTCAGCTAGTTTTGTAAATTAGGATTTTTGTTACCAAAGTTATTAGAATGTCCCAAATGAAATTGCAAAAATAAATTGTTTTCATACTGTTATCTTTCAGTGTGCGGTTTTTTCTTGATTGTCAAAATTGGTTTATGCCACATCCGGTTACCTATAAGAATTTTTTGATAGCTTATATTTTATTGGGTTGCATATGCAAAAGGAAAAATGGGATCCTATTGCTACACTTGGCCAGTTTTTTTAATATTAACTAGAACTAGTATTTAAAAGAAAACTGAATATGTTAGGGATATTTGCTATTTTTATTTTGATGACGTCCCATTATATTGGCACTGTTGCAAGTTCTATGATCATGGGTCAACCCATGGTGCTTTCCTGTCTATGTCTTTAGCAGTAGTATTTATACATACTGAAATATTTTGCTGTTCGAATCTGGATTTGATAATAGAGATAGAGTACGATTTTCATAGCGACATATTGAAATATATTTGTGGAACATTTTGAAATTTCTAGTAATTCTGTTTTACGGTATCTCTGGTGATAAATATTTATTGCTTTTCCATAATGTACAAAAGGTGTTGCTTAAAAAACAGACTGTGGGCCTAATGTTAGGGTCTTCATTTTACTTTGCATTTAACTTTTAATACCTAAACAGAAAAGGTTCTTCCATTAAAGTGCATGAGTACAAACCATAGAAGTTTTTTAGAATTTGTAGTAGGTGCATTAGTAAATTTGTATATTTTTTTTCTATCTACAAACAATCTGATATTTTAAACTTTCCCGTTCTATTACAATACATGGTAGAGTTTGTTTGCGATTCAGATTGTTGTAACTCAGTTGAAACATCGGGCTGTAAGTAGCTGTGTATATTTGCTAATCCTAATATCGCGTGAAGAAGCATAAACACCACTCGTTAAAACAATGTGTCTTGCACAAGCTTTGCCAGCGACTTTGTCCGCGTTTTCCCCTGTTTTTTAGGCAATTTTCATTGCCCCTGCTCTTATTGGTTGTATGATGTTATAGAGCCTAAGCCCTACCTCGATAAATGGTCTATCCAACACAAAATATTTTTTCAAATCGAACAAGTAGTTCCTGAGAACGATCGATTTCCCTGTAAACATGTGAAAAAGCTAGTAATTTTAAATGCCTCGTTGGTCTATTGGCAGCAAGCGCTGCGTTAGGACCGAGAGGTCCCAGGTTCGAATCCGGGGTCGGGCAAAATTTGTGTGAGTTTTTCTGTGATGAAATTACTCAGCCCGGAGTTAGGAAGTTGGCGGTTGAACGCCCGTGCCTCGGAAAGCACGTTAAGCCGGTGGTCCTGCGCCCGATCTCTCATCGGTCATGTCGGATTGCCGTCTCCCCGAATTATGAGAGTAAGGGAATAGAAAGTGCACTTGTGTTTGCGCGCACACTTGTGCACTATAATATGTCCTGCGCACTTGGCTGATCTCAATTGAGATCGGCCGCCATGGCTGAATTCGGTCGGACGCCTTATAGTCTAGTTATAAAATATTTATACATTGCAACATTAGGAGCAAAATAGAACTAAAGTCTAGAACTAACTAACTAGCTTTAGTCGCTAATTCAGCGTTGTGAATGTACTAACAATATATCAGTGACGAAGTAATTTTCCTACAGGCAAAAATAGAATAGTCAACAATCAGACCTTGAACCATTCGTTAGTAAAGTACTACAGATTATGTAAAGTAATGTAAATTAAAGAAGAAGTTGAATCAACCATGTGGTTTGATAACGACACAACCGCGACAGTAGGCTCCCAGACGCGGTCACGGAAGGTCGCTGATAAAACTGAGCTCAGAACATAAAAAGTGAAACTCGCAAAACAACGAATCAGTAGAGGGGAAAGACCGGTCTCGACAGTCAATCTGCCTTTCATTCCCACAACGTGGACGTACAAACTCGTTTTAATCTCATTCGAAATTCAAAAATAGACTCTAGTATCCGATTAGATGTGCAAACGCTTTGCTGAATAACACAACTGGCAAGAAATAATAGACAATTCGTTATAAAAAAGTTAATTGACGTTTTTATGCGTCAATAGTGACAAATTGCCAGTTTGATTAATATTTTTTCGGTGTTTTTATTTGTGTAAATTTTTTGTTTGTTATTTTGTGAGTTTTTATTTGTTATCAAAATGGCTTGTACAGTATGTATGGATCCGGACAGCAAACCTGTAAAAATGGTAAGTTCTAAATTGGATGTACGTACGTAGATAGCTAGTATATTCAAAATGCCTGCATTGACAGAACTTGGCAACGTAAAGTTTGATACTACGCAAATGTAAACTTGCTTATATACTGTGGTGTTATCACTTATACCTACGATTTACATTTGTAATTGAAATTCAATTATATTTTCGCACTTTGCAGAAATATTAGTGCTAGGAGCACTATGTCATGCAAATACTACTTTGCTATTTGAGATCTAACTTAATATTTTATCCTGAACTAGATTATGATTTCAAAATTCTGTCTAGCTTAAAAAGGTAACATTGAAATGTAGCATTCTAAGTTACTTACCTAATCTAAAGAAAGGTTTAACGTAGGTAATTACTTACGTAATGTTATCATCATTATGTACTTCCATATTAATGACCTCCAGTCATTCACCTCATCGCATTTTAACTGTTTTGAACTTCACCTTGATCTTTGCTACTACTTATGTGTGTATGATAATTTACGGAACGTATTAAAAGATTTCTAATCATATTTTCCGTTGTTTAATTAACTTTACATTAGGATATTAATTTAACAAAAGGACATTAAACAAAAGTTTTCAAATGTTTCAAACCTGATGGATGAGATCGGAGTTAAATTGTACTCTTTTCCTTAAAACTTATCGCTGTAATTACTAAACAGCACTATACTAAAGATTGCCTAAAATTATGTATTAGAAAATTTAACATGTCCGGGATATTTATTTAAATAAGCTCGTGTTACGAGCTAGAGAGCTCTTAAAAGTGAAACAACAGGTACAGGTGAATATCCTGGACATATTCAGTTTATACATAATGTTAGGCAATCTTTAGTATGGTATTCTATAGTGTGGTAACTACACTTCTACAACTTTGCCCGTTGTTTAGAATAAATCCAGGCCGGGTCAATATTACCGTCGGTTGTAACTTACCAACTTGATGTTTGCTCCTCACTCGTTTAGGCTAACAAAAGCGCAGTCTTGATAACAGCAGCCTTGCTACTTTCAGTAGCGGCACTATGAGATACCTATCGAAAACTTACGTACGTTAAAAACCTATCGAATTAGTTCTTAGCGTAAACGCTGTACATGTTTTTCATAGACAAATTTACATAGGCGATATCGAGTCTGTCACTTTTAAATTCATGGTAGCGCTACAGTTTAAACGTTTCTTGTCGAACCGCTTTTTATTTCCTAACTGACTTACGATGATGGCTTGGAGTAGCCTCGTCATCATCACTAGACTTGCGGGTCTTCCGACTCTCACCCCTAGACCGCTGCAGCGCCGAAGCGGTACGATTTTCGTACGGCACCCGGACGGATAATGTTTTCATACAAAACCCTGCCGTCCTGCAGTCGAACGGTCACGATAACTATGCCGTACTCTTTAGGATATAGAGGCATCCCCCTGACTGCCTAGTAGTAACGTTATCAAGCCATCATCTTAGTGAGTTAGAACAAGAAGCACCTGTGGGGCTACCATGAGTTTAAAACTTACGCGCTCGATATCGCCTACGTAAATATGTCTTGCCTGTCGCCTATGAAAAACTTGTACAGCGCCGCCTGGTGGTTACGCGAAGAACTACAATCGGCCATATGAAAAAAACAACTCTATAGGTTTTTAACGTACGTAAGTTTACGATAGCCAACTCATGGTGGGCCCTCTGCTCTTTGTATTAAAACACACGACTGTCCGTGCCATACTATACTACGACAAAAGCACCGCTTTGGCTTGCGGTCCGATGTGGGAAGCATAGATTGAAAGCGCCCCAATTGCCTCCATTTCCTTCAAACTCAAGATACGAATACAGTAAAAAAAAAGAAATACTTCATGTAACTGTAACTGTAGTCTATACTTCTATACTAATATTATAAAGAAGTAAAGTTTGTGTGTTTGCATATTTGTTAAATCGTAAGGGGTAATCTCGGGATCTACTAAACAGATTTTAAAAATTCTTTCACCAATAGAAAACCACGTTATTGCGGAGTGTCATAGGTTATTTAAAAACCAAAATATAAAAAGTGCTTTACGTGGTCGTCGGTTTTGCAAAGTGAATCGCAGCCCAACGAAGTGAACACGGGTCATGTTTTATAAAATCATTGACATGACTCACGGATGTTTGCATCAGCGGACGCCGATGTGATCAAACAATTACCCGACGGTGTAGAGTACTTGAACAATACAGTTGTGTTACTGTGGAAGTACCTCTGAACATTATAGTTACAAGTAGCTTGACAGTTAGTTCTTGATCCATCAGTGGTCAGCCTATAAGTCTGTCCACTGATGGACGTAGGCCTCCCTAAGCAGTGTTGGTAGTAATTAATTACTTAATATAATTTAATTAGGTACTAATTAGATGGAAAATAATTAATTACATCATCATCAGCCCATATACGTCCCCACTGCTGGGGCACGAGCCTACCCTAAACTAGGGCGATAAGGCCTTAGTCGACCACGCTGGCCAAGTGCGGGTTGGTCGACTACACAACCTAAGAATTTCTTCTTAGGAGTGCAGGTTTCCTCACGATGTTTTCCTTCACCGTTAAAGCGTCGAATGATGGTACATATGAATTTCAAATTTGAAAAACACATTGGTACCTGGCGGGGTTTGAACCGGCGACCTCTCGCATGGCAAGCAACGACCTTAACCACTCGGCCATCGACGCTTTATTAATTATATGTAATAGCAATTGCTTTCATTCATACATTAAAAGTAATTCCAAATCACTCAATTACTTTTAAACAATTGAGTACATACTCGCTGAGTGCCCGCAACGTAAGATCGAAACATGTAACGGATTTGTGAACTACTTCGAGGAGTAGACTTACCCTTGTCTGTTGAGGTTTTGTCTTCTGATTCTGGATTGGATGGACATGGTGGCGGCTTGGTAGAGGCATCTCATCACTTATATGAATTTCCAATCTAATTGGAAGCTTGACATTGATGCAGGGACTCCAGTAGCGCTACCATGAGTTAGCTATCGAAAACTTGCGTACGTTAAAAACCTATCGAATTGTTTTTTCATACCACCGATTTTAGTTCTAAGTGTAACCGCTAAGGGCGCTGTACAAGTTTTTCATAGACATATTTACATAGGCGATATCGAGTCTGTCACTTTTAAGCTTATGGTAGCGCTACAGTTGCCTTGAAGCGAGGGTGGTTGCTACTAATAAGGATAAGCTTCGTTGTAGCTTTGACGGTTTTTCACGAGGTGAATGAAACCATTCATCATCAGTCAGGGGATACCAGTCACAACTATCTGTCCGGTGGTTGGTGAACGGTATAATTCTAACATACAGTATAATCCTAACACCGAATTCGTGCCTTTAAAACTCTCTCAACGTCCAGTTTCCTTACGTGTAACTCAAAATATTGTAACATAGTCAGCAATACGTTTTCTGGGTATGCGAAAACAAGCCAAAAATTACATCTTTTATTTTACTCAACCCTAGTGCGCCACCTGAAGATGATGACTAAAATTGTTGAAATTTCGCATAAAACCTTCTAATATAACGCATCATCGATTAGTAATAAAGGATTTCGAAAATAAAGAAAAAGTTTTTTTCGCTCCACCCTAATATGTATGTTTCATTCGTTACAGAGGAAGGAGAAGGACACCTTCGGCGAGTTGGACGTGCCCGATGACAAGTTGTATGGCGCGCAGACCGTCAGGTCCGTCATGAACTTCCCTATTGGAGGGATCGAGGAGAGAATGCCGGTAAGATTAGATAACATATATTTTTTTCATCATACTTTCGTAGTGTTAGCTGCCAGACACAATGTGACAGGGTTCCTTACCTTCCGTCGTCGTCGCAGTAGAAGACTGGGTCAGAGTTCCATGATGCCGCCAAACGGCGATGAGGTACACCGCGGTATTTTAGTCGGTAAACCCCCGGGCATTGTACCTCGCCCAGGAGCCGCGGCTGGAATTTACCATCTCCTCGCCAACCGCTGGGGAGTCCGACACACCACTAGGAGAGACCCTTCTCCCAGTGACGGTGCGAAATGCATTTCACCGCGAAAAAAAAAAAGGGTTCTGTACTTAAAAGGTAAAAACGGGACCCTATTACTAAGCCTCCGACGTCCGTTGTATATTTGTGTGACGAAAATCGGTGTTTGTTCCGAGTCTGGGTGTGTTATTAAATATATTTAAGCATATTTGTGTATCCACTGTCGTTTCTACTTACCGTAACACAAGTGCTTAAGCTACTTACCACGGGATCGATGAATGTGATATTGGGAAATATTTACTTATTATAAGGCGCCAGTCTTCCAGAAACTCCTATTATAATTTAAATGTACAGTAATTCAACTTAAAATTAGTATATCCAACAACGTGACCACATTCAACTGCACCAAAAAACGGACTGCTAATTGACATTTATGTTAATTAACACATTAGTTTGCTATTGAAGGAGAAGTGAACGTAAAGAACGATTAGCGAATTGTTAAGCACTGAACTATCAGTTAATAAAATGCATAAACAGTTTTAAAATTTGTTGTTAACCTAATATAGAATAAAATAGAATAATAGTTTATTTGTATCAAGAGACACACATACATATTACATAAAATATCAGAAATAAAAAAAGAAATAATGCAATGAAATACATTATCCTACTAATATTATAAACGTGAAAGTTTGTATGTGTGGATGGATGTTTAAGCAAATACTACTGAACCGATAACGACAAAATTTGGTATGCAGGTAGCTGAAGACCCAGAATAACACATAGGCTACTTTTTATCCCGGAGTTCCCGCGGGAATAGGGTATCCACGCGGACGAAGTCGCGGGCGGAAAGCTAGTGTTCTATAAAGTGTCGGTACTTACTTGATTGCAGCTAACTGCTACTTTGTAAACGACATTGATAAACACCTGTATGATATTAACTGCCTATATCGCAGTCCCTTCTCATGCCCGTGACATCTATTTCAAAGGTCTTGCTTAGTTCTCGATAATTACCTACATTCAGTGACCCCATTTTAACCAACAACCTAAAAATACTACGGTTATGTAACGTACCGTTAATAGGAATCCAATAACACGTTAAATGTAAAAAAAAAACTATTGTTATCCGAACAATGCCGTTATAAATAAGTTAAATAAATTGATTTAGTTCTTTGAATGCTGACAAAAGAATAATAAATAGATATAATTATTTACACAGCTGGTTAAAAATGAGTGCGCTTGAGTCCAACTCGTGTGAAGTAGGTCTTGGTTCCGAAAAAGCGTACTTTTGAAGGGCATAATAATGAGAAAACTTTGAAAAGGTTGTTGTTGCCATAGTTGTTTTTTTTTATCGTTCAAATTATATTTTTGCGGAATTAAAAATAAGCACTCTGGTCTCTATGTCCTTCCCGACAAAATAGTGCAACGGGTTGCGTAGTTTTTTCATATTAACAGATAGATGGTTTTTTAAAGAAATAATAAAATAAAGCAATATGAGTTTATGTAGGATTTTTTTACGGCTAACAAGATTACTTATTGATTTAATAATAAAAAAATAGTGTTGATTCCTGCCACAGCCGTTACTTTCTTTTACTGCTACTGGTCGTTATAACATGTATTTACCTGCGAGGTGACCATTGATTTCCTTATGTCGTTTTTATTCGTCTCGTTTTATTTCTGAATCCATCTTAACCAAGTTTTTTCATATACTCTCGTAAATTATAAAATGATGATTTATTATCTGTATGGCCTAGGAATCAAAGACATTTTCTTTTTAATAAAAATTATTGCAAGCACCAATAATAAAATTCTGTGTCATTATTACAGACGATGTGGGTCCGATCCCAGGACAAATATTTATGTTACGAACATCAGCGATCGCAAAATATTGATTTGACTCTTGGAAAGTAAGAGTCGTAAATCCGTTATTTGCTACAATAACAAGCGTTAATAGAGCATCTGTATGTATTTAAATGTACATATGTTTTTTTGTTTGAGATCTATTTCAAGACTTTCATCCTGCTAATATCAGCATTCTGCAATGATGCATTTACCCAAGAATATCAAATTACTAACCATGTCTGGATGATAACCTTGGCTACCCACTTGGGATCCTCACGGCGTCTCCCATTGTCTGGCGATTGCGACATGCCGTAGAAAGCTAATTCAGATTCGTATTGCGTCCGCGACCTATCGCTGAAATACTAACAATCGTTTCGGCATTGATTGTGTAACCAGTGGTTACATCCACTTTGCACCCACAATCCGCCCCATTGCAAAGGAAAGGAATGTCTTTAGCTTTTGGTAGGACGACTTGGTGGGGCAATGTGGAGTATTTCACTCATTTCTGCCTCGTGCCGTTAAGTCATAGGATTGGAATACCAGTTCATGTGTTTCTTTCCTCCTATAATCCCGGACTCTTCAGGCGGGGAGTGGTTTAATAGATTATTGTGGCTGTCGACCTCATAATATGTGGACCTCACGGCGGCGGCACCAAAGAGAGAAGTGGCGCGCATTTGGGGAGGCCTATGTCCAGCAGTGGACAGCGATGGACTGGTGATGATGATCATAATGATGACGGTGGCTTACCATCATATGGATCGAGGTCATCCTGATCGTCATTTGTTAATTAAAACACAGAGAACAGTGGTTGATAAATAATAAATATCACACAACATCTCATAAATTGAACTGATCCCGTGGTTCCGTAACTTAAGCACTTGTGTTACGGATATCAAAACAGTGGTATACACAAATATGTATATTTAACTAACAGCGACTTCGTTCGCGTTTCCCCCCGTTTTTAACACATTTTCCATTGTATCTTTGCTCCTATTGGTCGCAGCGTAATGTTATATAGCCTTCCTCGATAAATGGTCTATACAACACAAAAAGATTTTTTTTATTCGAACCAGTAGTTCCTGAGATTAGCGCGTTCAAACAAACAAACAAACAAACTCTTCAGCTTTATAATATTAGTATAGATGACACACCCAGAAACAAAAAGCAATGTTCGTCACACAAATATTTGTCACGGACGGGAATCGAACCTACGACTCTTGGAACTGTAGCCAGGGTTAATAACCATTTTACATAGAGCCAGATAAGTAACGTTACGTTGATAAACGTTGCCAAGGGAAACATACAAGTGCCTTAATGTATCTTGTCGTTAACTCTGATGTTTATTACTTAGATGATGCAATTGATATGAGGTTCATGTTATTCTGCGTTGTTTACGTTTCACCAATACGCGGTTGTTATCTTTTCTTATTAAGTATACTTATGAGTATATGTTGCTGTTCGTCTGATGAAATTTTATATTAGCGCTGTATTTGCTGGTTGCTGGCCGAAAAATATAACTGAAAATTTGGTATATCACTACATAGTATAAAGCAAAGTGGCTTCCCGCATCTGTCTGTGTTTATGTATGCTTAAATCTTTAAAACTAGGCAACGGACTTTGATGGCTTTTTTTTATAGGAGGAGGGATTTGAGAGGAACGATTTTATGTATAATATACCCGAAGCGAAGTGAGGGCGGGGTCATTAGTAAATTTATTTATTTTATTAAGAAGGCACTCCAACAACACATATAAAATCTAGTACATTCACTATGATACTGTTCTGTTATACATGCCAATAGAGGTGAGCACAGCACTCACTGAAAAAAAGATTAATAAACCTTTCAAACAACTTCCGTCCAACGTTTGAATGAGGTTTTATTTCACATATTTTAATACGTACGATGCAATGTATTAGTCGGTAACTCTTGTGGTAAATAATTGCATATCTCTGGCGTAAATATTCCGTGACCATTTCGTCATCATATACTAAATGACAAATACAGTTATCGCTGCTATGTTTATTCAGACAAATGTTTACATTTTTATACGATATAAAGATAGTTATGTGAATGTGTTTCAGTACCCAGTCATCGTTGCTTTCGGTATACTGAAGAAGGCAGCCGCCAAGGTGAACATAGAGTATGGATTGGACAAGAAAATTGGTAAGTTTCCTAATTAAGATGTTACAAGAAATCTCTTAAAAAAGCATCGATGGCCGAGTGGTTAAGGTCGTTGCTTGCCAAGCGAGAGGTCGCCAGTTTAAACCCCGCCACGTACCACTGTGTTTTTCAGATTTGAAATTCATATGTACGATTATTTGACGCTTTAACGGTGAAGGAAAACAACGTGAGGAAACCTGCACACTACGAAGGAATTCTTAGGTTGTGTATTCAACCAGCTTTGCCAGGGTGGTTGACTAAGGCCTTATCGCCCTAAATATTAGTCTTTTATGGGTCTACACGCGTTATTAGGAGAAGCAAATTACATAGCTACTTACTGCCCGACGTTTCGACTGGGTTACACCAATCATGGTCGCGAGCGAACTCATAAAAGACTTATATTTAGTGTAATGGAACGCGAAAGTCTAAAATCTTATCGCCCTAGTTTACGGTAGGCCCGTACCCCAGCAGTGGGGATGTATATGGGCTGATGATTATGTATGTATGTTTGTTTGTTAATATCGGAGTATTTCCACAGCGGAGGCGATCATGCAAGCGTGTGAGGACGTCATCTCAGGCAAACTGTACAGGGAGGGACACTTCCCTCTCGTTATCTGGCAGACCGGATCGGGCACACAGTCCAATATGAACACCAATGAGGTTTGTATCATGTAAATTCTCCTGCACTCGACGCGCAAGCTTCATTGTTCTGCCAAGGACACGAACTAAGTACGGCCAAGCGACAGTTACATACGAAGGAGCGCGTCTCTTTAACAAGTTACCCTCAGATGTCAAAAATATTGACTCATTATTAGTTTTTAAGAAACGGTTAGCTAAGTACATAATTTTAAAATGTTAAACTTTCAAGACCTACTAATTTAATTGTGTAATGTATTGTTAAGCTTAAATGTTAAATTCATAACAGTGTAACAGAACAGACCTTTAGTGCAACAACGAAGGACTTTAGTGATAAGTTTTAGTATCTAAGTTCTCATGTAAGTGATGTAATATTATGTCTTAATGATAATAAATGTCTTTAAACCTAAACCTAAATATAAGCCACGGCAAAGCATGACGGTACACTACTTAGGAATACTGTCTAGGCTATGCTCAATTGTTATAACTTACCAATATTTTTATTTGTTGTTTTTAATGCTATTAAAGCTCAATGTAAATTTAAAATTTGAAAAAAATCGCATTCATGACCCCGTCTGAACGGGGACTTGAACCACCGGACCTCCCGATATCGCATTGGATGCTCTTCCAACTGACTGACTGACTGACTCAACACCTGTATAGCTCAGTTGGAAGAGCATCCGACGCGATATCGGAAGGTATTTGAGCATGAACAGGGACTTGAACCGACTATCTTTAATTATCGCTTTCCTTATTTTAAAAAATGTACCTACCCAGGAACTTACGTCTTCAATGCGAATTATAAGCTACCGCTACGTCCTTACCGAAAGAGATTTAAAATCTCTATAAAAATATTTTTTATCTGTTTCACAGAGTGTTTATAGATTGAGAAACTACCTTTTTACAATTAGTACAATTATTTTAGACGTCATGTCAATACTTAACCACTGTTTCATCACCTTCCAGGTCATAGCCAACCGCGCCATCCAGCTCCTAGGCGGCAAGCTAGGCAGCAAGACGCCAGTCCACCCGAACGACCACGTGAACAAGTCACAGAGCTCAAACGACACGTACCCCACAGCAATGCACATTGCAGTCGCAATGGAGCTGCGAGACCGGCTCATGCCGGGCCTCGTGGCGCTGCGGGACACGCTACAGACCAAGTCCAAGGACTTCGACAAGATCATCAAGATCGGCAGGTGAGATATGGACCTTGGGGGTATAGATATAGGACTCATTATCAGTTGACGCAAACTGGACGCCCGAATGACCACGTCAACAAGTCTCAGAGCTCGAACGACACGGACTTCGACAAGATCATCAAGATCGGCAGGTGAGATACGGACCTTGGGGGTATAGATATAGGACTCATTATCAGTTGATGCTACTAGGCAGCAAGTAATCCACAGCAATGCATATCGCGGTCGCAATGGAACTGCGAGACCGGCTCATGCCGGGCCTCTTGGCGCTGCGGGACACGCTGCAAGCCAAGGCCAAGGACTTCGACAAGATCATCAAGATCGGCAGGTGAGATACGGACCTTGGGGGTATAGATATAGGACTCATTATCAGTTGACGCAAACTAGGCAGCAAGTAATCCATAGCAATGCACATCGCGGTCGCCATGGAGCTGCGAGACCGGCTCATGCCGGGCCTCGTGGCGCTGCGGGACACGCTGCAGGCCAAGTCCAAGGACTTCGACAAGATCATCAAGATCGGCAGGTGAGATAAGGACCTTGGGGGTATAGATATAGGACTCATTATCAGTTGACGCAAACTAGGCAGCAAGTAATCCACAGCAGTGCACATCGCGGTCGCAATGGAGCTGCGAGACAGGCTCATGCCGGGCCTCGTTGCGCTGCGGGACACGCTGCAAGCCAAGGCCAAGGACTTCGACAAGATCATCAAGATCGGCAGGTGAGATACGGACCTTGGGGGTATAGATATAGGACTCATTATCAGTTGACGCAAACTGGACGCCCGAATGACCACGTCAACAAGTCTCAGAGCTCGAACGACACGGACTTCGACAAGATGATCAAGATCGGCAGGTGTGATATGGATCTTATCTGTCTAGATATAGGAGTAATTTTGCAGTGGACGCAAATCCGGCGGAAACTAAGTGGACTTTGACATATGTTTTGTGAGCAAATATCGACCCTTGGTCTTCTAGGAGTTAGTTTACGAAGGCATCAGCAACAAAATTTGCAATAAACTTTCCTCCAGAGTAGATCCAAGGAGTCTGCATGATCCCCAAGATTGGTAGGTCCTCGATGATGAGATCTCTGTCTTCCCTAAAGTTTCTTATGTAGGGCTCACTTTCAACAGTTTCACCTAGGTCTTCCTTGAAGATTTCTATGTAAGACTCGTTTACAATGTAGAAAAGTGTTTGGACTACAAATCTCAGGTAGAAAACTGAACCGTATATGATGCTACAACCTACCTTCTGCAGCGACGTCACTGCTCCTCTAGCATACACGTAACCCTCGGCAATGCACAATGAATGAGGGTGATCGTATTTGAAATTCACTAGATGGCAATACGTAGGTCCAACTGCAGTACGACTGGTTATTTTTGTCATGACATTGGCTAATATGTCAATATTCACCAATCACGTAGCAGTTATACCTCTACGTATGCCATCTTGTGAATTTCCCTCATTATGTAGCTTTAGCCGTCTCCCATATGTATCGCGACTTCGATACTCATAGCTGCTTCGTTGGTCTATTAGCAGCAAGCGCTGTGTAAGGACCGAGAGGTCCCCGGTTCGAGTCCGGGGTTGGGCAAAATTTGTGTGAGTTTTTAGTAATGAAATTACTCAGCCCGGAGTTAGGAAGTTGGCGGTTGAACGCCCGTGCCTCGGAAAGCACGTTAAGCCGGTGGTCCTGCGCCCGATCTCTCATCGGTCATGTCGGATTGCCGTCTCACCGAATCATGAGAGCAAGGGAATAGAGAGTGCACTTGTGTTTGCGCGCACACTTGTGCACTATAATATGTCCTGCGCACTTGGCTGATCTCAATTGAGATCGGCCGCCATGGCTGAAATCAGTCGGACGCCTTACTCATAGCTGTCATCTGGTCCCCAGGACCCACCTGATGGACGCGGTGCCCCTGTCGCTGGGCCAGGAGTTCAGCGGCTACGCGCAGCAGCTGTCGTTCGGCATCGAGCGCGTGTGCGCGACGCTGCCGCGGCTGCACTACCTGGCGCTGGGCGGCACCGCCGTCGGCACCGGCCTCAACACGCGCGTCGGCTTCGCGGAGAAGTGCGCCGCCGAGATCGCCTCGCTCACCGGTCCGTACTCACTCACTCACTCACTCACCTTATTAAATCACCTCGTTCACTGGACTGTGGCCATAATTACTGCCCATATACGTTCGCACTGAGGGGCAGTCAGCCACAGTCAATCACGCTGACCGAGTGCAGGCACATAACCCTAGAATAATTCCCACGGCTTCTAAATTATGTGGTCTTCCCCCATAAATTGAGAAGGTTAAAAGGTGGCTGTAATTATATTTTAGGAGGAGGGAAGATCTTTCTCTGAGCTGGGAGGTCGTGTTCGGGGTCAATGGTCAAATGCACCATCTTTGTATGTTCTTTCTATTTTGTGGCCTGATTTACCTTTAAAGTGAGATTAAGGCTTCATACTAATGTACATTCATTTGTGAGATGTATGTGCATGTGAGATGGTATATGAGCACCATCTGTTGGGTGCTGTTCAAATTTATCGAAAGTTGGATGTTCGCCACAATACGAGTACTTATAAGTACCGCGAGCGAAAGACTAATATTTCTCCTTCACCCAACAGGCATCCCCTTCGAGACGGCCCCGAACAAGTTCGAGGGCCTAGCGTGCCACGACGCTATGGTGGAGGTCCACGGCGCGCTCAACACGATCGCGTGCTCGCTCATGAAGATCGCCAACGACATCCGGCTGCTCGCGTCCGGGCCGCGCTGCGGGCTCGCCGAGCTGCTGCTGCCGGAGAACGAGCCAGGGTCTTCTATCATGCCCGGTGAGAGAGATGGGGGGGGGGAGGAGAGGATAGGAGAGGAGAGGATAGGATAGGATAGGATAGGACGGGATAGGAGAGGAGAGGATAGGAGAGGATAGGAGAGAATAGGATAGGATAGGATAGGATAGAATAGGATAGGATAGGATAGGATAGGATAGGATAGAATAGGATAGGATAGGAGAGGAGCGAGGGGAGAGGGAACATAGTAAGACTGGGGAGGAAGGGAAGGAAGGGAGCCGGGCTCCTCCAATATACCCGGTGTGTGAGAGATAGGGGGGGACATAGTAAGAACTAGCCGGGCCCGAACAAGTTCGAGGGTCTAGCGTGCCACGACGCGATGGTGGAGGTCCACGGCGCGCTCAACACGATCGCGTGCTCGCTCATGAAGATCGCCAACGACATCCGGCTGCTCGCGTCCGGGCCGCGCTGCGGGCTCGCCGAGCTGCTGCTGCCGGAGAACGAGCCAGGGTCTTCCATCATGCCCGGTGAGAATGGAGTAGAACTGGTCATGGGGAGAAAGGGAGGCAAGGAACATAGTAAGAACGAGCCGGGCTCCTGCATTTTGGTGAGAGTGATAGGGGGAGGGGGGGGGGAGAGGAGAGGATAGGATAGGATAGGATAGGATAGGATAGGAGAGGAGAGGAGAGGATAGGAGAGGAGAGGATAGGATAGGATAGGAGAGGAGAGGATAGGACGGGATAGGATAGAAGGGGATAGGAGAGGAGAGGAGAGGATAGGAGAGGAAAGGATAGGATAGGATAGAAGAGGAGAGGAGGAAGGGGAAAATAGTAAGACTGGTGATGGAGAGGAAGGGAGGGTAGGACCATAGTAAGAACGAGCCGGGCTCCTCCATCATACCCGGTGAGAGATGGGGGGGGGGGGGAAAGGGGAGTTAAAACAATTCTGCATGAAGAGATTGATGTGAAAGAAGCGAAAGTGGTGTGGAAGGCAGGAAGTGATCTCTGCCTACCCCTCTGGGATGTCTGTATGTAAGTAACAATTCTACTCGTATCTATAATGTATATGTGACTGTTTCCAGGCAAAGTGAACCCGACGCAGTGCGAGTCGCTGACGATGATCGCGGCGCAGGTGATGGGCAACCACGTGGCGTGCACCGTGGGCGGGAGCAACGGCCACTTCGAGCTCAACGTGTTCAAGCCGATGATGGTCGCCAACGTGCTGCGCTCCATACGACTTATTGGTACCGTAGATTTTTATATATTTATTTAATTAGACCAACCAACATCTGTTTACAATGTTACACGGTTTTAATAATAAATCACTTCCAAGCTAATTGTAACAGACAATTAAAGGTTAGCTCTAAGTGTTATTCTGGGTCTGCATACCAACGTTGAAAGAAACTACAAACAACAATTTTTGACTGAAAAAAACAAAACTTTAAAATATAACAACAATAAAAATATATAACGTTAAAATTTAAAGTACCTTTACTAACTAGTACTTCAATCGTAGATGTTATAATAGAAAAAATTCCAAACTGAAAAATCGACAAAAAATAAGTTTTTTAAGCTATTGCATAGCTTCTATCGCGAGCCTTGAGCGCAGGGACCGAATCTTAATCCGTAACGAAAAAACCTCACGCTCCCCACTCGTCCGACGTCGTTTCAGTTCGGCAGTCTTCGACACGGCGTTGTGTGCGTGCGATTAGACGTATTGTACGACTCTACGATACTCGCACGAATCGAGACGAGCGGCTCCGAAATCGGATGATGCTTTGCAATAGCTTTACCGCGGCAGTCCCCGGGTGCCACACGTCTTTTATTTTCAATTTTGATACCAAAAATTAAAACCGTCATCAGCTAGATTCATTAACATTTAATCCATGTCACAGTATATAACACACTTTTTAATAGGAAATCTACGAAATCGTGAAGTTGAAGATTCCTACTGTTCTATCTTCAATTAGCAAATATCTAAGAATTATTTATTTAAACGAGAAAACGTGTCTGGATAACTCAAAATATTTCGTTACCTGACGAACTATTAAATTATTGATGGATGTAGTCATTATCCCAATTATTAGACCTAACCTTACTGTTTATCACAGTTAGTTAAATTCCCACTGTAACAAATGTGTGCAGGAAACTGTTGATAAAAAATACTGACCACAAAATATACATTTAAAATTATAGTAAAGTACTTAAACTTTTAGATTATTCGAATACAGTTTCTTTACAACATTTACCCAACAGGTTTTATTAACACTGTAAGATTTTAGTAGCTATGTAATTTGCTACTCCTAATAACGCGTGTAGATCCATAAAGACTAATATTTAGTTTACTAACACTGTTTTATTTATTTTCATTTTTACTAACGATTTATGGAATCCATGAAATAAATAATTTCATTTTATTTAGCAATACCCTGAAAAAATATTTTTGGGTATTTTTATGGCAATGTTTTATTTTAGTGCAATACATTAATTTAATTATTACTTTTATTTCTGTGGTAATATTTCCTCAGCATTAAGCTGGTATATAGTAACATTACGGGCACTTTGCCAAGCAACGCTACTTAACAGGGTTGTTAAAAAAATGTGGGTAGGTTACTATAGGTACGGTTCATCTTGTAGAAAGCGCCTAACTATTCTGCAAGTGATCAGTATTGCCGCCTTCTGCATTGTGATGTATGTATGTATGAGCTTTCGGGTAGACCTAAAAGCTTTATGCTGTTAACTATTGCTCTTCTTTGATCACCTATTATTTGTCTGCTAATGTCTTACATGTGGGGAAATTTTTCTATGAATTTATTGTGTAGTTATTTGTGTCTCCGTCTAATTTCGTAATTTGAAAATAAGTTCGTAGGATAAATTCATTCATACTAGCATTCCATTTCCTACGACCTCTTACGCTGCTAGAGGTGGGTGCAGTATCGTCGGCACTAGGTGCCTCCTCCTTATTAATAATAATGGGGAATATGCACACATTTTTTTTTATTATAGAAATCAATCTTTAATTTCGAAGAAATATGAATGTAATTCTATTTTTCAATTTACTTTAACGACAAGCGAGATATAGCTGTTCAGTTTAAAGTTCCCGGGTGGACAGAGAGATCCGATATGGCAGATGACGTCACAATTACACTACGGCCATACGCGAACCATATAAAACTCCGTTTTGTAAGAAAGAGATAGAAAATTAACTTTAATTCCTTGTAAATCCTTCGTTTGTGAACCGATTTTCATTTTTATTTCACATTTTAGTATATGTTTAACTCGGCAGTAGGCGCGCCCCATAATGCAACACGGACTGTCGCTACCGGGTAAAAAATACCACATTACTGTTATGGTAAAAAATGGGGGTTTTTTATGAGTATTTAAAAAAAACATAGTTTTGAGTAATACTTTAATAATATTTTTACGAAAAAATGTGAGAATTAAGTACTTATCTCTTAATATAATATAAAAATAATAGGCTAGTTTCCTAAGTCTGATTATAAATAAAATTTCACAATTTACAGTAACATATGGGTAAATCAATAACATAAGTGAAATCGAAATTAAAATTTCTTACGAAATGAGACAATAATAGGCATTTGAAGTTAGGTGGGAAAGTCCATTTCTAAAGTGCGAAAATTCAATTAAAATACTATGCCATATCATAAATTACAGAATTAGTAGTAACTTTCACTATTAAAACATATTCATAAACGCAACATTTGATATAGCTGCCGAACAAAGTTCTTACGATATACATACAGTATAGAGAGCGGTGACGTCATAGCTTGCTACGACATTTTTATGAAGCGTTTTGAGCTCGCCCAAATGATGTGCTATTGAAACTGTAATATCTCCGGGAGGTGTCCAAATATCAAACTATTCTTTTAACATCACCTTTGCAATTGTGTGGTCCATTCATCTATAAAAAATAAAAAAATAGGAAACTACCGTATTATAATGAAATCCACAGAGTAAATTCTAATGTTTTTCACACATGACTTGAAAAAAACACAAAAATTAGACTCAAACATACAAAAAATAATAAAAACGTGATCATTATCTAATCAACATGAGGTAGTCTTACTCACAATAATAATTGCAGCATGCATTAATTTGGCTTTTTTTTGGATAAAGATCACTCAAAGTTTAACCATAAAATAATTACAGTCCTTATAATATATGTTGATATTGTTCTATAAATCTATACTTTTTCGGCATATTCTTCGCAAATAGAAACAGTATGTTCTCTACATATCTTTTTATGGCATTTATTGTAACCAGTTTTAGTTTTTGTGTCCTTCTTCCAAGGACACACTGCACATAGTGATGAAGACAGTTGCGTTCGCGGCTGGGCAGGGCAGGGCTCTTTCTTGATGAGTACGACGACGATTAGTTTTTTATTTTCTTGAAAATCGCTACCAAGTAAATACATTATTTTATATTTAGTATCTGTAGACAGGTTTGGGATAGTAGATCTGGTCCTAATGTGTGGCATAACAAGTGACGGTCAGCCTTTTCAAGAATTTTGTTTGGTGGCACAACATCACCGCGGTTTTCTTTATTGTTTTTACTATGACATACGCTTTTCTTAACGTTTTACATAAAGCAAGGGCACGTCATCAAGATACTGACGATATTTTTTATTCATACGAAGCAGAGGTAGTATACCCTCATCACTAGAAGTCGACATAGCTGAGGAGGACCTTACATATTCACTTTCTTGCTCTGAATTAGTTTCATGCTCACTATAATCCTCAATCCTTCTTCACTGTTTTCTAACGATAGGCACTCTTCTATTTGTTCTTTATAAAGAGGTATATAAAGAATCTTGAAAGTCTTAAACAACTAAAAATAGAATTTTGTCTGATAAAAATTACAGGACGTAAACAGTCGCTACCGGGTAAAAAATACCCATTCGCACTTTATAAATCCGTGATGGCTAAATGCTGCGTGCACACTGGATGCAAATTGCTATTAGCGGATTATCGTACGTTTCTCGAAAGGTACCTAAAGCAGCGCGACCGAAAATTAAGCACAAAAATAAATATTTACGAATTTATGCACTATGTGGTATTTTTTACCCGGTAGCGCCTACTGCCGAGTTAATCCTTTTTTCATAAGTTGTTGAAAAATTCAAGATTGCAGATTTATGCATATTCCCTATTGTCATTATTTATTCCCCCACTAATCCTCTCAACCCGTACTGTATACTCATCTCTACATCTTCTACCCCCAGGCGACGGCTGTCAGTCGTTCAACAAGAACTGCGCGGTGGGCATCAAGGCCAACGAGGCCCAGATCAACAAGATCATGCGCGAGTCGCTCATGCTCGTCACCGCTCTCAATCCTCACATAGGATATGATAAGGTGAGTCGGTACTAGTTATGTTTTTATTAAACCGACTGAATCATGACCTACTTCCCGGATTTATGGTTTAAGGACCAACTATTGGCCCTTAGTATTAATGTTGTCCACATTTTTATCTATCTTCTATAATAAAATGAATCGCAAAATGTGTTTGTAAGCGCATAACTCAACAACGCCTGAACCAATTTGGCCAATTTTTTTTTTTAAATGTTCGTTGAAGTCCAAGGATGGTTCTTACGGCGAGAAAAAATCGAATAATTGCCGGGAAAACCCTAAAAACAGCCCTTTTCTTTTTCACATTTTTTTGACAGGACGAATTCTGTCGGGTCAGCTAGTTTTCTAATATAGGTTTTCGGACTAAGATTGTCACACCGTGATACATGAAATTCTTGTACTTTTTTTTATTTAGATATCTTTTGAGTCTTTCACATCTTTTTATATTTAATTATACAAGCTACAGGTATATTGGGCTCTTACAGTAAAGCGAATGATATCAATAAAAAATGGACGGCAACTGTGCGTGTTGTAATGTTTCGATTTATTTATTCAGACTTACCCGGAAATCCTTGATAACACTTATCATATTACATGTCCATTTGGTAGTCCTTCCCACTAATAATGAGTAACGAATATTGTATTTTTTTTGACAAAGGTTTTAATTTTTCACTGTCTTTTTGGTGCTGCACAGAGCTCTAATGTAAATTAAAAATTGGGAAAAATCACATTCATCCCTGACTGGACGGGAACTCGAACCCACGATCTTGAGGTTACGCGCTCCACGTACTTCTAATTATACTATCCAGGCGTTACGTCATGCATATGAATTCTTCCTACACTTTATCCAAAAGGTTATAATAAATTAGTAACCACTGGCTAAGCGAATGTTTCTGCAATAATTTTTTTAAATGCATTTTTTCCCCAGGCGGCGCTGATCGCTAAGACGGCTCACAAAGAGGGAGGCACCCTCAAGGACACTGCCATCAAGCTAGGCATCCTAACCGCGGAGCAGTTCGACGAATGGGTGCGCCCCGAAGACATGCTCGGACCCAAGTAGACGACGACAGACGTTATGTAATCAGACTTGCGTTGACCACCTTTACAGAGCGCTACCAAGCGAGGGACGCTTTGCATATCTTATACACACTACCGCTATGGCAGAACAGCTGTTTACAGCTGTACAGTAAGAATGGTGTGCTATAATGACAGTTGTATTATCTAATTGTAATATCTTATACCGTGTTATGAAGACAGCCTTATTACGCCTGTATAGTAGAAACGGTTGTGTGAGAGAATGTGATTTGATAACTCTTCTATTGAATGGTATAGACTGGCGATAGAATGTTAAGGTAAAGATTATGACGCCATAGCAACAGTGATAGTTATACAATAATGCAGAAGAAAAAATAAATATAAAAAGAAACGATTTACATGTTTGTGCCTGTGAATTCATGATGTACTTAATTACTCCAGAAATACTGATTACTGGGAGGCCACATGTTTGTCTGTGCCAAACGTTTGATCTGTTGTTCTGTCAAAATTGCAAGTCTGATTATGAAACCATTCGAAACACTGTATTTGTCTCAGTATTGTTTGAGGATTACTACAAATTAATTTTTTCTATATTATGCATTTACATGTACAAAAGCAGTTACCATACAACATAATTATTGAGACATGTTCAACATTGTAAATAAGCCCATTGAATCATATTTCGTATTTTAGATCCATATTTTATTGCTGTTATCGTACTTTTAGACTTGTACCTATATTTATGTTCATGATATTTTGACAAACATAAAAGCAATTATGTTACAGAAACTTTTTATTTTGGATTGTTTTTCATCCATGAAATGTAATTTATGAAATAAATGGTAATTTTTATTTATTTCTAGTTTTTCATTATCTCCTGGGGGTTCCGACTTTATCCACTAGGATCCTATCCAGGGTCGGACTGAGCCGCAAGGGCCCGGGTGGCAAATCACAATCCCAGGGCCCAAGTTTTTTTTTTCGGAAGGGTCTGATCGCTGATGGCCGTCTGAGGCCTGTTCAGCTTCACCGGACTTACGGGTGAGCGGATGGCTCATAACCCTAAGTAGCCCAGGGCCCGAGACTATATCACGGTGATGGGATACTATCAAAAAATACTAAGATACACAAATCGAGATAAACAGTAATCGAATTAAATAATAATTACAGATAAATCCCATAACAAATAATATACAGGGTGCCCAAAAAATAGTGTCAAGCAAATGTCCTGAGTTAGTACACCCCATGCATGTTCCGCGATTTTTATAGCGTTCGAGTTATGGTTTTTTTCCTAAACTGTTGAGAATAATTGACAAAACCGATTTAGAAAAAATCCAAAAAAAAAAGTTTTTAATTTTTGTTTTTAATTCTTTTTGCAAATAAATTATCATTAAAATTGTGATATGTTTTCATCGAAATTGATTTGCAAAAAGATTTTCTAAAAAAGTCAAATACTTTTTTTTTAGAAAATTTTAATCGGCTATGTCAAATTTTCTCAAAAGTTAAAAAAAAATCATAACTCAAAAACTATAATTGGAAGTTTTTAAAATGATGGTACAAACTGTAAAATTACGTTCTGTAAATAATGTCTTAAAATTTCAACTTAAAATATTAGGAGGTAGCTGCATAGCTCTTTAGTAACCTTAAAAACTGCTTTCATAATCAATAATAAAAACTAGAACCTAATAGGTTACTTTTGCTGAAATCGGACTTCAAAGACAGAGATGTGGAAAAATCATAAATTAGCCATTTGATTACGAAGTATTATTTTGGACACTTTATCATTTCTAAAGTTAATTAGTTTGTTTGTTAAACCTAAATTTAATACAGGAACACTCAGATGAGATGCAAACATTAAGATGTCGTATATTTTTTTGTTTAATTTAAGTTTCATTGCGTTAACACTGTTTTCGCATGACGAATCCTGTTGTTACGACGAACTTTGCTTTCTTTACGGACTTTGAGTGCGATCACTAATAATTATTCAATAATCAAATACACTTCCTTTTTTTTCATTTAAGGTCCATTTCAAAACTTAATTTATTTTCAAAGTATCACGATTGTTAACAATCTTATTAACTTCAGAAATAATAAAATGACCAAATAATGCTTCGTAATCAAATGACAAATTTTATGATTTTTTCACCAAAAGTAGCCCGTTAAGTACTAGTTTTTATTAATGATTATAAAAGCTGAGCTACATCCTAATATTTTAAATTTGAAGTGGAAATTTAAGATATTATTTACAGAACATAATTTTTCCGTTTGTACCATCATTTTGAAAACTTCCATTTAAATTATGGAGACGAATATTTTAGGCATTAAAGAAGAACTCATGAAAATTGATTTGCAAAAAGAATTTCTAAAAAAGTTAAATACCTACTTTTTTTTAGAATTTTTTAATCGGTTTTGTCAAATATTCTCAAAAGTTTATACAAAATAATAACTGAAAAAATTGCGGAACATACATGGGGATGTTTCGAAGCCCCACGGGGTGTTCTATCTCAGGACATTCGCTTGACATAATTTTTTTGGACACTGTATAAACCTGGCTAGTATTTTTTTTTAAAGAGAAGAACTTTCAACTTTGTACTTAATTACTCGATTGCAAAAGCTGCTGTTTTCATCATCCTTGATTAGATTCGATTCTGTGTTCAACAGTTCCAACAATACCGGTATTTTAAATTTCGAAGATAAAAATCGTACGATTTTGTGTAAATAAAATGTATGGTGACTCATATTTTTTTACTTTCATTTAAGGAGTATTGAATACAATTTATTGCATTAACTTAGAATTTTTAGTTTCCGAGATTTTTCGGATTCTTAATGAGCGGACGCAATTTTATTTTTAGAACATGTTTGTGGTGGTCATTGGTTAATAGAACTTCAAGTTTGTGGGGGCCCTTGTCCCCCGGCCGCCATCTCAAAAAGGGATGAGAAAACACTTTTTTCACGATATCTCGGAAACAATGCGTCTTTTTTGCTTTAAATAAAATAAAAATAAGGAACGATCTCTTTATTTTGCTAATGACTTCTTTAATCTTTACTTTAGGACAAAAAGTCATTTTAAACATATTTGTTGGCAAGGCAATTTGCTAATAGCAATATTTTTGTGAGAAGCATAGTTTCCGAGAAATGCAAGCGGGCGACTCAGGCCTGTGGGGGGCCCGCGCAGGCTGGGGCCCGGCTGGCAAATGCCACCCTGACTGTATGGCCAGTCCGACGCTGATCCTATCCAAGTGAATTTGACATCAGAAATAGAAATCTTTACTAAGTATCTAATCCAAATGTATCAATAGTCACGATGTCATAAATCTGATTTGCTTCCCACTGAGGCACTGACCCTGAAACTGGGTACGCCTATATTGCTCACATACAAGAAGGCTGCCCACACACGTCCAATAATCGTTAACCGATTTTGTAGAAAAATGGAACGTACCAAAGTAAATCTAAATAATATCCGTCGAATAAATCAGCTCTCGACTATCGGTCCTACAAAGTGAGTTCTGGTTTTAGAGTCGCGCTGACGACACAGACTTTGTATTGGGCGTCGGCGCCGACCGGTCAGCGACTTTTAAAAACGATACCTATATCTCTATGAATACTGGGGGCTTATACAAAGTAACAACATCTAAACGATAACGAAAAGAACAAAATGTATGGGATTGACCACGTGATTTATCGCGTCTAATGTCAATCCCATACATTTTGTTCTTTTCGAACTTCGTTATCGTTTCGACATTGTTATTTTGTCTAAGCCCCCAGTATTCATAGAGATATAGGACCTTCAGACCCAATGGTAAGCGCGCTCGAGAACCAGCCTAATAGTAATAATTGGGAATAATGAAATGAAAATCCACCAGTTTGCATTTGCTTCAACTACATTATATTTAGCGATATAATTTTACACAATAAAATGTGGCCGTTCATACTGATAGATCTTTGGTTTATAGTTAAAATAAAGTCATAAATACATTGATACAACTATATCACATTTCAAAAATATTTCTCATGGAATGTACTGTTCTTTGGATTTGACTAGATACAAGTAGTTAACAGTTAGAGAGCTGGAATTTTCATAAAAAATAAACATTAACATAACATAAAACTTTCATAACCTGTTTTATAAGGAAAACCCAGACTTGGCAGTCCTTCCTATACCTATTTGGACTAGAATAAGCTATTATAACAAATGCATAGCATAAAATGTGGAAGGCATCTTAGATAACTGATTATGTAGAAAAGTGTACTCTTATAATTAATTACATAAATACATCTTTGATATTCTGGAACTGTTTTACCGCTAGGTCCACTGGCAAGTCGAAGTTGTGTGGGGTCAAACGATCGAGACTCTGCAGGGCATCCTGAAAGCCTGTGTTAACAATGTAACTGGTTGAAGAATAAAAAGTATCTATTAAAGACCGGCTTTTCAATATAATATTCAACCATACAACAAGTTTGTGGGAGTTCAACGCAGCACAGACAAAGGCCTTGAAGTGTGCATCATAACTCCTTTTGTAAGGCATATGTGATGCTAGTATACTGCCAATTGCACTTAACAAGCTCTGTTTGTTCGTTATAGCTGTCCCTCCCACAATATCCAAGTTAAAACTCTGACTCAACTTCCTAGCAGGTGTTGAGTTGAACCTATCACCATCATTCAAGTCATAGTATCTCAGAATAAGTTCCCATATATGACTAGTGCGAGATGTGGACGATCTTCGTACAGGGAAGCATCCAATGATAGGCACAAGGGAAGTTGACTCCGGACCCACTAGCCCATGTTGAAGTAAGTCACGCAAGTTTACCGCAAGATGTCTGCGAACAGCTGTTGTTAGTGGTGCATCATTGATAACAATGCCACCCTCTTCAGATTCGCTATCGTAACTGTCGATCATGGTGTGTGATGGCCTGTCTCGGGAGACAAGATGCACAACTGCATCAATCGACATTTCAAGTTTAGCCCGCAAGTTTCCCCAATGTGTGACAATTGTAGATGATTTCTGCTCATACCTCTTGCTTGTATTAGGTGAACATCCAAATTGGGACACTGTAAATATTTGAATCAAAGTAGATGCTTTTCTCATTAAATTAATTGTTTCCGTCCTCAAATCATCATTGGCCTTGTTTCTGTTAAAGTTTTTATCAAAATTCTCTGACTTAACCTTTGTAGTTTCAGTCTTTGGTACAATGTTGCTCTTTAGTTCTTCATGTTTCATTAGCTTAATGAATTTCTGCATGTCTTCAACATGCATTTGGAGTTTGCCGATAATTTCATCCTTGGACATTTGTCTGTCGGCATACTGGCGGACTGCACAGTTGATTTGGTGCCTCAGCTCATCTTCACTCAAAGGTTGTTGGCAGCCTGCCTCTAAGCTTTGATCTATTTCTGTTCTCAAATGCTCTATAAGTGTTCTGTGTTTGCCGTCACCTGTAATATAATAAAATAAATAAACAAGTGAGTAAAATATAATTGTAATGAGATAATATTATGACTTTACTGTCTTTGCTGATTACCCCTGCTATACCTACAAACTGAGATACCGGAAAGAGTGACAGTATCCTTACTAAAAACTCACACACTAAGGCATTGACTTAAGAAAAATTTTTGTGATTATAAAGTTAAGTGATTGCTTACTAGCTCTTTAGAACTAAATCTAATTTGACCAGTAGTTAGAAAAATGGGAACAAAGAACAATCACCTGTTAAGCTGGGGTCTGCTGCGAATCGCTCAAGTTCCTTCAGCTGAGCCTTGAGTCTCTCCACAAAATGACTCTGTCTTGTCCGTTGCCGCTTCATTTTCCTCTCCAGCTCCACACATTCACCGCAACTGGCATCTCCAGAGCTGCCCTGCGGCGCAGCCCTCGAGTCAGGAACACCACGCGACGTAAACTCTTCAAGCTCTTTCAACATAGCATCTTTCTCCTCCTGCGGCGCTTTTAGAATCTGCCGCAGTCTAAACTCAACCTGTGCGAGATGGGACGTCAAGGAAAACACAGACGACGACAGTATCTCCTGCTCCTCCTCCAAAGCGTGCAGACGATCCCCAGACGCGGTCTCCAGGACATTTTCCTCGCACAGAGACTCCTTTGGCGCTCCCAATGGTTCCCTTCGCGGTTCCTGCCAAATGGGGATCTCATTCTCGTCGTAATCGCTGCTGTTGTCCATTTTGAGTTATAAATAAAGAACGGTTCTATGAAACAGCATTGTGATTGTACATTTTGTGGGTTGCGAAAATAAAATCCTGAAAACACTGAAACTTGGTTTTGCTTAGTGAATGGTGAATGAAAGTTGACTTACGTCACTAATCACAACACAAAGAATATGACGTCAAGAACGAATGAACGAGTTTTCGTGACCGAATGTACAAATTACTCCACAGATAATAAGAGTACTCAAGTTCACAAGCTGGTAACTTAGTCAGGATCCGATATTTTGTACGTGAAATTATTATTATACTGATTAACGTATTTTTCGGAGAAATATCAGAATAAAAATGGAAATTTAAAATTGATGTAGCTCTAAATATTAGTCTTTATGGGTCTACACGCGTTATTATACTCTTTTTCACCTAACACAATGAAGTGTCACAGGGATCATCTTAGTTGAAAAAGACTATAGGAGTAGCAAATTACATACATAAAAACGTAGTGATTTCATTCTCTTTGTACATAAAGACTAATAATATCTGGGATAAATAAATAAGTGTAAGGGAACGCGAAAGTCTAAAATCTTGATGTAGCTCATTGGAACCATTTAATATACTATCCGGAAACGTGTCGCTTTGTTTGGGCTATCATATCCCGAAGCAATGTTGAATAATGCATGATTATATCGAAATTTGGATTTATTAGTACTTACAGGTATTTTTTTTTATTGCGCAATCATAATATTTTTGCTATGTAAGAACCACAGATAACATAACTATACAGATACCCCATCCCATACATTAAAACGTAGACATCATAACTCGGGCATCTCACGCGCCATGTCTGTTTTCCGTCTTGCACACCAGACGTCGCTAGCGAGAGCGAGCCATTCCCATCCAGTGTAAAAGCATGTCGAAAAAGCACACCAAAAGATGTCGCTGTAAAGGCTCCCCAAACAGCTTTACTATTTTTTATAGAGTCGCGGAACGACATAACGCGCGCGCGAGTAACCGAACCTCACACAAGAGCAGGGTTGCCTCCTTTAAGGAAAACGTCTCGCGCGCAAAATTCAAAGGACTGACTACTGCGACATACTGCGAAAGTGTACCAAAACAATATGTTCGTGAAGTTGATATTGCTTCGAAGCTGCGTGTCACTTGTACAAAAGGAGTTGTGAGGGCCTTTTTCGATAGAACAATGATTGTTAGGTACATTGTTTATTAGAACATTTTAATCAATTATTATTATTTTTAATTATTGTATTGAAACAGCTAAGTTAATTATTAAATTAATAAATATTGTTATGTAAATTATTACATAACAATAATAATTTACTAATTTACATAACAATATTTATTAATTCAATATTGATGAGTCATTATTATTGTCGTTTTAATTTAATAAAAACGTCAATAAAAAAATAGCAGAGAGCGTGCACTTAATATTTTAATCTGTGTAGCAGCGCCGTGTGCGCGCGGCAGCCCTCTTGAGTTTTAAAGCAAGCGCGGCCCGATCGTCGATAGGCTATCATCGCGCGCAAGTACATCGTGCCGCGCGAGAGGCGGACGTTGTACTTGCGCGCGGACTTTAGGCTTTGTTAAAATGTATTTAAAATAAAGTTGTTATTTTATGATGCGTAGTGAACCATTGATTTAAATAAAATTGTAATGGTGATTTATGACAATGCAGCAATAGGGTATTTGACAGTGGTTGTTATCCTTCCCATTTGTATAATAATCAGTAAGATTTAAAAGCAAATCAATATTATTAATGAAATGGAAACTTAAATATTTGGCGAAATGTGACAGCAAAAGACATTTAAAGTTGGGTGGGCAAGTCCATTTCAAAATTGCGAAAATCATTTAAAATTTCGTTGTCATCTTATAAATAACAGAATTAGTAACACTTTCATTATGCAAACATATCCATAAACGCAACTTTTGATGAACCTTCCGAACAAACTTCCTAGGCGCTGCATCTGCATACAAAGAACTTGCGTGTGACGTCACACGCCAGGGGCGGTTTGTATGGAGCGTTTTTGAGCTCGCCCAAATAATGTGCAATTAAAATTGTAATATCTCGCCGAGCTATTGAGATATCAAAGTGATACTTTCAACAGTGTCTTTGTGTTCAAGTGGTCCATCGAACCATATCAAAATAAAAAAATAGTCAAATACCCTATTCTAGAATGTACTTAAAACGAGAACATACTTAAAAGTTCACGATAGAAGAAATTCGAGTTATTGTGTTAAATAATATCTATATCATGTAAAAATTATAATATAATATTTCTTCTCTGGATGGCTGATTGGCTCGATGGCGTATTGGATAGTGCCCCTGTCTCATGCGTCAAGAGTCGTGGGACTCGTGGGTTCGATTCCCACTCGGGTCAAATATTTGTTTAATCGAACATCGTTGTTTGCGCCGTGTTTGGTGTGCTATTTATATACGTATTTTAAAGGTTATTTGTGATTTGTGATACGACTACTTACCACGGAATGAACACAATGAAAGTGATGTTGTATGATATTTATTTTATTTGAAGTATATATTTTTTGAGCAAAAACTCGAAAAATATTTAAAAAAGATTGTTATGCCCAATTATTAATAGTCGAATATTTTTATTAATTTTGTTGTTTTAGTGCTATTCAAAGCTCTAATGTAAATTTAAACATCTAATTTCTATTTATTTATCTATTTAAACGAGGACCCTGTTCAGGCGGGGTCAAGAATGCGATTTTTTTCCAATTTTTAAACTAAAAGATAGTTGAATAGTTCTTGTTGCGTTAGGGAATATTAATTCCTACAATGCGGAGAAATGTTACAAAATATTAATCTAAGGGAGAGTTAATCATTCTTGTAGTTGATAGTCAAGTAACTCTTCTTTTCTATATTTTCTTGTTTAAACAAAATAAATTAAATAATCTAGAATTATAATTTATTAAATATTAAATATACGCGAACAACGCCATCTAGTTGATGACTGACTGTGGTCATTTTTTGAACTAGATGGCGTTCTACCAAATTAGCACTCACGAAAACTACAATTTTTATTGAAAATTTAAATTTATGAAAATATTTATCTAAAAGGGTTTTAATTTATTTGATTATGTATTATTATATTTTTAAATACTAGCTTATATATTTTTAATGGTTGGATTTATCGTTTTCTGGGATTTGCATAATCATCATCAACGAATGAATACTCGTGTCGCCATCTGTTGTAGTTTTTAGGAATATCACTTTCAATGTATGGGATGAGACCCCATGGTAAGAACATAGGTATATCTCGGCAAATTCTTTCATGTTTAATTACAAAATTGCTGCATCAGTAACGATAATTAATTGGACTGACACAGCCGTTTTCGAAAGGAAAAATGGGCTGGTATTAAAATTGTCTGACGTTATTAAATTTCCCTGGCCTTTCATAGGACCTGTCTATCCTATCCTATAGATAGGGAAATTTGTTGAATGGACTTTAAAAGTAAAACTCATGATGCCCGATAAGGTTGCATATTAATAATAGGTACCTAAAGTAAGTTTTGCATTTCTGTCTAAGTATAGTAAAATGTTAAATGGAAAGCGTCGATGGCCGAGTGGTTAAGGTCGTTGCTTGCCATGCGAGAGGTCGCCAGTTCAAACTCCGCCAGGTACCAATGTGTTTTTTAAATTCGAAATTCATATGTAGGTACCATCATTCGACGCTTTAACGGTGAAAACATCGTGAGGAAACCTGCACACCTAAGAAGAAATTCTAAGGTTGTGTAGTCGACCAACCCGCACTTGGCCAGCGTGGTCGACTAAAGTCTTATTGCCCTAGTTTAGGGTAGGCCCGTGCCCCAGCAGTGGGGACGTATATGGCTTGATGATGATGATAGTGAAATGTTAACACAGGGGTCGGTACTGTTCGACGTGCTAGGTAATACCTGAACATGATTTTAAAGCTATCTATATTAAAGTATGACTTATCCAAAGCTAGTCTTTTTAAGTTTGTAGATGTGTACTTAGTTTTCCTTCATGCGTCCAGGCTAGTTATAAGTAATACCACAGATAACATGGGAAATACTAATCAAATTCCCTAAATGGCCGTAAGGTTTTTATGCCTTTGTAACTTCTCAGTGTCCAGCGAAGGTACAGCGAACCGCAGCTCTGTTGAAGTTAGCCATAGACTAGACTTAATATTAATTGTACTATTATTTGGAACCTAAGTGAGTAGTCAGGGACGGATTGTGAGTTTAGGGAGCTATTAGTTGTTAGGTACATAAGCCCCCATTCAAGCCAAGAAGGAGGGGGAAATAGCGGCTACCAAATATTTTAACAGTATGTTGTTTTTTAAGTTGCTTACTTTACCACCTCTTTTTAACTGCCTCGTTGGTCTATTGGTAGCAAGTGCTGCGTTAGGACCGAGAGGTCCCCGGTTCGAGAATGTATGAATTCTGTAATGAAATTACTCAGCCCGAATTTAGGAAGTTGGCGGTTGAACGCCCGTGCCTCGGAAAGCACGTTAAGCCGGTGTTCCTGCGCCCGATCCCTCATCGGTCATGTCGGATTGCCGTCTCACCGAAATATAAGATTAAGGGAATAGAGAGTGCACTTGTGTTTGCGCGCACACTTGTGCACTATAATATGTCCTGCGCACTTGGCTGATCTCAATTGAGATCGGCCGCCATGGCTGAAATCGGTCGGACGCCTTACTTTACCACCTGTTTAATTGAATACAATAATATGGAATGTTTTTATGTAAGACGTCTCAGGTGTCGGGGTCCATCCTCCGTCATAAATAGGTTTGGATGGCAAATGCGTTCGTATGGTCAGTATGGCGTTGCTAAGTCAGTGTCGTAGAGTAGGTATATGTATTCTATGAGTCAATGGCATGGCGTGGGTATGTTTGCACCCGTTTTGCCGCCCCCTGAAGTTGTCTAAAGTTGACAATTCCCTCCCCCACTCCTCGCAACAGCAACATAAAATAGAAATATATATTCACCGTCTGTCTGTGGTCACCCGCCTACGCTAAGCCACTGTGCTAAGTGCATAACTTGTGAACAGTTGGACCGATTGAGGATGTTCTTCGGCGCCGATAGATTTTTGTATGGGCGTCGGCGCCGACCGGTCAGCTTTTTTTTTTTTTTTTTCCTAACTGACTAACGATGATGGCTTGGAGGAGCCTTGTCATCATCACCGGGCTTGCGGGGGAGCGGATGGCTCTCACCCCTACGACCGGTCAGCGTTACTAAAAAACGGTCCCTATATGTCTATGCATACCGGACCTTCAGTGCTAATGGTCAGCGTGCGGTCAACATCATCATCATCATCATCAGCCCATATACGTCCCCACTGCTGGGGCACGGGCCTACCCTAAACTGGGGCGATAAGGCCTTACTCGACCACGCTGGCCAAGTGCGGGTTGGTCGACTACACAACCTTGGAATTTCTTCTTAGGTGTGCAGGTTTCCTCACGATGTGTTCCTTCACCGTTAAAGCGTCGAATGATGGGACATATGAATTTCAAATTTGAAAAACACATTGGTACCTGGCGGGGTTTGAACTGGCGACCTCTCGCATGGCAAGCAACGACCTTAACCACTCGGCCATCGACGCTCTTGTGCGGTCAACGCGACTCTAAAATCAGTCTCAATCGGTCCAACTACAACTACGGTCTAGAAACTTGCATTACCTACAGCCCACGTTTTTATGAACCCAGGGCATCAGGAAGATACGGTCCTGAGTTAATTTATTAGAGAGCAGGTTAAGAAAAACGGCAATAGAAAAACATATTTATATTTTAATACATTCTTATTATCTAGGTATGTTCAATACTAACACGAGCTTAATAAATAAGTTTACACAACGTATAATGAACACAAGCACAGGTTTCTTCCATTATCTTCGCAAAACTTTATCAGGATCTAAGCATCAGTTACTTATTGTAAGTAATGGTAAATAAAATATAATTTATAAATTAATATACTATACTATTAATATTCGCAAGTAGGAAAATACCGGTATTGAAAAACTAGTTTCGCAACATTTACTGAGTAAAAAGTTTCTTTTACAAAATAATGCACTCAATTATTTCAGTGATTTGCAACATCGTCATATTTTGTCATTTTCACATGTTGATCTTCGTACATCAAGTTTGTCCGTTCCCGTTCCCGTTACCGTTCCCAGCCCCGTTTTCTTTCCCGGAGTCCTCGTAGCCCTTCACCAGATTCTCTAATATGAATCGTATTGTCAGTTTGTATATATTCTCGATGTTCGCTGTGTATCTGTCTCCTAGAGTGGTCTTCGCAGCTCGCAGAAATGGCTGCTCGATTTTCTGCAATAGAAAAAATAATTATTTGTAATACCTAGTTAAGTTATTAGGTAGATAATGGTAGATAGGACCTAAACTACCTAGTTGACTTGTTCTAGAAGTAATTTTACTTCTACCTTTAACAATCCTACAAGAAAGACCATCCATGACCAAATAGGTCAAATTTTGAAGAAGGGTCAAATTAAAAGAACCCGTAATCGACGAGCATGCATCAAGAGATTGATGGATGTCAAAGAAGCAAAAGTGGCGTGGCAGGATCGTAGCACATTGCAGGAATTGATCTTTGCCTACCCCTCTGGGAAAAAGGCGTGATTTCATGTATTTCCATCCTAAAATAATGGGCGGTTAAGTGAAGATATACCTACCACTTTCGAACCTTACCTAAGTTTATTTACTTTACACAAAAAAGGTAAATCTCATTCAATTTATATCTAGACATTCACGAGCCGAAACAAATAGAACAATTTACTATTTCCATTTTTGTTGTTGACACTTCGGTTGTGTTTTCTTAGAAGACGCTAAATCTATTTAATATTTATGATCAAACTTCGGCCCGGGAATTGAGCACTAAATCATTTTCTCCGTTGCTAGTAAGTATTGTTTATTTCCTGCTTCAATGGGTGTCTTTATTGGAAATGTATTTTCCAATAAATGCACGGCTTTTTATACGTAGACTATTGTCATATCGTTTGTTAAAATGTGGAAAGTAAAGGCAACAGTCTGTAGCGCTACCATGAGCTTAAAACTTACGCGTTCGATATCGCCTACGTAAATATGTCTATGAAAAACTTGTAGGTACAGCGCCGCTGGTGGTTACGCGGAGAACTAAAATCGGTCGTATGAAAAAAACAACTCGATAGGTTTTTAACGTACGTAAGTTTTCGATAGCCAACTCATGGCAGGCCCTCTGTACAATATTAGGTATACTCTTACTAGCTGTGGCAGGGACTTCGTCCGCGTTTTCTCTCGTTTAATTTATACATTTTCCATTGATTCTTTGTTCCTATTGGTCGCAGCGTGAAATAGCCTAAAGCTTTCCTCGATAAATGGTCTATCCAACACAAAAAGATATTTTCTACTCTAGCCTGGGACTGGTAAATATAATCTGTCATACAGGTGCTCCTAGTAGGTACAGTTACCAGTCTCTCAATTTATAATGAAACGAAGTATCTTAGGACGTTTTTTGTAAAAAGAAAAAAAAAACAATATGAAATAATTTATTTAAAGGCACAGGTTATTTTTTTAACAAAATATCTAGTACGTTGTGAAATGGACTTTATATCAACGAGTAATAACTTTAAATTAGAATTTATCAAATCAAACTTGAAGCTAACTTAAGATTGATGTTCGTTAACTCAATCTTGCTCATGATTAAGTAAGTAGTTTATTTGAATTAGTTACTTTGCTTAATGCCACTGGAAAGTGTTCCTAATGGATTGAAATTAAGAATTAGTTTAGTGCACAAGAATGTGTGTATGCAACATTCATACTTTTTAAACTGAAAAAGAAGAAACCTTAAAACTTTTTCATTACTTTCCATATACATAGGTTAACTGATTATTTATTAACTGAAAATTACGAAGATAATAAGAAAACAAAATATATTTACACGGCCCTGTCGATTTTGCGCAGTACCTAATCATTTAATTTTCTCAGTACCTTTTTAGAAGTCACTTGCCACAGCATCAGATCAATGTATGTGATGTGTATTTATTGTTATTTGAAACATTAACATGCAGAGACAATAAAAAAATAACTTCCATTTAAACTAAGGTTAAATACATAGATTTTTTATAATATGTTCAAATGTGTAATGTCTTTTGTGAAGAGAAAATACAATAAATTCAAATTTGAACCTTCTCTAAGGGCCCCTAATAAATGCACCAAGTCATTCCGGTATTCTTATTACAACAGTAATCGCTGGCGAAATGAAAAATAACAAGAGACAAAAATGTTTTCAGCTTTCGTTACAAGGCACGGCCACGAGGCATTTGAGAGACGTAACCTATTCCTCTGAGGAATGCTGAAGTCTAGATTACGGTAGTTTCCTAGATGTCTGATTTTACAGAAGAAGTAGGTTAGGATATTTAGTCAAATAAAAAAAAACATATAAGTGTTTTTTTAAAATTGACGTTCAAATGACCGATCTAAATATATAAAAGGAGAAACTGACTGACTGACTGACTGACTGACATATCGACCCACAGCCTAAACGGCTAAACGTAGGCACTTGAAATTTGGACGGGCTACTTCCCGTAGGTACCGTAGAGGTGCACTAAGAACGGAATTCCCGAAATTCTCACGGAAACGGGAATAATCGGGAAAATCCTTTTGTATGAAAAATCTAAACCGCTTGAGCTAGACGCCTGAAATTTGGCAAGTAGGTACATTAGTAAACTTAAAGCTTAGTTATAACAGGATATTGTGAAATTCTCACGGGAACAGGAGTGAGCGGGGAAAATCTTTTGTATGAATAAATCTAAGCCGCGTAAGATAGATGATTGAAATTTGGCATGCTAGTACCTTAATAAACTTAAAGATTACTTGCAACGCGATATTGCGAAATTCCCGTGGGAACAGGAGTAACCGGGAAAAAACTTTTGTATGTCATGAAATTTGGAAGGGAAGTAGCTTAGGTACTGTAAAGGTGCACCAAGAAAAGAATTCCTAAAATTCCTTCGGGAACGGGAATTAGCGGGAAAATCCTTTTGTATGAAAAATCTTAACCGCTTAAGTTAGACGCTTGAAATTTGGCATGCAGGTAAATTTAAAGCTTAGTTGCAACAGAAAATTGCTAAATTCTCACGGAAACGGGAGTAAGCAGGAAAAAACTTTTGTATGTAAAAAAGTAAACCGCGTAAAATAGATGATTGAAATTTGGCATGCAGGTTCCTTAAATCCTTAAATCTTAGTAAGAACAGGATATTGAAAAATTCTTACGGGAACGAGAGTTAGCAGGATAAACTTTTATATGTTAAATCCTGTAGTCCACGCGAACGAAGTCGCGGGCACAGCTAGTAATCTCTATAATCAAATCTTAATTTTTTGGGGAAATCAAACAATGTATCCATGTTCCTAATCTGATTTTACATGCCGTTTCATAATTAGGAGTAGGTGATATTTAGTGATATTAATAAAACATAAAGTGATTTTTAAGCTATTGCATAGCTTTTATCGCGGGCTTTGAGCGCGGCGACCGAACCAAGAAATTCCGTAACGAAAAAAACCTCTCAATCGTCTAACGTCGTTTCAGTTAGGTAGACTTCGGCACGGTGTTTGTGTGCGTGCGGTTAGACGTATTGTACGACTCTACGAAACTCGCACGAATCGAGACGAGCTGCTCCGAAATCGGACGATGCTATGCAATACCTATACCGCGGCAGTCCCCGAGTGCCACACGTCTTTTTATTAAAGTTCAGGATGATCGATAATCTCTATTGTAATCGAATCTAAATTTTTTGAGGAAATCAGGCAATAAAAGACATTAACGTAGGATGGTCAAGTTTGACGTCATCATATTGAGGCTACTTTTTCATCAACAGTACTAACATATTTCCATAAGGAAACATATTTGTAAATGCAACATCTGATAAAACTGCCGAACAAAGTTCTTACGCTATGCATACAAAATAGCCATTGTGATAAAGGCGGTGTCATTTGTATGGAGCCTTTTTCAGCGGTCCTTGTCCCTAATGAGAAAGTTGAAATATTTTCACTTTCAGAAGTCAATTATCGAAGTATTTCAATGCACTTTAAAAAGGTCGGGTCGCTTCCCAATCGTTAAGTAACAAAGACGTAGCGCACTCAATTAATTATATCCTTTACCTTTCCGCCTGAAAGGTAAAAAAGATAGCAAAGTTCTTCGTTCTTCGCATTGTTTACTCTGGCCGAGTCAAAGGAGGTTTTTCTACTTCATTGTTTTGTACTCTTTCGAGGACTGTAGTAAAATACGATTTTATTTAAGTAGTACATTTAGATTGTTAATAAATGATCGTTTTTAAATGGAAAATACTTGATTACGAGGAGTCAGATCTTGTTATATCATTTTCTGATTTATTATACTTATTCATCCACTATGTGTTGGATAGTAATGATTAGTAATTATTTATTTTTACATTAAATTTAGAATATCGTTACTAACGGCTGAAAACTGAAATGAAATGTATTAGTGCGTTGTTTTACAGATTAATTAGGGGAGCAGTGAATACTTTACTACCATATAAATGATTAAATACATAGTATTTAAGCATCTAGTAAACTATCAAGTAGGTACTTAATTGTTATTTTATTCAATTTATCCCATGAAGGAAGGGCAAAGAAGTCTAACCCGTACAGCCTAGCCTTAAGTGGAATGTTAAGCCAAAAGTTATGACAGTATTTTCATGGTCATTCCACCAAAAAGTCGCCAAAAAGAAATCAAAATCTTTTCCCTTTCAGCGGGGCGGCTTGTTAAGCAAAGTGGAACTAGGTTTTTTTTCCAACTGACATACGATGATGGCTTGGAGTAGCCTCGCCATCATCACCATACTTGCGGGGGAGCCGATGGCTCTCACCCTAAGTGGAGCTAGCTTATATCAATACTATGTAAGAAAAGGATCCTCACCCAAAAATACTCAGCCTTGAACCCTGGCACCTGATGATGGGTGGCTCCCACATGCCTCACGTATGCGAAGAAAGCATCAATGTCTCCCAGACCCTTGATCCCTTCGTCCAGCGTGTGCATGACCTTGGTGGCGTGCTCAGCCAACTCCTCAGAGCTGAACTGCTCCTCATGGGTCTTCAAATCGCTGAACTTCTCGAAGAGATGGAGTAGGTCCTCGTTCTCTTCGAACAACCTGGAAAAGGTGACGAGATAGGTTTTTTTTATTTTGTAGACACTGTAAGGCGTGACATATTTTCATCATTAGAAAAATTTTACAGATCCTAAGTGTTGTGAAAATCTATCATAAAGTTTCATAAGAAATCGGGTTTGGCCTGTATGCACTGTTAATTCTAATATATAAACAGATGCTTACTGTGGAGTGCCTATTTCATTTCCTATCGTGATACGATAAATCGCTGACAAAACCAAGATTAAAATTAGTCTTTATGGGGCTACACGCGATATTAGGAGTAGCAAAAGCTACCTACTACCCGATAAAAAAAAAACCAAGATTACCTTAATTCAGATTAACAACTAACTTAATGTAAATTCGGTACACACGTCATCAAGACTACTTTAGTACCTGACTGTAGGCCCATACAAGACTTATCACGTAAGCTACCAATTCGATGATTCATTGAACTGCACTTCCCATTCTGGACCTTATCCCTTTGTTATAAAGACGTCAAGCTTTGCCACGTATGGCGACAATTTGGTCTAACAATGCGACGGCGTTCATTGAATTTTGTTTATGGTGTGTCCTGTTGACATGGCCGTGCTACAAGGGATACCATTAAAAATGTTGATACGTGCATACTACCACGCGCGTACTACGAAGTATTAAAGCTCTTCCTTTATGCTACAAATTAATACTTTTTTTTTTCGAAAGGAAAGCTGTTTCCCTCAGACGGCTTCTACAACTTCACCGGGCTGCGGGGGAGCGGAAGGCTCACACCCCTAGACAAATTAATACTGCTTGTATTAACACTTAGCTTGGCTTAGTTTTTGGGTAGCTATAACTTTTATGGCTTCGGGTGTAGTATTATGGTCATTGCTGAATAATGTAGTTGCTATGCTATGTACTATAATATATATTTTGTATGTAAATGTAAATAACGTTTTAGTTTCACGTTTCGTTATTACAGCCAAAGAGACAAGACATTGAGAAATAGGTATGGACCAATAGAAAATATAATGTGCCGTAAAAATATGATATCACAATTTGTATTACCTGTCTAATAGCTTTTTCTACGTGAGCTGGCCTGTCAGATATAGGTAATAAGTATATACCGCAATGCTCATTTCCGAAACCAACAAAATACTCATCAGACCTTAATAAACATCCACGTACACGATAAATAATAAGCGAGCCCTACACACACAATAATCACAAAGCTATCGGAACCCCCTCCTAGTGGGGTGGGGTCTAGAGATTGCCAGACTGCACCCTCTAATCCCGCTTTCTCGGGATTCTTCGCGGCGACCTAAGAACCCGGGATTAGTACTACAAGTCTGATAAATATCAGCGATTTTTGTTTATTGTATAGTTTTTCTTAGTCCATGAAGGCAGACCTTTACAATAAACCTCAGTGGATAGCCAACGACAAAATTTTGTAGGATTAAAAATGGTGAACTCGTATGATTTTGACAGCAAAACCTGAACAACTATAAACTGACTGTCTTTGCCAGTCATGTTTCTAAATGTTTTAAGGGTAGACAATTATAATCAGTTTTTCTCCAACCAACAAAATATATACTTAATTTTCTCAGAGTCAAGTTTAGAAACAGTTACTGTGATTGAATTTCGGGTACCGTCGGATAACCGTATCTACTAAGGGTTCGGTAATGTTTAAATTAAAGTGATCTTAAAATATTGGTGGTCCATAATAAACAAGTAGGCACATCTGTGCCCAAAGGTACGTATCATGTGTAAGAATAAAAAAAATAGTGGCACAGTCAGGTTGTTTGCACAAAGTCATAACTCTATTCAGTTATCTGTTCTAGGAACTCAAAAACGGTATCTACTTCTGAACATACGATAATGTTACTTCTTGGCAACAAGTTGGTCCGGGATTTCGGGACCAAATCGCTCATCCCGGCACAAAATAAGAGCTAGCCTAACAAGGACAGGACAGGATGCAGTAATCATCTGGGCAAGGTAAATCTTTGTTTTTTTATAATTTAGGAAGAAAACACACTTAATACCCTATGTATTTCACTTCAATAGTGCGACATACCGATAACTCGTTAAAATTTAGGATCAATCTAAAAACAATGGTTTAACTTGTTTGATATATAAAATATTCGTAACATTTAGTAAGAGATTCGTAAATTTTTGTTTATTATTTAATTAATTTTACATGTCTATTACGTAAAAGTGTTAAGTCAGCACTTGATAAGTCTACTCAATTGTCCCTGATGTTATATTATGCAGACCTTTACTTTTTTGATTGTCACTTGTTTGACCATCTGATAAAGTAGTACATGTGTCGATTTGATTTGATTAAGCTATCTTTCAATTTAAGTTCTAATATACCAGTCACAATGTCGTGTCTTCTGCTACTACGGTTTCAAGTCTGCTACGAAAGTTACCTAAAAGCGTAGATGTAGTCAAATTTTAATAATCTGCTCGGTCGTTCCTTACCTAATTTAGCGCGCAAAAAAGCTTCATTATCATAAATACACCCATGGGGCACTCTTAACTTACCTACCTGCCAAATATACCTACCATTATTACATACATACATAGAATCATAAAGGGGTAGGCAGAGATCACTTCTTGCCATGTGCTACGGTCCTGGCACACCAAATTCGCTTCATCCACGTCCATCAACCTCTCCATACACGCTCGTCGATTACGCGTACTTTTGATTTGACCTTTCTTCAAGATGTGACCTATTTGGTCATGGAAGGTCTTTCTTGTTTGTTACATACAAAAAGGATTAATGTGAGTAAGAGCTCGTACTTAATTTATTACATTACATTTAATTGTATGCCTAATTAACAGACTCCAGACTGCCGACTCGAAGGCAAGTTTGATTGTAGCCAGTTCCCGGGACGATTCTCAGTAAACACTCTAATTGATACAACTATTTACGAGACTCGGTATACGGATACCGGCGAAGTTGTGTACAAGTTAGTCAAAGAGCCCAGCTACGAGAAGTACTTTGTTGTTGAACATCCTTTTACAATGAATTTCTTGCATCGATGCATTCTGTTTCTGTTTGCGCTTTTATGATTATGGTGAACTTGTTACTGTGATTTGAATTTTTTTAAATTCGATAGATGTTGTTATCACATTAAAATTCATTTTATATTAATATCTACTAACTTCTGATATCATTAGATAGTATATCAGTTGTTTCCGATGTACGTCTGTCCCAATGTATGCTTAGATTCTTAATTACGCAAGGGGTTTTGAAGCGATTTTTGTTTTTCAAGAGTAAGGTGTATAGGTAATATGCTTTACATATGTATAATATACTCAAATAACGGGCGGGTCACGGGTTCCATATAAAGTAAAAAAAACAATGAATTAATTCAATGTAAGCGCTACTACACGCTGATTATGTATCACAGAAAAGAGTATTTCTGTTTATCATTAACACTCGAATAACAATACTGTCTACTCCCGGACTATACATATGTGGACGGCTACATTAGGTATCTACTAGTCTTACTGAACTTGGAGAGATATTTGCCTAAGGCGCTGTGTACAAACCTCTACGGTATCGAATGAAGACCAATCGAGTAACGAATTGAGTACTTCTCTTTGGTAGAGTATGTAATGTTTTGTTTTGTGTCGATTAAGTCTTACTATGGGAGACTCATTCTTCTATTAATGCACATACACATACTCCATCTCGCACCGTAGGCACAGGCTTGATATAGGTTATATTATTATAGACGATGTCTTATGTTCTCTGGGCAAAAGGCGTAATGCTATGTATGGATGTAAGATGTTAAGGTCTATAAGGCAAAGGCCATGTTTGAAATCTAAAGTCAAGTAGTAATACATAGAGTCACGCCTTTTTCCCAGAGGTGTAGGCAGAGATCACTTCGTGCCATGTGCTACGGTCCTGGCACACCACTTGCGCTTCTTCCACATCCATCAAACTCTCGATGCACGCTCGTCGATTACGGGTAATTTTGATTTGACCTTTCTTCAAGATCTATTTGGTCAGGGAAGATCCTTCTGGGTCTTCCCCTGTCGACATTTTCATTTATATTCTCTCTATATATTCCTTTTGTTAGTCATTCGTCCTCTCAACATGACCAAACCATCTAAGCATACCTTTTTTTTTAACGCGGAGTACCTATGCTTGATGTACCGTCACCCTGGGCAGGGGTTTACCCAAGGTGGTGTGTGGGACTCCCGGCTGCCGGTACTGAGATGGAAGGGACCAACAGCTGCTCCTGGGCTAAGGTGCAATGCCCTGGGGTGTAACCACTAAACTCCGCGACATACCTCATCGCCTATTGGTGGTGCCGTGGTACCTGGCAGAGCCTCCACTCACAACACCACCGGATCTAAGCATACCATTCTCAACCCAAGTCACAAACCTAAACCAAAAAAGAGATATAGAAATACGACAGATTTAATATAGTAGAAGCAAGTAGTGTTCGAGACAATACTATATAAATAATGTATACAAATTCACTAATTACTCTTGTATTTTCCTAAGTTTAATTGGATCGGTAGAAAAGTTGACCTCCTTCCTTCCAAGTTCTCAGAATTGATGTTTATCTAACGAATAATTTGAAAGAGCACCGAGGGTATTGGACTTGAAGTTCTGAGCATAGTTTAGAAAATAAGTCTCCCGTGTTATCCAATAGAATCTAATTATTATAGATCGTTTTGAATGAAGCGAATATTTTGTTGACCACGTTGCAAAGTTTTTGATGTTATCTAAAATTAACGGTAGATGTTTTTATCCCTTAATCTGAATAAAAATAACTAAGTTACGACGACTACTGCAGACGCTTAAGCTAAGCTTTAGGCTAAGGGTTCAATACGGTGGCGAACGAGTTCGTATATGCTCATCATCATCAGCCCATTCCTGTTCACTCTTGAACATAGGCCTCTGCAAATGCTCACCACATCTGTCTACATATCTTCGGATACGCGCTCTTATATCCTTATAAACTGTATAATCCGTAATTAAATAAGAAAAGCTATTACAATGAATAACAGGATAAATAAATGGTACCGGGGCTTAATGCCAAATAACAAAGTATTTTCTCTTAGAGTTCAAATATTTAACTTCTAGAACAGAATAGAACACGTTTTACTTAGCAAATAAACATGTAAAAACAAAACTCACAAATCTAAAACTTACAACAAACTTAGCTAAAAAGCCTCCCACTCAGCACTGTTCTAAGATCCCTTAATTATAATACATTTTGTTGTCAGTAGGTTTATAATAAGAGTAAGCATTATTACAGCAGCAAATATCTCCCAGTACTTAATAACCCCAGTGCACACTCATGTGTAACGGTCCCTTTGTGGTGACGTCAACATTGTATTGCGAGTGTGTTCTTGCCTTTGTTTCGTTTTGTCTAATTTCTTACTTTGCCACGCTTTGTGATCTTATGTTGTTCAGAGAGGAGAAATTGCGCGGCCTTTTAAGAATAATGCATGATAATTAGGTACGTTTTTCCTGTTATTTATAATATGCGTTGTTCCTCCTATACCTCGTTGGTCTATTGGTAGCAAGTGCTGCGTTAGGACCGAGAGGTCCCCGGTTCGAGTCCGGGGTCGGGCAAAATTTGTGTGAGTTTTTCTGTAATGAAATTACTCAACCCGGAGTTAGGGAGTTGGCGGTTGAACGCCTCGGAAAGCACGTTAAGCCGGTGGTCCTGCGCCCGATCTCTCAACGGTCATGTCAGATTGCCGTCTCACCGAATTATGAGAGTAAGGGAATAGAGAGTACACTTGTGTTTGCGCGCACACTTGTGTACTGTGAGATCGGCTGCCATTTCTGAAATCGGCCGGACGCCTTATAATATGCGAATAACATTGATACCCGGCGGGGTTTGAACTGGCGACGTCTCGCATGGCAAGCAACTAGCTTAATCACTAGGCCATCGACACCTTTTTTAAACGTATTGTCATTTATTTACTAGTGAATCTAATTGACTGATACGACTTGCAGTGACAGTGCGCTCCGATAATCGATTTGGAGGGAGGCTAATCGAATGGAGTGAGCTGATCATTAATTAATGATAATTGCCGCACGTAGCTGAGTAGTTAATGGCCAATATGGAGCTTGATTTAGTCATTATACGATAGGAGCGCTGGAGTTAAAATTATGACGGTGAATTCCACACCTTGTTACTCTCACAATTTTTTTTCCGATCTATTTCTGACCAATACCAGCCGTTCTACGCATACGACTAACGACTACAAAAAAAAATTGTTAGTATTCGTTTTTGGTATTATAAAGGAATAGTACTTTTTTCCTAACTGAATACGATGATGGCTTGGCTTGGCCTTGTCATCATCACCTAACTTGCAAGGGAACTAATGACTCTCACTCCTAAATATTTAAGATGCGTTCCTAATTTAACGCCACCTTCCTAACTCCGGGCTGAGTAATTTCATTACAGAAAAACTCACACAAATTTTGGGGACGTCTCGGTCCTTACACAGCGCTTGCTACCAATAGACCAACGAGGCAGTTGGTCTATTGGTAGCAAGCGCTGCGTAATCCTTACTAATATTATAAATGTGAAAGTTTGTAAGTATGGATGTATGGATGTATGGATGTTTGTTACTCTTTCACGTTCAAACTTCTGAACAGATTTTCATGAAATTTGGTATGATGGTAGCTGGCACTCTGGAATAACATATAGGCTACTTTTTTTTATCAACCCCCATGTGGTTCATTGGGGGGGTGAAAATTAGTATGGGAGAATTTTTACGTTTTGTCGATTTTTATAATATGGGAGATATGGGAGAACGTTGACGGAACTTTCACTAATAAATAACAAATTTTACAAGGCATGTAGGCTATTTTAATACATCATTGCTACTAAAATCCATTAATACGCGGACAAAGTCGCGGGCGGCCGCTAGTAATGATAATAAAAATCAAGTAATGTGTAAGTAGGTAGGTACACTCCTTCACAAAATGGAACGTGGTTTCTCCGCTTTACCCACGAACACAAAATCATTATTCGAGATTTTGTTCACTCCGCGCATTCGTTGACGAATTCGTTCCTTTGTTCCGATGACGACGTTTAATGAAAAGTGCTCGTCTGCTTTTAATTATGCTCTTTATTACACCGAGGCGATTAATTGCATCATATTTAATACCTGCATTTGGTTATTACTCCATTTGAATACCGCCATGATCCGTGGTCGTTAAAGCTGGGTATATTTATAAGAGCTTTATATAACTACTAGCGTCTGCCCACGACTTCGTCCACATGGAAATGTGGAAATTAAAAAAGCCTATAATGCATTTTTGTAAAATGGGCTATGTTTCAGTGAAAGTCCCGCCGAAATTGGTCCAGCCGTTTCGGAGATACTATATAGATTTCGTATTACGAAATATTACAGGTAGAAAGAAAAAAAGATGTCAAAATTAGAAGAACAAACATAACTTATTAGGATCACTGTCGCATTCAATTTACTATGGTTAGTCGTAGCTTGTATGGTTGTTTATCTACAGTAAATATGAGAGCCCGATGAGAGATCGGGTGCAAGGACCACCGGCTTAACGTGCGTTTCGAGGCACGGGCGTGCAACCGCTAACTTTTTAACTCCGCGCTGAGTAATTTCTTTACAGAAAACTCACATATTTTTTTCCCGATCCCGGACTCGAACTGGGTACCGCTCGGTCCTTACGCAGCGCTTGCTACCAATAGACCAACGAGGCAGTCACAATAAGTATATAGGATAAAAAGCTCACCTAAACCTCACAAGCAGTACCGAATTGACTTAATAAAAACCCCTTCGCCCCTCCAGTATACTCTACGTGCTACCTACCTGTGAGCGTGCTCTAACAACCCAACAAAGTCACGACACAAAAGAATTACGTCCGAATCAACAATGAAATCCTTTTAAAAAACATTTTCCTACCCGCTACAGTATATGCGGAGTCACAGAGGTGAGCTGTGGACTGTAGATGATAGATATTACGGTGCACCAGTACATTTAGTATAGTAGTAGGCACAGTAGTAATCCTGTACCCTTTAACTTTTCAATTAAAAAATATAATAGTGTGCCTGAACCGGAATGCACAAAACATCTCGCCAAATGACGGGCGGTAGTGATTAAACTTTCTTATAGATCTTCAGTCTTGCCCGTGATGACGAGGGTTGTAAAGAGTACGAAACGTCGGGTCTCTAAATAATATGTTTAGAAATATACGCGAGTTTAATCCGTAAAATTAGTTTTATTTTAAAAAATATTCTCCGAATTCAGACTAATATACACCGTGAAATTTTAGTGGTGGTATGTATTGTAAGGCCTTATCGCCCTAGTTTAGGGTAGGCTCGTGCCCCAGCAGTGGGGACGTATATGGGCTGATGATGATGATGATGTATTAATACAAGCTATCTTCCTGGTTGTCATCTTTACCCGTACCTGTAGGTCCACAATATTTAAAGACTGACTTAGCCAAATAGTACAGTTTTTCTAGAGTTTTAGCGAGACTATCGAACAGCGTTTAATATTTATACTTAGAAAAGATGACAACGATAAATTAACGGACTCACTGCCACTTGTCTCTCTGTGCCTTCCTGCCTGAATAAAATATGCTTAACGCCACCAGTGAGGGCAGAAAATTGATATACCCAAGGTATATACATTCATATCTACCTACCTACCTCAAGAAAAGCGAGTGTATATGAATTTTAAATGGCAGAACCGAGTTTAAAATGAATTCCGCCGGGCATTGGGGGACAGACGGTGTTAAAATTTAAACCTTTTAGGTGTCGGTATCTTGGGAATGCCGGTGTCCCAAGACTGGGTGTTGGGCCGACGGGTTAAGGGTCGTTCACGTTTGCATTTTGAGCCCGTGGTGTGATTGACGGAACACTCGAATGTGGAAAGGATTTATTTTTGGGTTTAATTCAATTTAAAGAGGAATAAATTTGTCTTCACTGACCTAGACCAAAAGCAATGTCATTCTTGAATAAGACCCGAAAAGCAGTGGCGTAAAAAGGACTAATGGCACCAGCGAGGCCCTTTTGCTTGTGTTCCCAAGATCCACTCAATCCCGGGGCAGAAAAAATTTTGGACCCCCTGCCATTATTAATAATTTACACTTGTTACAATACATATATCTATAACCATCCATGCTACCCCGTAATTTAGGGCTTTAAAGATTGCCGCGAGGCCCCATTGAGTAAGAAAAACTAAAACGGAAGCCCCATTTCTCCTAAAACTCCAGGAACTATGGTCTAAAACTGCTTTGAAGCTTTTGATGATTTGTCTATTTATTGGCCTCGGCGAACTATCATACCGCTAATAACTTGTTTTTTCACCTTTCTAAATTCCTTTTCCTGAACCTACTCCGATCCTGACAAAAACGAACACAAAAAAATACCAAAACCGGTTCAGCCGTTTTCGAAATTTGCAAATAGCAACACAATCGTCGATACAATCTTTGGTAGGTAGACTGTATCCAACCCAATACCATGTTCAGCTGAAACCGTTTCAAGGAGCTCCAGCATAAAAGGCGTACCCCAAGGGGATTACAAGCAGTATATTGTTGCGGGAACGGGGTACGTTTAATTCAAGATACGCCAAAAGTCACCAAAAGACAATTAATTTATTTATCGACTAACAATTACACAATTAAACACAATTAAAAACACTTAATAACAACACTAAACACGGAACACTAAATTACACTAAAGCACTGAATCACACTAAAACACTGAATTTCACTGAAACTATTCGCAGGTAACGCACTCGATCACTTCTAGTTCGCAGAAGACTGATTCGCTTCGCTTTCCAAATCGGAACTGTCCCGTCGCGTCGTACATCCCGCTTTTATATCCAGAGACGCAGCTCTTCGCGTGGTGTCGAGAATGTTCTCGCGGGGATCGAAATTTCTAGAACTCGCTGGAGCTTGCTCCGACCGACCAGAGTGTGTGACGTAGTATCGTGCAAGCGAATATAGACCTTATCCATACGACGATAAGACTAATTTCGCTTGCACGGTCTCTCAAGGTCGTAACATTATCCCCCTCTTAGTCATGCTCGTCCCGAGCATCATTTGACCCATGGTAACGAGCCAATCGATCAATGTGAACAATTTTCGGCTTGCCTCTTGTCCCTTGTTTGATCCGATAGGTTAAGTCGTTCAGCCTAGTGATGATCTTGTATGGTCCTTCCCACCTTGGCTGGAACTTCGGTGATTTGCCCTTCTTCCTGAGTGGGTTGTGTAACCAAACCAGACTCCCTTCATCGAAACCGTCGGTGTTGGCTTTGCGGTCGTAACGGGTTTTCATTCTTTCGCTGGATTTTAGACTGCAGTCTCTAACGAGAGCATGTACTTCATCCAGGCGCTTCTGTAGGTCAGCCGCATATTCGGTTACTGGTTTCGGAGCTTCTGGCGGTGTCCCAGTCAACGCGTCTACCGGAAGCCGCATTTCTCGACCGAAGTTTACCATTGCTGGGGTTGCGCTGGTGCTATCGTGGATCGCAGATCGGTAGGACAGCAAGAAAAGCGGTATGTACTGATCCCAGTCTCGTTGATGTTTGTCCACAACTTTGGCCAAGTGGTTTTCCAACGTTTGGTTGAATCTCTCGACCATGCCATCGGATTGCGGGTGTGCTGGTGTAGTACGGGTCTTATGCATACCCAATAGTTGACAGACCTCCTGGAACAGTGCTGACTCAAAGTTTCTTCCTTGGTCAGAATGTATCTCAAGAGGCACACCAAATCGGCAAATCACCTCGTGGACTAACTTCTTGGCGACCGTCTTTGCTTCTTGATTAGGCGTAGCGAAGACTTCAGGCCACTTAGTGAAGTAATCTTGGACCACAATGATGTACTTGTTTCCCTCATCGGATTCTGGAAAGGGGCCAGCTACATCTACTGCGATTCTTTCCCATGGAGCGCCGACGTTGTACAGCTTGAGTTTGCCCTTACTTCTGGTTTGTGGGCCCTTTACTGATGCGCAAGTCGTACATTTCTTGCACCAGTCTTCAACGTCCTCCCGACAGTGAATCCAGTAGAACCTCTGTCTCAGCTTCTCTAGGGTCTTCTTCACGCCTAAATGTCCCCGGATACCCCATCGTGTATGTACCTCAGTAGAGAAGCAACCTGTTTACGGGGTACAATCAGCTGTAGTGTCGTTTGATCCCCTTTTGGTGTTTCCCATTTCCTGAAGAGTACTCCATCCTTAATCTCCAAACTGTCCCATTGTGCCCAGTAACTTTTCGTGATGGGGCTTGATGATGCTACATGGCTCCAAGAAGGTTTTTGACCTACTTCTTTCCATTCAAATATTTTCCTCAGGTCACAATCCTCTTTTTGAGCCTTTTTGATAGCGTCTTCGCTCCATTCATTATCAAGTCCCTGGGTGGTAATCATCCGGACTTCTTCTTTAGTCTCCGTCTTAGAACAATGACTGCAGGCCACAGGACAAGGTCTCCTTGATAGGGCATCGGCATTCAAATGCGTTCTACCACTCCGATGTTCTGTTGTGAAGTTGTACTCCTGTAGCTGCTCTAACCACCGCGCCACTTGTCCTTCAGGGTTCTTAAACTGCAAGAGCCATTTTAACGCAGCATGATCTGTCCGCAGGGTAAACTGTCTTCCAACGAGGTACTTGTTGAAATGCTGTAGAGTCTTCACTACCGCCAACAGTTCCTTACGAGTCACACAGTAGTTCCTTTCAGGTTTTGAAAGTGTCTTACTGAAATAGGCGATCACGACTTCCCGTTCACCTTGCTCTTGCGACAGAACTCCGCCTATGCCAGTGTTGCTGGCATCAGTGTCCACGATAAACCTTCCTTCTCTGTTCGGGTAGCCAAGTATAGGACTGGTGCAGAGGTGTTCTTTTAATCTGACGAAGGCTTGATCACATTCCGAGTCCCAGGCGAATACTCGTTTATCTTCCGTGAGCCGATGAAGAGGTTTCGCTATATCAGAGAAGTTCTTTACAAAGCGCCGGTAGTATGCGCATAAACCCAAAAATGATCTCACGTCGGTCTTGTTAGCTGGAATAGGCCATTCTTGGACAGCTTTGATCTTCTCTGGGTCGGTCCTTACACCTTTCGATGAAATAATGTGGCCTAAATAGGCGACTTCTTCCTTGAAAAACGTGCATTTCTTTGCGCTGAGTTTTAAGTTTGCTTCTCGTATTCTAGTGAAAACCTTCCTCAGGTTACTGACATGCTCTGTGAAATTTCGACCCATGACAATGATGTCATCCAGATAGACCAGGCATGCATCACCCAGAAGTCCAACCAGTACCCTTTCCATCAACCGCTCGAATGTCGCCGGAGCGTTGCAAAGACCAAAGGGCATGACGTTGAACTGCCACAATCCATTCCTAGTTCCGGTCGTAAATGCCGTCTTCTCCTTGTCTGCTGGATGGATGTCTACTTGCCAGTACCCACTCTTAAGGTCCACTGTTGAGAACCACTTCATGCCGCTCAACATGTCCAGTGTGTCGTCTATACGGGGCAGAGGGTAGCTGTCCTTCTTCGTTGCATTATTCAACAACCGGTAGTCCACACAAAACCTGGTGCTGCCGTCCTTCTTCTTTACCAGGACTACTGGCGAAGACCACGGGCTTGTTGAAGGTTCTATGATGCGGTTCTTCTGCATCTCGGCAACCATGTCTGCTACCTCCTTCTCTTTGGCAAATGGAAGGCGTCTAGGCCGCTGCTTTATTGGTGACGCGTCTCCCGTGTCTATTCTGTGTTTAACGAGACCTGTCCTTCCCAAATCATGGTCACCCTTCGAAAATATGTCGTTGAAATCTAGCAACAACCTTTTAGCTTGCTGAAGTTCCCGCTCAGAGAGTTTGTCCTTACAATTTGCTAGGAGCGGCGTGACGTCATCTCCTTGACAGGATTCCGGTTCCCGGGTCCTTTTCAGCCTTCTGATGGATTGACCTGCATCGCACCGTCCGATGACACAGTTTCTTCGTAGCTGCACTTCATCTTCGCTAAGATTGATGACTCGCACCAGCGCTCCTTTTCCGGTCATTGCCAGAGTTCTTGCTGTGATCCAACTCGGGTGGTCGCCGCAGTTTTCTATGACGACGCTTCGCCCTTGACACGCAGTGTAAGGGAATCTAACTTTGACCAGAGTTTCAGATCTCGGCGGTAGGGTCGTATTTTGCAGGCAGTAAACTGCGCATGATCTCGCTCCCTCTAGGAATACTTCTTGTTCGGGGAAACTAAGTACTCCTTTAGCGACGTCTACCACACACTTCTGGTCTCTTAAAAAGTCTAATCCGATGATGCAGTCGTCCGTGATGTCTGCTATGAGAACGCCGTATTCAAAGGTTTGTTCTCCAATGGTTATGTTCGCCATCGTCTCACCGAAGACGGTAACTGGCTGGCCTGTTGCTGTTTGAAGCTGAACGGATGGTCTCTGATTCCACACAATAGTCCTTTTCAATAGCTCCGGACGCACTATTGTTCTTGAAGCACCGGTGTCAATAGTAAAATGACACGTTACGCTGTTCAGCTGTCCAACCACAGTAAGATTGTTCCCATTACCAATCTGTGAAACAGTAACGGTAGGGGCTCGATGTTGGCCAGCCAGCGCCCGCCCCACGGCCCTGGCTCCTGACAGCTCTTCTGCGTCCACCTGTGTAGAGGACGCTACTGTCGTTCTATGCGGCCATCTTTGCCTGGGGCAACTACTCCGAATATGACCCCTCTCGCCGCAGCCATAGCACATCGGACCCAAAGAAGGTTTTTCCTTAACCACAACCTCCCGAAGTCGTTGAGTTCTAGCGTCTTGACGCACGGCTTCCACCTCCAAAGCATGGGCCAGAGCTTCCTGTAAGGTCTGATGATGGCTCAATTTCACGGTGTGTCTGACGTCTGCGTCTCTAATTCCATCACAGAAAGCTTGCGGGATCATTGATTCCACCATTGTCGGGCATGACACGTACGCACGTCTGACTAGCCTTTCGATTTCCGTAGCCCATTGCTGCAGACTCTCACCAGGCTTCTGCTGTCGATCGCGGAGTTGTGCTCTATACGCGTGTTCCAGGTGTTTGTCGCTGTACCTGCCTTCTAGTGCTCTTTGGAGAGCACCTAAAGTTCTGTTATCCGAAGGCAGGTTTTCCAACGTGAGCAGGGCATCTCCACGAAGAGCCAGAGTCAGAGCTATCAAGGACTCTTCCTCGTTCCACCCCTTTCCTTTAGCCACCGTCTCGAACTGATACCAAAATGCTGCCCAAGACGTCGTTCCATCGAAGTGGGGTACTTCGATTTTCGGAGAATCCGACACTACCGTAGCACCCCGGGTCACCACTCTTGCCATCTTGGTATGCAGTTGTCGCATCTCAGCATCCACCTGACTCAGACGATCCTCGTGTTGGGTGAATCGGTCTTCATGTTGGATGAATCGATCTTCATGTTGGGTGAATCGATCTTCATGTTGGATGAGTCGATCTTCGTGTTGGGTGAGTCGATCTTCGTGTTGGGTCTTGACGCTTAGCACATCATCTTTGAGAGCACCAATCTGCTTTTCTAATACTTCGTGCTTCTTCTCAATAGCCCCCAACAAACTCTTGCTTAGCTCTTCCTGGCGAAGGTCTTGCTTTTCCTGGCGAAGGGCTTGTTCTTCCCTCAGTTTAGCGAATTGCTCCTCCTGGCGACGGGCTTGCTCCTCCTGGCGACGGGCTTGCTCCTCCTGGCGACGGGCTTGCTCCTCCTGACGGCTGGCTTGTGTCTGCAGCATTTTAAATAAGTCTGCAAGCTCCACAGGCCCAATTGATGTTTGAGTTGATCCCTCCGTTGAAGTGCCTTCACCCTCTTGCAAAGCCGCGGTTTGACTCCTTGTTACTCGACCCTCACTGTCTTCTCGTGGTGTAAGAGGCATCTTGAATCCCACTTCTGACACCAATTGTTGCGGGAACGGGGTACGTTTAATTCAAGATACGCCAAAAGTCACCAAAAGACAATTAATTTATTTATCGACTAACAATTACACAATTAAACACAATTAAAAACACTTAATAACAACACTAAACACGGAACACTAAATTACACTAAAGCACTGAATCACACTAAAACACTGAATTTCACTGAAACTATTCGCAGGTAACGCACTCGATCACTTCTAGTTCGCAGAAGACTGATTCGCTTCGCTTTCCAAATCGGAACTGTCCCGTCGCGTCGTACATCCCGCTTTTATATCCAGAGACGCAGCTCTTCGCGTGGTGTCGAGAATGTTCTCGCGGGGATCGAAATTTCTAGAACTCGCTGGAGCTTGCTCCGACCGACCAGAGTGTGTGACGTAGTATCGTGCAAGCGAATATAGACCTTATCCATACGACGATAAGACTAATTTCGCTTGCACGGTCTCTCAAGGTCGTAACAATATTATGTATCTGTGCAAGTGTGGTAAGGTATTTTTTAAGCTCAGCGTCATTATGCGCCGCTGTGCGGAGACAAAAGCCTTTGTTGCCCCGTGAGCCCTAGACTCTAATTGATCCCCATTTTGTCTCTTCCCCTTTGTTTACAAGGGATATTTGTTTATGGTTTTTGCATAAACAAATCTTGGTGGTCGGTGGGTTTGTTTGATAGTGTCGTATATTTTTAAATTGATCACGTACATTTTTTAAAGACTTGCTTATAATTTTTCTTTCATACATTGTTTTTTTTAAGCTTAAATGAAACTATGAGTTTTCTTTAAAGTTCCAATTTTATCATTTAGTATGAGGAATTGAAAAAATAAAAATATTTACTCATGCAACATTCACAATGATCACCTTATTCCAGATAAAACTAAGCATTGTAATTTAAAAAGTTAAAACTCAGATTGCTTACGTAATCTTAAACGTCTTCTATCTTTAGCAGAACCCGGAATATAATATCAATTGTTATTCGATGCGAAACGGTGGATTATTTATGAAATTTCAAAATATCTCGTCATTAAAATACTTTCGTTTGTTTGAACAAAGCTTTGCTTCCGCACGATTCGTTTCAGACAGCAATAGCAATTGCAATATTTCACGGAATCATACGTTTGCTAAGGAATGGAGAGTCTATATATAGTGTATTGTTGAGAGCAGTAATCAAGGTGGTATATATTTGCGTATACAAGTGATGAGAGACATGAATATGTTGATTTGGGCATATAGAAGGTATATAGCTTTAGCTTAAGTTAGAGAAGCTTAAGCATGGTTAACCACCTCAAAGCATTTCGCTTTAAAGATTACGAGAATAGCGATATAATTAGTCTTGTTAGTAAGTTAGATATATGTTTAACTGTAATGTATGAGATTAGAAAACTGAAAAAACGTTTTGGATATTTGTCATGTTTTAACACTTTACTTAACCAGTGATTAGGTATGATGCTTGCAAAAGTGCTGAAATATCGTGAACTCAGAAAAATTAGGCACCATGGTAAATATCTCGAATATTTTCAGTTTTCTAATGTAATATGTTTTAAAATTAAATTGTAATGTAAATTGTATATGAAAAAAATTAAAGGTTTCTTTGTGTAGTTTTGACAATACCCCTTATATGTAAATACTTCGATAACCGAGGTAAATATCTAGTACTATAGAAGTAAAAGCATAAATTCCTTAAAATACGTTTTAAGATAGGCTCAATATGGTATTTTGTGTCTGTCGACCTCATGTGGATCTCACCACCGCGTGAGATCCACATGAGGTCGACAGGTGGAGTAAGGTCATCTTGTTGGACTATTATAAAAAAAAAACCTACCTAAATATTGATTGAAAAACGACACGTTCAAGATATTCTTAAAAGCTTATTGCTTGCTATAATACTAACCACACCTCTGCATAATAACCGTCCGCGATTTGTATGGGCCTGATAAAAATACTTTGTTGTTCTAATCTGTCTATAAACTATACGATTTGTTGAGTGGATACGCCAGAGCAGATTGCCAACGCTCGGTCAGTGCGGTAACGAACGCTATTTAAACAACTATCGATGGATTGAAAGCTGAATTTTGCGGAGCTTTTGTTATCGTTCATTCATTTGACCAGTATTGGATTATAGTGGTTTGAATATTTGTTATTAAGTTTAAAATTATTTACAACGCCTTTAAAGGGTGTGACGTTACAAAATCGTATTACTGTGTAGTGTGACTTGCAAAATTATTAATTTGAATAAATTATTCTACATAAAACTTTTTTGATGATTTCTTTTTAAACGGACAAAATTATTTATTTTATTAAATTACTAGTGACCCGCTATCGCTTCGCTTCGGGTAGATATTAGTAGTGATCTAACACAAATTTGTGTGACTTTTATGTAACTTGTCGTGTCTATATCGTGGTCAATAAACGTTTTTGTTTTTTATCAAAAATTTGAAATAACAATTTTTTACGGTTATGTTATTATTAATTACACGCGTGTTTTTGACTATATTACATAAGATAACCAACAGAAGATATGTCTGCAGGATAAAAGTAACATTTTGTGAGTTACTCGATGGCCTCGCTCTATCGTCACGTTTTTCCCAATGAAATTTCCGTCGTATGAAAATGTTTTAGGAATACGTAAGAATCATTTACATACATTGTTTCATAACCCTCATGCGTATTTGATGGAATAAATGAAATTGTTCTCTCTTGAATATTTTTTGAGAAGTGGATACTGAAACTATAGTGGACATATTCTAATGGTATTTAAATCATTAAGGAGGTCCTAATTTCTTTCGGATATTCGAATCTAGTTAAGTTATATGAGGTCATCCTGAACGTCCATTATAAAAAGAAGTTTTAATATGTCCAAATACTTAGTTTGTATATACTTATACGTATATTATTACTTATTTCGTTTCCGTTTCAGTACTGATTTTCCCTATTATTCTGTGTTCTTCAATCGACTTCAAAAGGTGAAATTATTGTTATAACAACCATGTTATTGATAATAAATCCGACTCGAATCAATGGTTTGTTTATTTATATTTTGAGAAATTTATTGCTCTGCATCATGAAACAGTCTATCATAGGTTGCCAATTTTAATTTTAAAGTGGTTCCGTGCAAGATAAATAAAGTAGATAATTCTAAAAACGGGTTTATATTTTTATTCATACTTGCATGTATGTATACGTTAGTAGCATTAGGTAGACACCTCAACTAAGAATTTCATCTTTATTACTGACGTGCATTAAATAATTTGAAAAAGAAAATGTTCGTTAAAAAATTTACGTAAGTATGTTATTATATAATTTTAAACTGTCATGGTTACACACATTCGGCACTACAGTGCCGAAATATCGAGAGCTCATTAAAACAAAACAACATGGTAAATATCCCGGACGGTTACAGTTTTCTAAGTATGTTATTATTTGATGAAGACGATTCTTAGATGCAATATAATTATGACGATAGAAAAACGTAATAAACGTAAATAAACCTTGTGATCTCAGAGAAAAAACTTTCGAAGTTCAGTATTAAAAAGGCAAGAAATGTTTGGCCATCTAACATCTAAACTTAAGGACGTGAAAATAAATGCTATCATCATTTTCTACACGCTGAAGAAAATGATGTCGTAACGCTTGCATAGTATAATTGGTAGTACGTGGGGCGCGTAATCCCAAGATCGTGGGTTCGAGTCCCCGTCCAGTCAGGCATGAATCTGAATTTTTCCAATTTTTAATTTACATTAGAGCTCTGTGTAGCACTAAAATCACAATTAAAAATATGATGATAGCACTTATACAACGATGCTAAATGAGAAATAACTGCGGTACTTCTTATTTTCCCCACACTAGTCGCAGTCAGACAGATAACTCCGTAGTTTTTGATATACCCCGCGAATGACGGATTTATTTTGACGTGTGATGAGTTACTTCATTGGAAGCGAAACGGCAGAAGTATTCGCGTCGATGCCATGACGTAGTTTCCTGAATTTAGGAGGTTTAGTTGGGTTTAGATACGGGTGGATTTTTTTTTGTTAGAGAAGCTATCGTAATAGTTTGCTTGTTTTGATTCACCTTCAGATTTAGTTACAAATACAAAAACATTTATTGTATTGTTGTTTGCTACAGTTTTTACCCTTTTAAATTTTTTATTAAAAGAACTCGCTCGCGACTATGACTGGTGCAATCCAGTCGAATAGTCAGGCGATAAGTAGTTAAGTACTGATGCTGATTTTATCGAGTGAAGACGCATAATAACTCTTTTTTATTTATCAAAAGAAGAACTTGTAAAGTTCTGGAAACCCATTCCCACCTATTCAGCCTTAGATCTGTTTTGGTAAGTCCTAATGCATAACATAATCTTAGAACTAGGGTAGTTTCTTGGACTAGAATCAGGTCTTATTCAAGGTTTCTCTTTTGACTATAGATTTCTTGTATGAAAGACGACCTAGTCGCTATATTTACCCGGTCACCGCGATAACGGATAGTCTCAAACAAACAAAACGCAAATCCATTTGATCCAGGCGTACAACATTTCAACAGGCGATGATTCAAAGGAATTAAGGCCGGTTGTACATATATTGTATCCACTATGTTGTACGAACATGTGTAGATTAACGCTGCAGATGCGATAAGCTGTCTAACTATGTAATATTCTTCATACAAGATTCATAACTATATTTTTTTCATAAAATATGTGGAGGGAAAATGCAGATGTATTACGTGCAAAGATAAATAGGACAGGGATTTTAATTTATCTTGCTTGCTTGCTTTCGAAGACCAGACACTTTATTTTCTTTAATATTAGTAGTAGTTATAACAATGTTTTCTTCATTCTGGATCTCTCTCTCCTTTGTTATGTTATGAGTCTTGTAGACAAATTACTTTTTTTTATTAATAAATTGCACTCTGAGCAAGCATTTGCTACTTGTGCTTTCAAGTTATAACATAAGCACGTATAAATTTAATAAATAATGGTTGGTGAATTAAACAAACACTTACTTGAACTAAACCTACTTTAACAGATAAATCTCACGTTAAAAAGACATAACTATAAATACTTACTTAACAAAGAGAATTATGCCAGTCTTCTCAATCTGTCTGAAGATGCCTTTCCATGAGGCCAGCATACAGTACTGCTGCTTGGTGGTCAGCGGCGACCGAGGGTCCGCAGGCGGCGGCGGCCGATCGATAGGGTCATGGGCCATCTCCGACGCCGCCAACTTCGTCAGTTCACATCCCATCACCAAACACTTCACTAGCACCGCCACGAAAAAGTTTATCACCTCTCAAATCCGAAGCTTCAATTATCGAACCGCTTTTAACTCTATTTATAGAGATTTTTGTATCGACGCGTTCTAATTTCGAAACGTAAGAAGTACACAATACACTAAAGGACCTACAACACTACCTTGCGGAACACCTTTGACTTGTTGACTGTTGTTGTTATTGACACATTAACTGTGCATCGCTTAATGTTCGTTAATGATTTAATTGGAATGTTAAATACGTTTTAATTGGTTATTTTCCGTTGTTGTTCGTTAGATAGTTCTGAGGCGGGTTGTCGGTCTGTGTGTCTGGTGTGGCTGGCGGGATTCGCCCGCGAAAGTAACCGGTAATAGTGATGTGTATTTTCGGTGTCTAATTTTAAAATTAAAATCGATTTTAGATTTTTACGCCTCTACACTGGTCGCTCATTTGACTACTCGATTTTCTATATATTTTTAATGATAATATTATTTTTTAGTTAGTGTTTGTACAGTTGTATTGAAACGCACTAGGTATTTCTAATTGTGTTTTAGTGCTTCATAGAGGTCTAATGGAAAACTAAAATTAAAAAAAAATCATATTTATGCCCGGCTAGACGGGGACTTGAACCTACGATCTTGAAGTTACTCGCTCCATGTTCTACCAATTAAACTATCCAGGCATTACGTTTGTGACTTACTATAGGTACATTAGCTAATTAGGTACATTGTTTTTGATTTATTACCAAAGTCCTTAAATATTGATTATCAAAATTTGAAACGCTTAGTCGGTACGGTAAAATATCTATTTTTACATGTTAAATAGTTTTGTGCAACTGAACTTAAAAAGTTCCAAATTAACTTTGCACCTTAAATAGGTTTTTGTAAATCAATAGTAGTCGATAATTCGCAAGACACGATGTCACAACATGTGAATGAATAACCGGCTAACCTACATGTCATCGCATTTATGATCAACGTGATATTTTTTAAATAGTATCTAACTACATTGACCACATCCTAGAAGAACTGTATTATAATTATACTCGATAAAATTCTTTTTACTTTAATCGCGCATTGTTCTCCTGATCAAATCTTTGGTACTTTTGAATACCGGTCGATACCAAATTGGTCTAATGTGTAAACGTTAAAACATGTCCATGCCCACACTGATTAACATTTCACATAATAATCAGCTCATTACGTCACTAATTTGCTGGGCTCTGAATAAAATCTAACAATATAAACGTTTAGAATTTCCCGCATGTTATTAATTAGCGTTTATTATTGAAAATGTGAAAGTGTACAGTATTATTCACTGCCGGCCACGCGAGGCGAGTAATCAAAAGTTCATTAAGTGCTAAGCGGTTGGTCTAGAAATTGAAGGGTCGTGATTAAAACTTGAACCACGAGGCATGGGTCGTACCTACTCGATTATAACTTGAACGACCTCACTCCAGCGATGGTGCACCGCTCGGCCTAGACGGGGAAGGTTAAGCGAGATAAAAATACCTTTGGTCGAATAATGGGGCGAAAGTTTTAAATACTTGCTACAGTTAATGTTTTTACAAAATCAACTAATTAAATAAGAAAACTGAAAATGTTGTGTACCATGTTTCACTAACGGTAAATATCCCGAAAATTTTCAATTTTCTAATGTGTGTGACCATGACAGTTTACAAACTAAAAAAAATTCAAATATTTGTGCGAAAGGATTTTTATATGAAAAACTATTGTTAAAGAATTAAGAGTAAAATCAATTCATTTTAATTTATTTCCAAAATAAAAAATCTTAACATAATAATGTGACTACAGATGTCCATTTGTGTTGTGTATGTAGCACCTCTCTTTATCGTGTCTAGTATACACCGTGAAACTTTAGTGGTTGTTTTCCCGCAGTAAAATGATTCTATCTTAGTAGCACAAAAGATGTGTGCAGTTCTTTTTTGGTAAAATCAATAAATGCCGGTTTTACGAAAGGTTTAACCGTAACTCGAAAACACGTTCGAACCGCTTTATGACTTAGGGTGTAGAGCTTCTTTAGCTTTGAGCATCGATTTCATGCGGCAAGCAGTACCTGAATACGTCACATCTTCAAAAACAACGATAGCTTCTCTCGTTTTCGAGTTGGAAAATTATTATTCTGAAAAATCGAAAAAAAATTTTTTTTTTTTCGAGGAATAATTTGCATAATTCGATAGTATTACTAAAGGCAAGTCGTTCTGCCACGGGAAAACAACCACTAAAATTTCACGGTGTATAAGCACATGCATATTAGATAGTCATAATACGGACACTATCACCTAAGCGACCTCTTTTTTAAACATCTCCCGATCCCACGTACATTTCATCATCATCATCATCATCATCATCAGCCCATACCTGTCCACTACTGGACATAGGCCTCTCCAAATGCACGCCACTTCTCTCTGTCCTCGGCCACTCGCATCCAGCTCCTACCAGCCGTCCTGCGCAGATTGTCACACCACCTGGCCTGCGGCCGTCCTACACTACGTTTCACGTACATTTGACTTTCTTCTAATAATATGAAAGTATTATTAGTTTGAGGATATGATAACATTTATTTTGGTTGCCCCCATGCGGTCACAAGTATCTCCTTGACTGAAGCCTGGATGTTTGACGAACGTTAAACCGCTAGCAAAATGTTTTATTAGGAGCGTGGAGAATTTTGGCGGTTCACCTTTGATATTAATGTTGGTACGAAGTATTGAAATATGTGATATCGGGAAAACTATGTAGGCATTTTGAGCTTTGAACGTGGCATTTTTGTGAGTTGGGATAAAACGCGATCCTATAAATAGGGGTCCAGTTTACCTTTTCCCTAAAAAGTGTTGTTTTATGCATTGTTTAGTACATTATTACCCAACCAACAAGAAAGGTAGGATTTAAAAATAATAAACAAATTACTACATTACTGATGATAGCAAAAAAAAAATACAGAGTTCCTATGCATGACCGATGCCCAAAAATGCACTCGTAGTGGTTTCGGTTAAACCGTCCAATCAACTTCACACATCACTATTCGCTAGCTATTCTATTTCATACAATTTTATGACGACGCAATTGTATGATAATGGGGAGTCCTTTTTGAAACTTATGGGCATCATACGTCATTATGGCGCCCTCCTTGTTTCGGCTGTGGTCCTTAATTCAATGGCATTGGGTCTATTTTTGCGCGTCGACCTAAGTCTGGATGTCTCGCCAGTAGATTTTATCGACGCTACATAAATGTGGAAAGAATCCGTCATTCATGGCACTGGTATAAACGTCGCGGGAAACTAAAGTACTGGCACGAAATGAAATGGCTGACAGAAATGATTGAAGAAAAATATTAATAAATAATTATTTTGGTATTACGTAAATAATTGATTTACTTAATTTATTTTCATAAACACATAATATTAAAATCCAATTATGTAAGGTTGTATAACAATAGCATAGTTGAGATATTGGAATTCATATAAGTATTTTTATGAAAAGCATAGTGATGGTCACGGAGATTAATTTACAGATGCAAAGCAACAATAGCCTGAACAAAATTATAATGATTTAATCTACAGACATTTCATCAATATCCTATTTTCATGATGTACCTCTAACATAATAATACGATGTCTTGAAAACGAATTGTAAGAGATGATAGATAAGAATTCTGTAACGTCGCAACGTTTTTCCTTCATTAATTATGATGTAAAGCTATAAAAACATACTATTTATTTACCGTTTCCTTAAATAGATTGAATGTTTATGTAAGACATCTACTCAAAGTCAATATTTACTTACCCATTACTTGGATTACCTACTAGATAGATGTTATTTTCATCATCATCAGCCCATATACGTCCCCACTGCTGGGGCACGGGCCTACCCAAGTCTAGGGCGATAAGGCCTTAGTCAACCACGCTGGCCAAGTGCGGGTTGGTCGACTACACATACGGCCTTAGAATTTCTTCGTAGGTGTGTTTTCCTTCACCGTTAAAGCGCCGCATAATTGTACATATGAATTTCAAATTTCAGAAACACAGTGATACGTGGCGGGGTTTGATCTGGCGACCTTTCGCAACGATTTTAACCACTCGGCCATCGACGCTTTTCGATTTGTTAATATTTTTCTTTATTCCAGCAGGCAAGTAATAGGTAAGTAGTCTCTTCATATAATTTTGAAACTGTCATGGTTACACACATTAGAAAACTGTAACTGTCAACAAAACAACATGGTTAATATCTCCCGGACAGTTACAGTTTTCTAAGTAGTCTCTAGTCAATCCACTTGTCTTGTAGATATATTTCGAACATTTGCCTGCAAAGATCACAGTTCAAAGTGCACATCGATGAATGCTAAGCGCTCGCCGAAACACTGTGCGAATACTAATCAGCTGACTTCCGATCTCGACTGGCGACGGAAGAAATTGTCGCCTCTTTGTATGCGCTGTGGTACTTGTAGATTCGTTGAGGAGGTTAATTCTTCTGAATGGACGTATAAGGTAAGGTTCAATACGAGTAGAGTACAGTTCCTGTGAAAGGTTGCAAATGAGTTTAAGCGAAACGTAAATTAATAGGAATTAATAGGATTAAGTCAGAGGATACCAGTCACAACTATCTGTTCGGTGGTTGGTGAACGGTATACGGGTAAGCGACCCCGGCTCCTCGAGCTACTATCGACTCAGTCCAAATCATCCGAGGCGATAGTATCCTTCCTCCCCTTTTCCTTCCCCCGTCATATATCCTTGCTACTCGTGGGAACGCAATGGCCTTGTTAAAACAATGGACAAGGCAGAATGGCGGCGACGTGGTCCACAACCCGTCACGTCACGTTTCCCACAGAGGTGAAAAGTGGATCGCTGGAAGTGATCTCTGCCTACCCCTCTGGAAAAAGGCGTGATTTTATGTATGTATGTGTAAATTAATAGGCTTCGAAAATGATAGGTATAATATTACGTAACATTTTAGACTTACGAGTTCCGTTACACTATTATTAGTCTCCGCGACCCATACAGACGAGTTCGCTCTTGACCATGATTGGTGTAACCCAGTCGATTCGGGCATTAAGAAGCTATGTATTTGCTACTTCTAATATCGCGTGTCGATCCATAAAGACTAATATTTAGTTCATATATTAATCGATATTATAGTTCATAGACTTATATTGCGGAAAGAGCTGTTGGATTCCCGCTTCGGATATGTATCTGTGTGCTTAGCATCGGTGTTTGTTCCGTGTCTGGGTGTTATTTATATATTTTGGTTTCTGATATCGAGGACACAAGTACTTAGCAAATTTAGTAAGTAATCAGATCGATGTGTGTGATGTTTTGTAATATTTTATCTAGAAGTATTCAATTAACTCCAAAAGTTATAAGTGTTTAGTTGTGAAGTAAATGTAAAGTTACCGTGAAAATATATGGCTCTTTTTTTCTCTAAAATATAAATAACAAATCGTGTACACGGTAATTTTAAACAATATTTATTTTAAAATCAAAATTAACATTTGTTACACCAATCTTATACGACATTTGTATTACAACACGATCACTTAGTAGAATCTATAGATACAACTTAACTATTAATTACAGTTTAGTACAAACCTCGTACATACATACATTATTACATAGTTTATTAATGAAGACGTCAGATAACTAGCAAGTGCTTTGCCCCTTAATAAATAAATATCGTAATAATATGTATAGTTTAGTCCCTTTGTAAATGAATTTTGTCAGCTGAGAAAAGAACAGGTTAGGTACTCTGTAAAAAATTAAGTAATATCAATCATCGTCATCATCAGCCCATATACGTCCCCACTGCTGGGCACGGGCGTACCCTAAACTAGGGCGATAAGGCCTTAGGCAACCACGCTGGCCAAGTGCGGGTTGGACTACACAACCTTAGAATTTCTTAATAGGTGTTCAGGCTTCCCACGATATTTTTCCTTCATCGTTAAAGCGTCGAATAATCGTACATATGAATGTGTAATTTTGAAAACACAGTGCTGGGTTTGAACTGGCGAACTCTCGCATGGCAAGCAAAGATGTTAACCACTCGGCTATCGAAGCTTTTTTTTATATCATAGATAAAAAAGAATAAAAAGCAAAAACCCGCCAACCCTACTCGGTCTTCATATTCCAATTTCGAACCAACCAATCAAAACCTGATCCCAGAGACAGGCGTAAAATTAATTACATTTCCCAACAATAACACGCACACACAGTGGTTTGTGTATAGCGAACGGCTTATACAGATGTTGAACTGTTCCTTGATTTATTCTCCTTATAAATTTCCTCTCACTTTTGCTAATTTTCCGGCCACTATCGACGGAGATTTGGCCGCCGTCCAGAGCTGACAGCTCAGGCCGAATAAATGCGGATGAACGCAGAGACGGATTCGTGGTGTTTTAATTTGGCCTAAGAGAAGTTTGGATTTTTCCTTTTTTTTAGTATCGTTATTATCCTCCGAGTATTAGCCATTTTTAACCGCTTTCGGCAACGGCTGCCGTATTACGTTACGTTACATTAAGTTACGTTAAATGTACGTTTGATGTTAGTATATCTTATATTTCATCATGAAAAGTCTCACTACATTTTCTGTAACCTAAGTTACGATGCACTTTTCATATACATTACATATATTAACTTTGTCACTAGTAAAATACAAATTTAAAGTCATTGTTATCATTATAGAGTTTCAGCATATTTGATGGAAGAATTTATTATCCGGAAAGATAAATATCCCGATAAAATGAAGTTCCGTGAACAAATCCGTATTTTAACACCTCCGTTTCCTCAGTCCAGCCCTGGATAGCAAATAACGTTATCAACGTTCAAACGTAAGGGACAGAAATAGCTCACCCGAACTCCGTTTCATTAGACATCTTTCACTTTTATCGGTCATGGTCAGCGGAGTGATTGATCGAGATTATTTAACTGCTTACATAAATATAAATGTATTGTATAGGTACTTACTTCATGAAAATCAGCTGACTTTCAAATATATATTAGTAACACACGATCTGACATTACCGAATTATCAATATTTGGAAAGACATGTCATAATAAGTACATATTAGCTTCGTACTGTACCTACGTATGTGTCGAATCCTGTTAATTTAATCTATTTAAGTACGTATAATGCAATTTATTATTACATATTTCTTGACGTATGATGTATGTGGTACTAAGTATCTTTAATATACAACTCCCATTAAAAACAAAAGTAAATTTAAACCACCAACAGAACTTTATAATTTCGTTGAAATTTAATAGCTTTTACATATAAATGAATATAATTACGATCAAATTGGGAAGGAAATTCTGTTGGAAATTATCTTTTAATATCTGAAAGGTTTCCTGATGTTTCCGCAGGTATACATTAAACTGTAATTTGTTTCGTGGATCCGAAATTTATTCAGTTTATTTTTATTACATCCTCCAATGTTATATCTTATTCGAATATATTAAGGCTTAATTACCTCTTCTCCTTGAAAACTTTATAGTACTTTCTTGAGCTTCTTTTTCCTGTCGTTACAGAATGTCAGCTGAATTTGACTGAAGATGATTTCTTCAAAATACAGTTGAGAGTTGAGTAGAGCTTGTAAAATCACAAACTAATAAAAAACAAAGTGATATTTAATTGAAATAACAGTTATAATAAAAAGGGGCAATGCACTTGTTTTTTAAAATTTAATATTAAGATAAGAACTGAGTCTTGAATGAAGAAAAAACTATTAATTCCCGAATGCATTTCCGCATAGAATTGCGACATTAAAATACTGACATATAATATTCCCCCATCCCCGGTAATATTTTATTACTGACATGAATTTTTAACCGTCGTCGAGACATGAAAGTAAGTTTTATAAGTTTCTAACGTCTTTCTTAAGAGTCGTATTTTAATCAATTGATCTGTATATTGACTACGTATATTGGCCCTTCTAATGGTTTGTAGAAAATAGTGTATTTTTTTTACAAAGTGTTACATTGTAGTATCAAAGACATACTATTTATATATTTTTTCTTAATTACCCTAAAGAAAAAACTGAAAAAATTGATAAATTAATATTAATATTTAAAGTTGAAAATGTAAGAAATGAGAATATTATCCAAATGATTTCTAAAAAAATATTTCGAAAATATTTTATAGTAGTACGAGTGTATCAAAATGTACTTAAATAAATTAAAAATACAATTTATACAGTTTAATTTTGTGCTTATTATGTCGACATTGTAACTTCAGGTTCAGCTAAAGTTTAATAGAAACAAAAATGCTATAGTTGTACTAACTAGCTTAGACTGACTATTAGTTAGTAAATATTCGTACGACTAGTCACATGAAATGATAAAATTATTATAATATTGGATATGAAGCGAGTGGTCCACATCAAGATAACGCTGTGCTTTCTAAGGCACGCTGCCGTGGCACCTTCAACTTATATATTATGAACTGAAGTACTATAGAATAAAAGATTGACGGAAAGAATGAAAGGTCAGTAGTGCATTATTTAATACATTTGAGGTACAATCAATATCAAAAGTAAAGATCTAAATTTCACATAAAGAATAACAAGAAATCTATTAAAATGGGCTTTCGTTACTGATTGTACTATATATCAACTATTACTACCCATTTTCAGGTGTAATATTTGATTTCATATAGAGATAAAATTGTGCTTTTTCCATTACAAAATAAATCATTGAAGAAATATTGTTTAAAAACTAAACATTAGAAACAATTTGGTTGCCTTTTAAGTACATTGAAGTAATTTTATCAACATTCATACCGGAAGACATAATTTGTCAAATTAGTCGAAATTTTAATAAAAATACATGAACGTATTATTTAATAAACATTAAAGTTTTGGACCAGCCATATTATATAGATATATAAGTGCAACAGTACAGTAACAATAAATAAATTATAATTAATTATGACTATAGTATTATTTTTACATCGTAACAAGCGTTTTGTGACATTTATTTTAAAAATTACGTCGATTAGGACCATTTGCACGACCAATTTAACTTTAAAAGCTAATCTCGTCATTCGTCCTTTTCTAAATCAGGTTGTTCGAACGAGACAGATGATAAATAAAGTGACTAATTGAGAGATTAGTCGGGTTGTGCAAGTGGTACTTGGTTTGTTTAAAACTTTTACATAACAGACACTCATATTAGCTCTATGTATCTACAATTCACATAATTTCTTGCGAACCTCATTATTCTAAGAAAGAAGCTAATATCACACAAGTGGAGAACACAGAATGAAAACTCCTTGAAATAATTAAAGTTATTCGATTCGAACAATGTCCATCGAATAAGAGATGAATTTGATTTCTCATAATATAAATAAAGTGAAATTTACAGGGTAAGTAGATCTCGTATCTAAGTGTGGTTAACACAAGATGTCAGATCTTTCTAGTGTGGTACCAATGAAGGTATCCAATGACATTTGACAGCAGCTGTCAAAGTATTTCAAGGAGTTTGTCATCTCTACGTTCTCCACCCAGGTGACAAATAAGGTAGTAACAAATAACATCTCACTGCAAGCAATTCAGTCCGTACTTATCAGATGGCTTTTAAAATGAACTCGCGGTCGCTAACTCTTCCCAAATTTTCTTCCGAGCGTACCCATAAATACTTCATTAGAAACAAGGTAGGTAGTATCAGTGAAATGAAAAATATGTAGAGTAGATATACAGTCAGTAATAACTTTTTAAAAATAAGTTCGATTGGTTTATTGATTGCAAAAATCGTTTCATACACAAAAAAGTAACAAAAGAATATAGAAGAGAATTTTTTACGATAAAAATAACTTGTTTCTATATCCATATTTAAAGGAAACCGCTACAGTCGCCATCAGAACCATATACACAATTCGACATCTCCTGAAGACAGTTATAAAAATTGTGTAACCACCTCCGACGCCGCCTGTACATAACCTCAAATCATTATGACACCCCTCAAAAGTCCGTATTCACTGTTCAAATTGACATTTACTAAATTCCTCTAATAAGTTTCCAAGTCGATTCAAAATACATTGAAAGTTGGGCGATATCGCGTGTTCCAGTTTACCTTGAACCATGAAAGCGTTGCCTTGTGGTTATTAACTATCGACAGAAGTCTTAGCATCGATATTATTTGCTCATTTCCATGGAATAGGAAGGAAGAGGGTTAGTAGTGTGGAGAGTGATGAAATTGTCGTTTCAAGAATACCTTCTCAGTATAATTTGCTTTGTATTTTAGGAAATACTATGTTTCGTATTGAATTAAAATGGTTGTCGTCCATTTTGTTTTGTACAAAACATACGCTCAATACTTTGGTTACTGTCGGTGTTGAAATTATTTCTCCCAAATGTTTAACAAAAGCTGCCATTGAATGAGGGTAGAGCTACAAAACATACGTAACGAAAGCTTTTAATATACGATTTATACCTATCTCTTAGTACTTTCGAACTGTCGACATGTTTTTTTTCTGACACATTTTAAATGAGCTACCTTCAAAAGACCGTAGAGCAACGAGACTTACGGAAACATACGGAACAAAAGCTCGTTAAATTATTAAATGATTTAGCAGCAAAGCAAACGCAACCTCATCACTTCCACACCATCTATCGATACCTCTCCACAACTACCGGCAGCCGTGCAACTCTACCGCTCACGTCGTGTTCCCTCCGGCCTTCTCAAAGCCTTCCACCAGCGTCTCCAGAATGAACTTGATGGTGATCTTGTATATGTTCTCCACGTTGGGCGTGTACCGGTCCCCCAGAGTCGCCTCCACGGCTGCCAGGAATGGCGCCTCGATTTTCTGGAAGGAAACAGCGTGTGTGGTTAGTTAGTATGGAAAATCGGAGTATGTGTCCGTGTGATTTTTGAATCTTTTTGGCTAGCAGCTTCAAATAGTGCCAAATTTGCCTAGAAAATGATCGGGCATTGGGATAGATTGTTCTAGCTAGTACCTTCAAGAGAAACCTACCTAGTTTAGTAAATTTTATTGAATCTGGTTCACTGGTCAAATCTAAAAGTTCATGCATGAACTACTACAATTTTTTATACGTCCATGCAATCCTAGGGGACTCCAGCAGCCATAAATTGCGAAGTTCGGATTCCCTATGCTAGTGTAGTGATGGTAAATAACCCATCAACCCATCTTTTCATTTGTGAACATTTCACAGTTACACTATTTATGGATTGCCCAGAAAATAAGGATATTTAAAACCAAAAATAAACCTTATACCGCAGAAAATCGCCTCTAACCCGTAGATCAATCAACATAGTTCACAAGAAACATGTTAATAGCGCCATTCAGGTATCCATACAAACGCCGGCACACGTTGAGGTAACGAAGTCAGCCCGTTTAAGCTCCGGAAGTCCCCCCCTTCCTCCCCTCTCCCCCCACGCAGACCCTTTGACCGACCCCGGAAGGTCGGTACGTGCATGAATAAAGTATTTCCTTTGGTGCAGCCCTAATATAGTTTAGATCGCAGCAAAGGGACGTGGTCTAACGATGGAAAATGAAAATATTTTCTTTGAGCTCTTACATGATCGCGTCTGTTTCCACGGTCGGATGAATAGGTCGTCAGCGATTTTTTGTTAATGTTTATGCGGCCTTTGTTACATGTTTTGGTACTATACATTATTTAACTTTCCTATTTGATGTCGGTAGTTGGAAAATTTGTAGTTTGAAATTTGTAAAACTATCGATTTTGATTTGTACATTGAGTTAAAATCTTCTGCAATTCTTCGTAGGCTTCTGATTTCAGATAAGCTGTATCGTGAATTGCTTTGAAACATCGTCTATGAAAGGCTTTGATAATATTGATAAGTGATCGCAAATAAATAATTGGAAAAATAATATATTTTGTGGTAAACTAACGTCTGCGACTGTACTTTACTACACATATGTATAAATTTGGACCCATCGATAATACTTATCCCTGAAACCGGAAACAAATGGACGATACTAGAAATCATTTTGCCATTCATCAGAAGATGTTGTATGATGGATGGGAAGGTATATATCGGATCCCGTCTTTATACCATTAAGACCCGATGTGGGCAGATCTCATATGGCTTATTTCTCGATCACGGATCTATTTTGTATTAGGCTTGTTAAGGTTATATTAATAACCTTAATGAGTAAATGATATGATTGCCGAATATAAAACTTAGTTTCTTTACGTATGCTGTTGATGGAACATTACCTTTTTAAATAAAAATCTGAGCAACCGGCTCTAAGATCGGAGTGTATTAAAAATAAACAAAAATGTACTCTTTTCCGTAAATTTTTGTTTATTTTTAATGTCCATTTATTTTATACTCTACGCACGTGAATAATACCAGTGTGCTCCGAAAAAACAAAACAATCCCCACGAAAAATTACAGAAAGAAAAATATACCATGCGCCAAAATAATATATCATGTTTTGAAAACAAAATACATTGATACCGAGAAATTTGCTTCATAAATTCAGGCGGGGAGCAACAATCTTTGAGTTTGAATATTTCCTGACATGTTTGTGATTCGCTTCTTAATAAAACATGTTTTTGTGAAAGCCAATACGTTAATCTAATCTCCATAAAAAAATATTTATATTTTCTTACAAATAAAATACAGACGTGAATAATGTGCTTTCATTCAAAGGTTTGATAAGCTTTTGTGAATGATATTCAATTGAGGGAATGCGGGATTATTATGAATTTCTTTTAAATGGAAAAATCATGTTAATGATTGAATGTTATTTTTTAGGGTTCTGGTAAAATTTTACGTAATTGTAAAATTTGGACAAAGATTATATTGGTCTTTGTTCCTCCTGAGCTATCTTCTTCTTCTTCTTTCTTATAAATAAAAATGAATTGCTGTTCGTTAGTCTGACTAAAACTCGAGAACGCTAGGACCGATTTAGGTAATTTTGGTTTTAAAATGTTCGTCGTAGTCCAGGGAAGGTTTCAATGAGAAAATATAGAAAAAGAATCAGTATAGGCGGTATGAAATTCGCCGGGACCACTAGTATATTATAAACATGGTTTTATAGTTTTGGTTTTCTCTGTATTAAAAATAGTTATTATATAATATACTACAAGTAATTAGACATGTTATTTTAACGTGCATCAACTCGAAAGATACACAAGAAACAGCATCTTTACATGCAGTGCAAAATCGAACAGCTAGCTAACAGATTTGCTGAAAACTGAAAAGTCAACATTTGCTGAGCTGGAGATACGCATCAGGCGATATCAGATTTTTGATAAAACACGCCCGACCTAGTCTCTACATTGTCCAATACCGTAGCGATAGTTTGCCCTGGGTTGCAAAACGCTTCGAGCATTTGAAGGTTGAACATCGATTATTATCACTCGGATTTTCAAGAGCAAGACTTCTTCAAATTCAAATTTTTAGCTTAAAGAGCTAGAAACGTCGAGTCTTTAAATAATACGTTAAGAATAACAATACACGCGAGTTTAATCCGTAAAATTAGTTTTATTACAAATGTGTAGTGTTCGTTCAAACATCTTACTTGATGTTACTAAATAAGTTTGATATTCGGACTTTTTGATAAAATTATGATTATTCATCTGATTTTCCTGAATAAACTTGTCATTTTCTGACCCAATAACTGATTTAAAACTTCTTTATGTACTTATATCATTTACGGCGTACCTAAGATACTAGTTATTCTGGTGACTCTAAAAATATTTTTAGTACTTGTGGACTTGCAACAAGAACCTTAATGCCTTTACTGAAGTCCTAGATTAGCAGATTGTCTAAGGATATCTCAAATGGTTGGCAACTAGCAAATCTTCAGAAGGATAACGTAAAAGCTGTGGACCATCACTATCATGGAATGAACATAGTATTGCCCATTATTTGCGCAAACACTACATCATTTGAAATTAAAACGGATAATTTTACAGATTAAACTCGCGTGTATTGTTATTCTAAACATATTATTGAGAGACCCGACGTTTCAAGGTCACGGGCAAGACTAAAGATGACTAAAATCGGTAAAATTAGTTTTTTTTATTTTAAATGGAATGAACAACTCACCCAAAAATACTCCACTTTGAAGCCAGGTATCTTCCTATGGCTGGCGCCGACCTGGTGGATGTACTCGAAGAAGTTGTCCAGGTCATCCAGCCCCTTGATGCCTTCGTCCAGGGTGTTCATCACGTTGTTGGCGTGTTCCGCCAGCTCCATGGAGTTGATCTGCTCCTCCTTGGTCCGGTATTGGCGGAATTTCTCGAACATGTTCAGCAGGTCCTGGTTTTCTTCGAAGAGTCTGGAAAAGAGGTTAGTGTTAAATGGTTTTGGTATGTCATAGAGATCTGATGGGATCTGATTAGCAATGTTGTTTTGTTGTGCCACGAGGGGCAAAAGCCGAGAGGTCACGAATTTGGTCACGAAATTAGTCTGGTGGTTAAAATTGTGGTATGATTGACTTTCTGATGCGAGCTGAGAAGGTTTCTCAAACCTGAGTTCCATTGTTTGTAATGATAAGAAAACTAATGGGCCCATTTTTCATTAAGGACATTTTATTGATTGCAATAAAATCGGTGCGTTTTAACCTACCAAAAAAGGTCATATTTAAAACTCGATCCATTTTTGTATTTATTCACCAATAATCCGGTTACCACAAATTTTACAAAGTGGATTTATTTGGTGTTAACCCTAAAACATATAAATAAGTGACAAAGGTTTCATAAAGTCCCAAAACATAAGCTTGTTGATAAAGAATAAAACAGCTTAATTTATATAAAATAGCGAGTCTCATCGTTTTTGTTACAGTGTTACACCGTTCACATAACCTGTCAGTCACGGGTCAGTGAAAATAGACCATCGCAACATGTATTTTTAACCCTCCAGTCCCGCCCAGCGCCCTTGGCCCGTTAGGCCCTCAATGAATCGATTGATACAAATATTTGTTCAAATCTCGCGCTAATTAACTAGAGGTATGAGCTTTGATATTTATTTAGTAGGTTTAATCGAATGTTGGGATGAAACGATTGATTTCGCACGGAACTTTTGATTGGTGTGTGTAGGTATGTACTTATGTAGGTAATTAAATCATTATTAATTGATGCTATTTGTTTTGCGAGGTTTCATGTGTGGTTAACGTGCAAAAGTATTTCTTGAAAATCTATTTGCAGAATAAATTATTTCATTTCATTTCATTTCATGTTTATGTCACTTCGTCAAGAGTCGTGATTTAGAACGCCATTCAGGACAGGTATTCTGAGATGTGATGTATATTTATACACCGTGAAATTTTAGTGGTTGTTTTCCCGTGGCAGAACGATTTGCCTTTAGTAATACTATCGAATCATGCAAATTATTCGTCGAAAAAAAAAATTTTTTTTTCGATTTTTCAGAATAATAATTTTCCAACTCGAAAACGAGAGAAGCTATCGTTGTTTTTGAAGATGTGACGTATTCAGGTACTGCTTGCCGCATGAAATCGATGCTTAAAGCTAAAGAAGCTCTACACCCTAAGTCATAAAGCGGCTCGAACGTGCTTTCGAGTTACGGTTAAACCTTTCGTAAAACCGGCATTTATTGATTTTACCAAAAAAGAACTGCACCACACATCTTTTGTACTACTAAGATAGAATCATTTTACTGCGGGAAAACAACCACTAAAATTTCACGGTGTATATTTAAGTATTAAAATGTTAACTGTTGGCTGTTCTTTCTGATATTTCTGACAAATTCTTAAGAAACTTTGCTTAACTAAGCAAGAAACCTGATCAATGAATGAGAGTCTCAAAGTCTTGTTAAAAATATATCAGCATATTTTGAATATAAAAATGAATAACTGGTTGGCTAAATAAGCGATGAACTTTTTGGAAGAAACTTTCACATTTATGAATAGAATTAAACATTACAATGCTAAGTATGTATTATACCTATATTTATTGCTTAAGTTAAATCTTAATGCGGCTATCAGTCTCAAGTCTTAAAACACGCTTAAATGCCAACAAGGTTTATGTTAGAACAAATGGAGGTTCACCCTTTACACGGGGACAAAGCTGGCTGATTGCGAGAACTTTTTGCCAACTCGCTCCGTAAATCGTGTTAATCGTACCTGAGATACATTCAGGGGCTTATTTAACTAGCGATTGTGAAGGATGTGGAAGTTAAACGTGCGTCACCTATTCTGGGTCGTAAAAACACAATGTTCACTTACAAACAGATTGACATTTAATATTTTACGGATGTGGAATAAGCGAAAGTGGTGTGCCAGGACCGTAGTACTTAGCAGATAGTGATCTCTATCTAGCCTACCCCTCGAGGGAGAAAAGCATGATTCTATGTATGTATGTAATATTTAAATACATACACTTTTTACTACTTTTGTGCTTAAAAAATAAAGTTATAATTAACTAACTAATAATTTATTCTTGCAATTTTCCTTTATGAATTATTTTATCATCGCGGTTTTTCATGTAAACGGGCAGTTTATTATTTTCGTACATTAATAAGAAAGACGGTACCCTTATTTACTTAGTCAATACTTACAAGCCTAATTACACAATAATCCAGGGTGCACACTAGGAGATAATTAACGTAACGAACTGATTATACAATAATCCATAAATCATAATGTTATTCATTATATCTTTCATTGCAGTCATCATCATTCTCTTTCCCTTGTCCCACGTTAAGTGGGGACGGCGCAACATGCATACTTCTTCCACTCGGGCCTGTCATTCGTCAGCTCTGTGTCTACTCCTTTCACTCCCATATCATCTCTCACGCGATCTCTTCGGCCTTCCTGTACTATTACGTCCATTGACATTCATACTCATCACTCTTCGAGTCACATAGCTTTCTTCCCTCCTCATAACATGGCACCAAGTTAACCTTGCATTTCTACCTTCTTTCATTGGAGTACGAGTACTCATAACGAAAGAAGAAATTAAAAATGGTATGAAAACTGGTATTTATACCACCTAAACCCTTTCATACGTACCCAAAACACTTGTTTAACAATGGTGTTTTGGGTAACATTACATTACAACGATGTATGTATAGTATAGTACAGTGCAACCCTAGAAAGAAGCGTTGTAGAAGAGTCTGTCCGATCGATACCTCGGCTAGACTTAAAATAAACTGTACACCAGTGCCCTCACATTATAAGTAGCTGAAAACAGTGCCAGAGGTAATGGAGCCCTCCAAGACAGATGGGAGGCATTGCTCACTCCCAATCGGATTAAAAGAAAGCTCCTCCCATCCATTTGGAGGTAATTCACGAATAATAGTTTGTTTTTCTAAAGAGAAAGTAAAATTTCGCTTTCCGTTTGAATTTATATACTTAACAGATTTTTCTATAATATTTAGGAATTTGAAAGCCAAATAACCTTTCAGTTAACCGTTGCATTTTAATTTCTGATGTATGAACTTGTTGATGTATTTATTATATTCATTTATTTATGTTAACCGTTTAAATAAGCTTTTAGTAAAATGAAGATACGGTAGAATACTTGTTACTTGACGGTTTGATAGTTTAGTAGTAAATCCTATATACGAAGAAACAGAAAGAAACATTTTAGTGACCACACCAATAAAAAAAAAAAGCATGCACACGTTGACATCGTTAGACGACAGTCACCCAATCTACTTTAGCATTTACAGAAAGAAACAGCACAGATAAAAAAATGCTTTTACTTTTTTTAAACTAGGTAGGTTTTAGCTCTCAGCACCAGCTTTTCCAAGTTCATAACCTAAGGGCTTAGGCTCAACTGAAGGGTGTTGCGTAAGGCCCTTGCTGGCGCTTCGCCCTCGGATTACGATCTTGACCTACTTCCTAAGGGCTGTATCAGCGATGAGGGCCGATTGTACGGCCTTAAAGAATTTAAAAAGCTATTTGTGCCTACTTGAATTTCGAAAGTGGAATTGTAAGTGGTCTATGCTTTTTGTTTGATTGAAATCCTCAGTCGCTCGTCGTAATATTCATCATTAATAATCTGGAGTCGGGAAGTTAGTTCTGCCACTTCATCTCTTTCCAGAATACTGTCATAAATCAGAAAATAGGGAAATCAAGCAAAGATTATGATTCACAGGATGATTATTCAAACGATAATTAGGTAGATATCTTAGCATTAATTTGACAAAAATTCTTGTACAAATTTTATGTTCAAGCTTCGCTTAACATGTCGAATAGGTATTTCATAGTTGTTTCAGAATTTGAGCGACAAAGTTTTTTATTTTTCTTACTTTGCATCAATTTAACGTAGCTAGTGCAAGCGTTTTCCCAAAAACGAAAAAAGAAAGTACCACAAATAAAAAATCTAGAATTTTGGCGGAAAAAATATAAACTTATCAGTTTGCCAAATAGTATAATAGTAGTAGTAATAGTAGTAGTAGGTATTTCAAAGTCCAGCTGGCGTGAAAGACCATGAGATGCTACATAAATCATCTATTATAGGTGTAAAGGCCTGTATAATAATTTCAAAGTGTGATTCCGCAGCGCTTTAGAACCACTAAACCAAAGAGGGGTCAACTGAAAAAAATGCTAACAGTATCCAAGCGCCATTTAACTACCCTCCAGCGAACCTGTGTAAAAAACAATAAATTATCCGCTTTGGAAACTGAATGTTAAATCGTCCCTCAAATATTGGCCACCGGGGTGCGGACACCGGCTAACTTTGAGCACCTCTGACATGGAAATGTGATGAGGGTTTTTTGTGGTTCTGTAGAATTAAAAAAAAATTGGTTGTTTGTAAAGTAGGTTTACGATCGAGATGTTTACGTGATAACGTAACTTAAACTTAACCGCACGAGAAAATCTCCATTCGTTTGTATGCCGCTAGAGTGAGAGAGACGGAAGATCGGTCCACTCCCTCGAACGCTATGCCAGCCTCCGCTCGTGAGGATTCCGCGTGACAAGTTTCACGGAATGACTGGCAGCGCTCGAGATGAGACGGGAGATCGGTCCGTCTCTCTCTCGTTATACCTGCGATCGCGCTCGTGAGGTTTTGGTGTGACACAAGTTTCTGAACATGTCACCCGACTAAAACGATTTAAAGACGTTATCACGTCAAAATAGCTTTCCGTGAGCGATTCTGTAGTCCGTATGTAGTCGTTTATCGCGTAGTTTAGTACTCCCTTAATGCGAAATTGCTATAAAGAAGCAATGTAGCCTTTCTTACTCTTCAGCTAGACTTTTTGAGTACATTTGAATGCAGTCACTATAGTAGATATGGCGTGAAACGGCGACAAAAATAATTATTAGTTAGTCACATTTTTCGCATCACTACCTACATGAAATAAGGCATAAAGTCACTTCCCGCGTCTGTCCCTCTCTATGTTTATATCTTTAAAACCATGAAGCAGATTCGACGCTGTTTTTTTTAAAAGATAGAGAGACTAAAGAGGAAGGTATAATATATCCCAAGCAAAGCTAGGGCGGGTCACTAATTTAAAATATAAATAAGTATCAGAAAGAAAATAAAATCGCCTGAATCGAAACATATCTTACGACGATGGTAGCTTTAATATTATATCAGACAACTACACGTTATATGGTCAGATCCCGAGATAAGCAGATTAGGGAAGTGTATTACGGATATCAAAATCAATAGTGGATTGACTGCATAATAGATAAACACGATATTTGTTACTTCATTAGGTCAAACAAATGTCAGGAATATCAGGATTTTTCGTAAAAAATTAAGGCGTACTTCATTATTGTTTTATACGTGACTAGTGACCCATCATCGCTTCACTTTGGGTATAAATTTTACATAAAAACCTTCCTCTTGAAAACCTCTATCTATTGCGTAGTTGTAAAGATTGAAGCATAGATAGGATATATTGGGAAAGAGAAAGCGACTTTGTTTATTAGTAAGTAGCGATAATATGAATTTTGTTTATTATTTGACCCGTTAAATAAAAATATAGATAATATGCTAATCTATACAATATTTATTCCTAAAGCTCGTTAAAGGTCATATTTCATTTCATTAGGGAACTCTAAAAAGAGCAAGCGCTCGCTAATCGACAGGTGGAAGCAAAAAAAATATGTTTGATCAAACACAGCGCTAGTGAATAGAGAATTTTTCAATTTATATTCCACGCCGTATTGTTGCCAAAATGTATAGTGCGTTAGTTACTCGATTGAAATTGGATTACCCAGGAGTGCTTTTGGATTAAATACCATTTATTGGGAAGCCGATGGGAATAGGTTATGAAAATTGATGTGACAATTCGGAGAATTTAATAATATTATTGTTTAACTGCATAGATCGTTTTTTGTGATGCAACCAAATCTTATTAAGGAACTAGTGACCCGCCCTCGCTTCGCTTCGGGCATATTTACAAACCTTCCTTAAGAATCACTCTATCTATTAAAAAAAACCGCATCAAAATCCGTTGCGTAGTTTTAAACATCTAAGCATACATACGGACATACAGCGAAAGCGACTTTGTTTTATACTATGTATTGATTCAGAGTATACAAGTGAAAGTATACTAAAAATAATAAATAGATAAATAACTGATAGTATGAGATAAATAACATTGAATTTATAATGTTGTCTTCTATAAATACATAAAATACCCATTAAACTTATTCAACATGAAACGTACGAGATAAACATTATTGTGATAAAATATAAAAAACATGTTCATACTCGTGTTTCCATTTAAGTTCATATCCACATAGAAAAGTACAAAAATAAACTTTCAAAGTGTACATTTGTTTGATAAAAAACATCCAGGCCCAACCCTTCTGGCTTATATTGTTATTCAAAAAACCCTTATTTGTACATATGATAATCCTTGTTATTGAAATAAAAATAATGTTCCCCTTCATAACTTTAAGTTCTGTATAAGTCCACCACCTATAGGTTTAAACCTTAAAATAATGTACTTTATCATGCTTTTTTAGCATATTATCTGCCTCTTACTTATTTTAACATCATTGCTAAGAATATTATGATTAAATAAAAAAAAAAACTAATACCTTGTTCAAAATTGTGTAAATGGGAGAACAGATTGCTATTCTCCCATTTGATAATCCCTTATAACAATCCAAATAATCTCTCAAAGGTCTCCGAATTGTCACACATATTATAATACCTGCATAGTGTTCTCGTACTCGTATATAGTTCAATAGCTTAACTTCGTGACTTCTGTTACCGCCGTAACTAACGAGGCCCTGTGTATATAATACGAGTCAACGCATATATAGTCGAAGAGTAGATGGGAGATAAATTACAATGGTGTAATATGTTAATTACTGAATTGGTAGCACGTGCGAGCGCTGTTAGATCCGAATCAGAAAGCAGTTTAATGATACAGCGAACGATGAGCTCTTGAATTAATGCTAGTTTTGAACGTATGTTTGATTATGCGAGTACTTAAGTTAAAGTTAAGCGGAAGCCAAAGTTTCATGTAAGGAATAATATTGCTTCATAGTATAATGTATGACTAAGAGCACTTCTGTCTTAATGTTTCCAATATTTATCGCAAAATAAAATAAGTAAACATTCCGAAATATGTAAGAATATTATTAACTGAAGTAGGAGAGGTCCCAACATTGTAAGTTATTAATATGAAGACACCCTTCCTCCTTGTTAATATTACGTCGTAGCGCGTAGCAGGTGGTATGCGGCCTACGCGTCTCTATATGCTACGGCGCACTGTCGTAGTGTCGTAGCGTGTCCCAGTAAACAGAACATAACAGTAAAGAAATGGGAATAAAGTGACTAACGGCTTAAGGTGTCAGGCCGAAAATGTCTGGTTGTTTTGTTATTGTAATTTATTTACTGCGGAGATTTGCATACTGTTAGAAAATTGTCGCTGATTTACATTATTTCTTCCTAAGAACCTCGAGTGCCTACTTGAATTTTCAAAAATGTTATGAGATTATTTTTTGAATACTTTCAGTTTTATGTTAAAATTATATATAATATCATAAAAAAAAAATATTATAAAAATAAGCTTCTTAAAATAAAATGTTCGTACACTTTCCACAATACGGCCGCCATTTGCAGCGGCTATTCAAGAATTTCTCGCTCGCATTTTCCTCCAATTCGTTTTTATTGGGTTAAAGATACAGTCGATTTGAAGTCCTAACTGTGTTCCTGCTTTTAACGTACTTTTTGTTTCGATGAAAAGCATTCGTAAAGTTATGGTTTGACTGATCATTATGATTGAAGTGCAAAGTGACTTACGAAGTGAGACGATTATATGAAAATGGCGTCGTTTTTTAATAAGCTTTTTAAGGAATAATAATAAGCTTAATGGACTTATAGAGTACGTATAAATAAACAAGTAATTGTATCACTTTATGAAGCACTCGAAACAATAAGTTTAAAAAAGAATTAAAAAGGGTGCTTTACATACTATCCAGCACATTACCTAGTGCAGACAAGCTAGACAATTTGTTATGCAAGCAGTAGCAATTCATTTCCGCTTTTCATCTCGGTTCACTCATAAATTTTTTTTTTTTTTTTTTATAAAGAGGCTAACAAGATGACCTCACTCCACCTGATGGTAAGCGGTAGTGAGATCCAAATATGAGGTCGACAGGCACAATAGACCATATTGAATAAATTGAAAAAATTGAAAAATTGACATAAATATTGATATAAATTACAGAAAACACACAATATTTAACTGCTTTCATGTATTGTTTGTATTGTTTGCCGTCATCTTCGTTTTGATTTAGTATAGTCTCTAGTTTAACGACTATAAACGAGTCTATTTTCTCAAATAAAAAACTCAGATCATAACATTTATAATATTTTGTGGGTTCTGTTCATTACCTACCTACATAGCATAGAGATTCGTTATATTTTTATCGCTTGTAGATACGTATTATATAGTTTATAAAGTGATTGAAAGCGAAAGTCTAAAATCGTATGAATGCATTGAGGTAAAAATAGTAACTACTAGTAAGAAAACTCCTGATAGTTTACCACAGCAATCACTCGCGCCGCTGTTGCTTGAAAAGTTCTTTCAGGCGTAATGACGTCGACGGTTTTAGGATACCGTATCTAACCATAATAACAGAGCCTCTATTAACAAAACTTGTCTCTATGTTGCCGATATGATAACACATAAAATTCAAACATTAAAGCGGGTAGTCCATTTCGCCAACACGATTCGTTTTGGCATTATTATGCTTAATATTTAGCAAGTAGATTCTTACAATTTTAAAGATAGTAAAATTGTATTCTATATTATGAGGTTTTACAAAGAAATATAATTTAGTTAAAGTACGAAACCCTTACGTGCTCTAGTCCGACGCGCGCTAAGCCGGTTTTTTATTTTTATAGGCGCCAAAGTAAAATATAGGTCAAAATAAACTCTGCTATTTGAGGCCATAATGATCGTTATTTTTTAAGCCCAAATCTTTATATTGGTCATAAACGTGACCCTATAAAGCATTCAGCAAACAAGCGCCTTTAACGGACCTAAGTGGTACTTGGTACCCTTTTCATAATATTAACTTTCCTTTAGCTATGTTATTTTAGCTCTTAAAGTGAAAAGGCCAGAGGCGAAGTTGGCTTGTCGAGAGTCCAGTTTGAGTTTTATATTGGCCATCATAACTGGTTTTGTAGGATTATGTATAGATTTAGTTGTAGGCTAAATTAGGGCTAATGATTTAAATACATGGCTCGCAGTAGACTAAAGTATCAGATGTACAATTTGCGTTTTAAATGTCTCGTTGTAAATTTTATCTGCGAACGAAATTAAAGTGGTATCGACCTGATTTATTTTACATTGCTAATTCTAAGCTCACGTAAACTTACTTTTCTACACAATCTTAGATAGTTTGATGTTGCTGACTGAATCTGAATCTCTTCCGAGAAAGAAGGAAAAGCATTCAAAGGGTTATCCGCTTGTTTTAAATCTATACTAATACAATAAAGCGAAAGAGATTGTTTTGTTTGAACGCGCTAATCTCAGGAACTACTGGTTCGAATTGAAAAAATCTTTGTGTTGGAAAATAGGTCACTCCATCTGAACTATTATAGTACCTACACATATTATAGGCATACAATAAAGTCAAATTATTGGATAGCAATCAAATAAATAAATACAAAAAAGCATTTTTAATGGCACCCATAACACCTATACATACTTATATGCAGTATATACCTCATTTATGGAATTATTTATGTGTATTGAGTCATTACTCATAAATAATGCCCTAATAGCATCACCAAACGCTTCCGAGTTCCGTCATTTTCCAATTGTCATCCATCCACGTTCACACATCGGTGCGGAGCCGCTCTCGCAACATTAGGGACACAATATTTTATACACAGCTTCTATTTCTGTGCACGTTGCTCTTAATATTTGATCAGGCGATCCGATGTAGATGTAATTGAATTGAGTGGTTGTACCTATCGGTATAAGCACGGGACACACAGGAAATTGATTTTCGCTCGGAATAAGATTGGCTACCTCCCTTCCCCTGCTTTTTACCTACATTAGGTCTTCGTTAAGTAAGTTTGTGGTGTAGAACCTTTCCGCTAGAGCTTTTTCTTGTGTGTTAGATCAAGGCGCGGTTTTTTAGTTTTTACCTTGTTCAACATTAAACGAGTATGAAGATAATGAACTTTACTTCATTGTATTATAAATACAAAAGTAACTCTGTCTGCCAGTCGTACATTTACCTCAAAACTATAAAGGACGGATTTAAGTGAATTTTGTTACATGGATAGTTTAAAGACTCAAGAGAAGATTTTGGCTGCTACGTAACCAATTAAGGCACTATTTTGTTACGCAATGAACGCCTTTGCGTGAATGAAGTCGCGGGCGGGAAGCTAGTTGTTAGAATATAATGAGAAAATAAAAGAATATATATACAAACATTTTAAAAGTTTGGAAATAACAGGTAATAATGATTTCGAAGACGGCAGGAAATTGACTGGGCTTTACTGGCTTGGTGGAACGGTGGTTAGTTACCCAGGCCCACTACCTTTTTTTTTACGCGGATAAATGTTATGTATGTTCCTAAGTGATGTTTTGTAATTTTTATTTATTTAATTGCTACGGAGAAGTACAAAATTAAAACGATCCAAAATATTCCAACCATTCAAATAAAACAAAACATAAACTGTCATGGTTACACACATTAGAAAACTGAAAGTGTCTGGGATATTTACCATGTTGTTTTGTTTTAATGAGCTCCCGATAGATATTTCGGCACTGTTCACCCGTGATCATGGCGCTTGCAACAGTGCCGAAATATCTATCGGGAGCTCATTAAAACAAAACAACATGGTAAATATCCCGGACACTTTCAGTTTTATAAATACAAAACATTGTTATTTACATGTTTGGTCAATAATTAAAGTGCATTCTATGTGGCTGGAGGCTGAAACGGGCTGGGAAGTGGGCCGCGGTCGATAACACAGGTGCAGTCTAGATTAAAATGTTACTGGAACATTGCCTCTTACAATATACTAGTAACCTACTCTCGCTACGCTTCTAGTCCTAAAAATATTATAAACGTGAAAGTTTGTATGTGCGGATGGATGTTTGTTACTCTTTCAAGCAAATACTACTGGACCGATAACGATGAAATTTGGTATGCAGATAGCTGAAGACCCAGAATAACGCAAAGGCTACTTTTTATCCCGGGTTTCCCGCGGGAATAGGGTTTCCTCGCGCTCGAAGTCGCGAGCGGAAAGCTAGTATATTATACATAAAAACCTTCCTATTAAATTCCTCTATCTAATAAAAAATGGCATCTAAATCCGTTGTGTAGTTTTTAAGATTTATGCATACTAGTCCAGTCATGTAAGCTTAAATTAGGTAAGAATCTCGGAATTCGAGATACCCAGCTGTAAGTCGGAAAATACATGTATAAAAAAAAAAAGGCGTCCGACCGATTTCAGCCATGGCGGCCGATCTCAATTGAGATCAGCCAATTGCGCAGGACATATTATAGTGCACAAGTGCGCGCGCAAACACAAGTGCACTCTCTATTCCCTTACTCTCATAATTCGGTGAGACGGCAATCCGACATGACCGATGAGAGATCGGGCGCAGGACCACCGGCTTAACGTGCTTTCCGAGGCACGGGCGTTCAACCGCCAACTTCCTAACTCCGGGCTGAGTAATTTCATTACAGAAAAACTCACACAAATTTTGCCCGACCCCGGACTCGAACCGGGGTCCTAACGCAGCACTTGCTACTTACATGTATATAATACATGTATATTGACACCCTAAAACCTACCATATGTAGGTTTTGAGACAACTTTTAAATATTCAACTATAAAATATTCAAGGTCAAATGTCACAAATATAAGTTATATGCACTTTTGAGCGAATCGGGAAGTTTTATCATAAAAGTGTGTAGAAGAAAATTACTTATCATCTTATTGTCTATAAAAATTGTCTTTACACTTTATTCTTAAGATTCACCATTTCAGAGATACAGCGATGCAAATAGTTGAAAAACTTGTATTTTCAAAAGCTTCCTGGCCCCCGTGCGATTGTGCTAAACAGTTAAAATGTTCACGAATGATGTATTTCAGTAGCCTCAATAACATCTAATACTATCTAATCTATTGTGATGTTCTGATTTATTTTACGAAGATTTTTGTCGTTAAGATATCTTATTTTCGGTCGCGTTGGACGAATTGTGGACGCTTAAGCAATAATATATTAACTAAATATAACAAGATTGTGTGATTATTTTGATAAGAAGCATATTACAGTGTAACGGAAATGTAATCCATTAAGTAAGATCTGTGATCTGTCATCATCATCATCATCAGCCCATTTCTGTCACCACTGCTGACACCACTGCTGGACATAGGCCTCTCCAAATGCATGCCACTTCTCTCTCTCCTCGGCCACTCGCATCCAGCTCCTACCAGCCGTGCTGCGCAGATCGTCACACCACCTGGCCTGCGGGCGTCCTACACAACGTTTGCCGAGACGCGGTACTCCAGAACCCGTCTACCCCAACGGTTGTCGGTTCTACACTATAAATCACTGATTGAATGATTAATGTGACGTCATCATTAATCACTTTGATCAAATTTGATTTCCATACCTGCTATAATTTATAATACTTGGTTATTAAACATATTACCCAAATTAATTAGTCGCGCTCTCGTACATGCTATAGATAAGTAACAGGCTTTAATGTACGCAGTTTCCATGATTTATTGCTTGAAGGTAATAAATCAATATAATTATCATTGTCCCGAGTGGGAATCGAACTTCGAACCGCAGGTTATGAACCTGAGTCACTAACCACTGTTCCACCGAGCCAGTCAATCGGCTGCTTATGAACGTCATCGAAAACGGGCCGGGCAAGGGCTAAGGGCTACCTGTGCCTGCATATGGGTCAACAGCGCTCGATAGCCCCCCATTATTGCCTTTGTTACCGAAATAGCGCCAGCCCTCAAGGGCCTCATTTGTACACTCTTATTTCAACACGTATTTGATATTTACTCTACGCGTGAGTGGCACGTTAGGATATCCTGTTACGTTCGAACGTTTGAAGGGAGTTGTTGGGGAAGTTGAAAGAAGTTTGCCAGGAATAATGTACTCCACATCGCATACATTATTCTCTTACTATCTGATCTGAGGTAAGTGGTTAAGCTTTATTGTTGGAGATATCAGAAACAACATAATACACAGTCACTTCATGGAATAATAGGTATAAAACTATGACGAGAGATTTTATTTAGATATCTTACACGTTGATTGATTCGTAATTATTTGAATGTAGGAACTTTTATGACTATAAATTTAACCAAATCGAAGTGAGGGTGGGTCGCTAGTTACATGAATACAACATAATACTCGAATAAATAAATGTGAAAACAAAACATCGTAATTTTTGTTCCGCTTGGGGATTAAACTCACCACTCCTGACGTACACCCAAACAAATTAATGAAAATGCTTTTAACGTTCCAAATATATACTTCGCTATATTTGAAACTAGCTGTGCCAGCGACTTCGTTTGCGTTCCACCGTTTTTTACACATTTTCCATTGTATCTTTGCTCCTATTGGTCGCAGCGTGATGTTATATAGCCTAAAGCCTTCCTCGATAAATGGTCTATACACCGCAAAAGATTTTTTCAAATCGAACCAGTATTTTCTGAGATTAGAGCGTTCAAAATAACAAACGAACAAATCTTCAGCTTTATTAATATTAGTATAGAAGTATAGATATGACAGTATATACTAAAACAGTCGCATTTCACGGGACAAATTGAAGCGATACGACAGATGTCTCATATTTCCGTACTGGCTATAAATGGTTGAACGTTTGGGGTATTTCTGTGCTACCTTATTTGTCAAAAGGCTTTTCATGTGTGCTCTTTCATTGAGCGTCCAATGGAACTCAATAAAGTATTGCATTTTTGCATTGCAAGCGAATGTAAATGCCTATTTACATATAAGAGAGATTACACTCTTTTAACAGATTTGACTGGTTAATTTTTTTTTTTTAATTTATTTGGTACACCAACGACTAATACAACAATACTTAAAATAAATACAACCAAGAATCTGTTTAATATTTCGATCGCGGCGGTATAACCGCGATTTCGCCGCGATCTCGCAGTGTGCACGCCGCGATATCGCCGCTATTAAATAATCGCCGCGAGCACGCCGCGATCACGACGCGATATCGCCGCGATTTCGCCGCGTACCGCGTTCATATTTCCAACATGAACGGACCTGCGCTGTAGAATGCGGCGCATGCGCTAAGCGGGTAGGTTGGATGAGGCGTAATCGTGCGAAATCGCGGCGATATCGCGGCGTGATCGCGGCGAGCTCGCGGAGTTCACGCTGCGAGTCGCCCAAAAATCGCTAGGTGTGAACACGCTGTTAAGGTTGGTGCTTGCCATGCTAGAGGTTGCCAATTCAAACCCCGCCACGTACCACTGTGTTTTTGAAATTTAAAATTCATATGTACGACTATTCGACGCTTTGACGGTGAAGGTACACATCGTAAGGAAACCTGCACACTAGTGCACACCTACGAATAAATTCTTAGGTTGTGTAGTAAACCAACCGGCTCTTGGCCAGCGGGCTCGACTAAGGCCTTATCGCCCTAATTTAGGGTGCCCCAGTAGTGGGGACGATACGGTTATTAAGAATTCCTGTAATAATATTGTTAGCTTCATCTCGGCGTTACAGTTAAACATCTGTCACATTGCAAACATACCGTAATCTCAGAACAACATATATATACATAACAGCACTCTCGTCTCGCCACAGTGCCAAAGTTACGTCAGTTAAAACTACATCCGACTTAAGTTTAACTTCACAGAGCGCTCGCGTTGGGAGTTCGTTTATTTATATTTAACTTACAAGTTATATGAGTACTCTCTACATGCGTTCTGTTGGAATCTTCTCATTATACAACTAGATTATTCACTACTAGCTGTGCCGGCGACTTCGTCCGTGTTTTTTTAACACATTTCCTATACAATAGGAGCAAAGAAACAGTTCTTTGCTCCTATTGGTCGCATCGTGATGTTATATACCCTAAAGTCTTCCATGATAAATGGTCTATCCAACACAAAACTAATTCTAACCAGAGGGCCTACCATGAGTTGGCTATCAAAAGCTTACGTACGTTAAAAACCGATCGAGTTGTTTTTTTCATACGGCCGATTTTAGTTCTTCGCGTAACCACCAGCGGCGCTGTACAAGTTTATCATAGACATATTTACGTAGGCGATATCGAGTGCGTAAGTTTTAAACTCATGGTAGCCCTACAGAAGTACCTGAGATTAGCGCGTTCAAACAAACAAACAAACTCTTCAGCTTTATAATATTAGTATAGATTTCATTGATTAAACTATGAAGGAACAATGCATGTTCAATGCTAATGAGAGAAATTAAGTTGTTTTTGTCCCATTGAGAGTGAATGTACAGAGAGTGCATTTGTGTTAGCAAACAATTGTGAACTTTGGTATGTCTAGTGCGGGTTGATCTTCATTCTTTCACTTTACTGGTTCGGTGGAACAGTGGTTAGTGAGCCTGTCTGGCGGTGCCAATAGTCGTGGGATCGATTCCCACTCGGGACAAATATTTGTGTCATGTACATCCGTGTTTGTTCCGTGTCTGGGTGTGAATATCCTATAGTTTGCCCGATGGCGTAGGGTATTGCTCAGTTTCCTGTGGTTCGCTACCAGGGACAATCCTTTACCCATTAGAGCCATCCCACAAAACTGTTTTATTTCGAAGTTGGAACAATGTGTGTAGCGTGTTGTCTCATGTTGTATATTTTTTTATTCCGAAAAAAAAAATTAAGATCCATCCCACAACAGGTCGGAAGATCACACTTTTCATAAATTTCTAGTGTTAGTGTGTCTCTACAGTTTCCTGTTTATATTTCACGCTTGGAGGCTGTGGGAGGCAGTTATTTGCAAGCGGCGCTCAAAATATTGGTGCTGTGGAGTTCACAGTTATCTCTGTAGTCAGCAAATTGTGCAACCAGCGCAGTAGAAAAGTATCATTCAACGTGATTGAATTGTACTTTCAAACTGATGCGCCATAATCACGGTTAAAAAAAAAAACAAAATAAAAAAATAATATCCCGGATATTAGCAGGTTTTTTAATGTGCAAAACCTATTTTATTTTTAAATAAACATCTCAAAATCCACGTATTACTGTAACCTACCCTTTATTATAAACCCTTTTAACAGAAAAAACGAGTTTGTATACACCGTGAAATTGTAGTGGTTGTTTTTCTGCAGTAAAATGATTCTTTCTTAGTAGCACAATAGATTTGTGCAATTCTTTTTTATTAAAATCAATAAATGCCGGTTTTACGAAAGGTATAACCAAAACTGAAAGTACGTCTCGAATATTTACCATGTCTTATTATGAGCTTATTTAGCTTTAAGCATCGATTTCATGCGGCAAGCAAAACCTCATTACGTCACATCCTATACGATAGCTTCTCTCGTTATCAAGTAGGAAAATGATAATTCTGAAAATTTAAAAAAAAATTTTTTTTCAAATGATTATTTGCATGATTTGATAGTATTACTAAAGGCAAATCATTCTGCCGTGGGAAAACAACCACAAAAATTTCAAAGTGTATAATAAAACGAAAGAAAACTCTGTATATATGTATGTCCATCCATATTGCATATTGTAACATAACAGGTGCATATCAGACAGTATTATCTTCGATCGTATCGTTTAATAACATCAATACATTGAATTCAATTCCATGATAAGAAACTAGAGTATTTATTTTACTGATATCAGAACCAACAATCTGTTATCGTAAATGTTATTACCCATAATAAACACAAAATATTATCATTGCAATATATTCCTATGTTGTTTCATTACACACATCGGTGTGCTATTACAGATAATTTATTCAAGGAAAATAATTATCATGTACTTTAACAACATCCACTTTATTCTCTCATGGATTATTTTTATTGTAGTTGCAACGGTTTAATTAAGAAAATAATAAATGATTATTTGGGACATCTCCCCACACGGTTACCTTTAAGTAAGTAATCTTGTACTATGGACGTCAGAGACTGATAATATACATACGTACAGGTTATATACATACAGGTTTACTACCTACGGTTCCAAGAGTCGTGGGTTCGATTCCCACTCGGGACAAATATTTGTGTGACAAACATCGGTGTTCGTTCCGTGTCTGGGTGTGTTATTAAATATATTTAAGTACATTTGTGTATCCACTGTCGTTTCTGATTTCAGTAACACAAGTGCTTAAGCTACTTACCATGGGATCAGATTGATGTATGTGATGTTGTGAAATATTTATTTATTTATTATACGTAAATATTTAAATACATACGTAAATAATATTATATTCACACCCAGACACGGCGGAACAAACACAAATAATAATCACATGAATGTTTTAATATTAGTCTTTATGGGTCTACACGCGATATTAGGAGTAGCAATACTTAGCTACTTACTGCCCGACGTTTCGACTGGGTTCCACCAATCGTGGTCGCGAGCGACCATGACAGAAATAAAATGAAATGAAATAATTTATTCTGCAAATAGATTTACATGAAATACTTTTGCACGTCAATTTGTATGTAATAGACCCACGAGAAGACTAATGTTTAGTGTAATGGAAACTGAAAACTTAAAAAACTTACACATGAATGTTTGTCCCGGGTGGGGATTGAATCCACGACTCTTCAAAAGTTAAAATTTCTTTATTTATGTAGGCATTCACACGCACTTATAAATCGTCATTATATTAAATAAATAAGTAAAAGATAAGTGATTCTACCACAGGTTCGGAAAGCTGATTCTACCGAGAAGACACCGGCAAGAAACTCGATAGTTACTCTTTTTAACCGATTATCACATAACCTTCTTGGAACCGTTACCAGGGTATGATTATAGACTTTCGCGTTTAAAAGTATTATGGGTCCCTTACCACGGTCACTAACCTTTGTTTCATCAAGCCAGTAAAAAAAAGGAATAATTTGACTCCCAATCGTCTTTTGTTTATGTAAATTGATCAAATTATCTTGTTTCAGTGATCTATTTCGTTTGTGACAAGTACATTGGTAGCTTTAAAAATGTACCGATTGCAAATCTTATTAGGAGTCGTTCTGGGGGTAACTCGATCACGTCGGGTCCAGATTCGATTCCCGGCGAGCACTCGAATTTAATAAAGGGTGTCACTCAATGATATCGCTCGCGGGAATAATAAAGCGCTCTGAGTACAAGTGATCTGTGGATCGTTTTTATTTGATTAATTAATTTACTTGGAAAAAGTATTGAATTTTGTAGATTGTATTTGGTTTTTTATCCACTAATATTTTATTTCATTTGCTCTCCATAAATCTTTTGCAATATAACTGCCTATTTTATGGCTACAACTCTTTTTTTTAATTTATTTTGGCACAATCGGTCTTACACTTATATTAGACTAGCGACCCGCCCTCGCTTCGCTTCGGGTATATCTCTATCTCTATATAATATATTTCAACCCCGTAAGGGATTTTACATACAGAAGTTATTTCCCAATAACTCCCGTTCCCATGGGAATTTTGTAATATCGCGTTGGAAGTAAGCTTAACGTTCATTAGGGTACCTGCATGCCAAATCTCAATCGTCTATCTATATCGCGGTTTAGATTTTTCATACAAAAGTTTTTTTTCTATTACTCCCGTTCCCGTGGGAATTTTACAATATGCTCTTGAAACTAAGCTTTTAATTTATTAAGGTACCTGCATGTCAAATTTCAAGCGTCTAACTTATGCGGTAAGTATTTTTCATACAAAAGGATTTTCCCGTTATTTCCCGTTGCTGTGGGAATTTCGGGAAATCCTGTCCTAACGGATGCTTACGTCATAACATCTACCTGCATGCTAAATTTCATCTCGATCCGTCCAGTGGCTGTGACGACTTCGTCCGCGTAGAGATGTTTAACGGCTAAAACATTACTTCTTTATAGCGCAGTCGGTTAAAAAGTAGCCTATAACCGTTTCTAGGCTCTAGACTATGTCTGTACCAAATTTCGTTTAAATCGGTTCAGTACTTTTTGCGTGAAAGCGTAACAGACAGACAGACAGACAGACAGACAGACAGAGTTACTTTCGCATTTATAATATTAGTAAGGATGTTAGAATTTTTTAAATTATAAAGTACCCTACGTATTGAGCAGACTCGTGTTCCTTCACTCTCGTAGTGCGGTGAGACGGTAATCCGACATGAGAAACCAGAGGCGTCGTACCAAAGGCTTTACGTACGACATGAAGGGTCAACACCCCCAACTTCCGGTTTTCAGGTTAAGTCTATTCCGAACAGAAAAACTTGCACAAATGTTGTCTGACCAAAGACTGATACGATTTATTTATTTGCAGTCACATGTAAGGTGGTAGCGTATATTGCTGAGTACATTTTTACACGTGACGCACTGTAAGGGCACTGCAAAATATGGAAAGTCGGATAAAGTCTATTGCACGAAGGAAATAATATCATAATCGACTCCCAGGATGACCTCACTCTGCCTGGTGGTAAGAGGTCATGAGGTCGACAAAACAATACGCCCTATTGAGCCTGTCGACCTCACCCAGGCCTGCTTAGATGCCGTTTCACGCCCCGCCTAAAGAGGATGATAGGGGGGAGAGAAAACATGACCAGAGGGCCTACCATGAGTTGGCTATCGAAAACTTACTTACGTTAAAAACCTATCGAGTTGTTTTTTTCATACGGCCGATTTTAGTTCTTCGCGTAACCACCAGCGGCGCTGTACAAGTTTTTCATAGACATATTTACGTAGACGATATCGAGTGCGTAAGTTTTAAACTCGTGGTAGCCCCACTGAAAGGACAATCCATGTATTAATGAAACGGCATTTTTATAATGTAATAGCTGTGCTAGCGACTTCGTTCGCGTTTTCTCCCGTTTTTAACACATTGTCCATTGTTTCTTTGCTCCTATTGGTCGCTGGGTGAAGTTAAATAGCCTAAAGCCTTCCTCGATAAATGGTGTATCCTACACAAATGATATTTCAATTCTAACCAGATTTCTGAGATAAGCACGTTCAAACAAACTCTTCAGCTTTATAATATTCGTAATAAATATGAAACATATTATAATCGTCTCTTTACGAAGCGCTTGCCATCAGTATGCAAATAAAAGTCAAAAGACAATCCTGCTAAACTATGGTCGTCGTCATTCGAAATAGTCCAGGTGCAACTACCATTTCAAAACATGCATCATCATGAAATATTCCTTTGACAGGAAAAGCGAAGTACCATCGAGTGTTTACGGCCAAGTTTTATAGTCGCTCCGACACCGGACGAACGTTAAACTTTTACTGTCCTAGGTTATAAACTAGGTGTATTTTAGGTAATTACCGTTAGTTTACACGTGGACGATATATCTAGTTAATAAGCTCTCCGTTAGACGCTGTCGCTTCAATAAAAAAGACGTGTGGCACTCGTGGACTGCCGCGGTATAGCTATTGCATATTTCAGAGCAGCTCGTATCGATTCGTGCGAGTTTCGTAGAGTCGTACAATTTGTCTAACCGCACGCACACAAACACCGTGCCGAAGTCTACCGAACTGAAACGACGTTAGACGATTGTGAGGTTTTTTTCGTTATGGAATTCCTTGGTTCGGTCGCCGCGCTCAAAGCCCGCGATAAAAGCTATGCAATATCTTAAAACAAAACGCGTCTTAGGCTTAGGCCGCACTACGGTTTTTCCCGCAAGCGGTAAATCGTGAAACCGCAAAACCGCCCGAGACGCACACACTACGGTTAAAAACCGCGAAACTAGCCTACAAACTATAGACTACAAATTTTGTAGTGTTTTTTCCCGCTAAAAATTCTGTAACAAAACGCGGTTTCAAAATCAATCGCGGAATAAAAACGTCACTGCGGCCGCTTCCATTAGTTTCTTTTACGCATAAAATCAGGTGGTTAAAATCCGCGGCGGTTAAGCCGTAGTGCGGCCTAAGCCTTAGGTGCAATTTTTCTACTTATATAAATATACGGGCGAATTGAGAAACCTCCTCCTTTTTTGAAGTCGGTAAAAAGTCGTTCTTGATGTCTGTTCTTATGTTACTTAAGAAGAGACTCGTTACATCTCGTTGCAATCATTATACTACGCCTTGCGTACGCCTTGCGTAGTATAATGATTGCAACGAGATGAACGAACTGATCGAGATTATTATGCTGCAGTTCATTTAAATAAGAGTGATCCGAGAGGGGAATTTATTATGTATGTATTGAGAGTTGAGATTGGCGTTGAGTGTGGGTTTGTAAACGTCTTCTTTTTATTTTTGCGTCAAAACACCGAAACATCTGACGTCTATTAATATGTTTTTCCATGACCAAAGAAATTATTTCCCGATTGGGAAACTAATAAGGAATTAATTCTGTATCGCCTTATATCGTTTCACGCACCAGCTGTGACCAACTGCAAATGTATAAAGGAACAACTCCAGATAATATGGCACGGTCCCTTTTCTTGGTGTATGTTCCTGATCTTATTAACGTTAGGGACTTTGTTACATTTTATATAACCAGTAGTTACTTTTATATTTAAACAAATGAAAGAGTAGTTGAACGTGTCTAAGAATGTTAAGGGTATTTTATTTATATATGTATTAAATCTAGACTGGCTCGGTGAAACAGTGGTTTGTGACCGTGGCTAGCGGTTCCAAGAGTCGTGGGTTCGATCCCCACTCCGGCAAATATTTGTGTGATGAACATCGGGGTTTGTTCCATGTTTGGATGTGATTATGTATTTAAGAATGTATTTATAAATATGTATGTATGTATGTATATATTTATCAGACTCTGACGCCATAGTACCAGCTCTGCATAGTTTGGAGGTGACTATGTAGAAATGTCCCAGATTTTATTTAATTAAAATTTGTCTTGCCATATTACTTATCATGAGAAGGGTTACCTTTCCGGCCCTTTTGGAAGGCCTCCCTGGAGGCACAGGCTCAACACGTAGAGGCCCTTAGGGTCGTTTAATCTATGCGTGAAATGGATATGTTAACCGGATATAACACCTGAATGCACGAAATAATAACCTCAGCAGTAATCCGGTAAGCATAAGCCTATTGCGCAAAATCGGCCATGTTGCTATTCGCAGTATGTAGATAAATAAGAAATGAATTATATATTTTTTTGTTAAGTTTTATCTAACTTTTAAGTAAATTTTCTCGTAGCCTAAATAGTACCAGCCAACTTATGTATGTGACTACAAGTAGATTATAGTCCAAGAGCTGGTGAACCCTGGGAGTAACGGTCTTCCTGTAAGGTTAGAAATTTGTATACTGACGGTTTATGGCATGCTAAGAGCAATAGCCATGACCTGGCAGGCGTCAGCCCTGCACGTCATCAGCCCCTTTATTTTTCAAACTGTTAAGTAAATGGGGTTTCAAAACTTGTTCCTGTAAGTTTGAAAATTTAAAAGAATAAAGTTATTTTATAATACATCTTAAAAATAAATTGACTGGCGATTACAATAAGCAGAAGTATACGACAGGTCAATTAGAAAACGCACAGTTGATGAGGTAAAAAAACTTTATCCTGTATACTTAAAATTTTTATATGTTTTTCACTAGACTTCTCAGAGTAAATATGTACAATGCCAGGCGATTTTGAACAGCATAAGACCTTGCCAGGCGAGGGGACAGCTGCTAAAGGCGTGCGAGTGAGAAGTTTTACATGAACGCATACAGTAAATGTAATGTATTTTATTATGTTTTATACAATGTACAATCGATGAAATGCAAACTGACGATAATAATACGTTAAATTGTAAGCAGTAGGTTATGGTTTACAAATTTTCGACGGTTCACAATCTTGCTAGGTAGATAGCAATCAAGCGTTATTTACAATTTTACCGTGACATATGCATGTGACACAGAAATTTTAATTATACTGCTCGGAAACATGGACCATCTCCACAATAAGAATTTAAAAATCTATATGGAATATGGCACTAATAATTGTAAAAAATCGGTAAATATTTCTGAACTATATACAAAATTGGGATCTTCTATATGCCAAAGCTAACCTGGATTTCAAGCATTAACCTGTTGCGATTTTAATCCGTCTTTTTCAAGAAGAGATAAAGAAAAACCATTCCAAATATTGCAAAAATCGAGTATATATCAGAAAACATTCAAAGAATTAGGAAACGCAGAAATAGTACAGAAGAAAGAAAAAAAAATCCCGATACTAGAGAAATTTGTATGCCAAACGTATGTTTTGAAATCTTCAAAATTAAAAATGCACGATATGAAAAGTTCGTAGCCTCGTTCAACACGACTAATCCTAAAGTGTTTATGAAAAAAGTAGTAAGCTATGATTCATCGAATTTACCACCCTGCCAACGTGAACTACATCAACAATTGTTAGAACTGTCTACATTACAAATATATGGCGAAATTGTCATTTAAAAGAACCAACAATTATTACACCTGAAAATAACGGTTGGAACTTAATTGATAAATCGTTACCATTTTAATTGGTTTGAGGGGAATACGGTTCCATCGTTTATATACGACATACTTTTACAAGAACATGCTGAATTGCTGATACTTCCACAGCACAATCGACTGAAACTGAGGAATGCATTTCAGGTAACATACAACTATTTTATTCTGTATCATTTAATATGCAGTCCTATGCGTTGAACTTGATATTTAATTCTCAACAACCATATTGACTCATAAAATTTTTTTTTACTATGTTCAGATGAGGAAAAAATTGTTGAGGAGTCAGATGATGATGAAAACAGTGATAGCGAAATTTCGGATGATGCTGAAGAAAATGAGTGTTAAAAATAATGTACATTGTATAAAACATAATAAAATACATTACATTTACTGTATGCGTTCATGTAACACTTCTCACTCGCACGCCTTTAGCAGCTGTCCCCTCGCCTGGCAAGGTCTTATGCTGTTCAAAATCGCCTGGCATTGTACATATTTACTCTGAGAAGTCTAGTGAAAAACATATAAAAATTTTAAGTATACAGGATAAAGTTTTTTTTACCTCATCAACTGTGCGTTTTCTAATTGACCTGTCGTATACTTCTGCTTATTATAATCGCCTGTCAATTTATTTTTAAGATGTATAATAAAATAACTTTATTCTATTAAATTTTCAAACTTACAGGAACAAGTTTTGAAACCCCATTTACTTAACAGTTTGAAAAATAAAGGGGCTGATGACGTGCAGGGCTGACGCCTGCCAGGTCTTGGCTATTGCTCTTAGCATGCCATAAACCGTCAGTATACAAATTTCTAACCTTACAGGAAGACCGTTACTCCCAGGGTTCACTAGCTCTCCAGCTATTAATGTTTTAGAAAACTGAATAAGTCTGGGATATCTCCATGTTGTTTTATATTAACGAGCTCCCGATATTTCGGCACTGTGGTATGAAATCTTCTTCTTGACTATGAAAAGGTATCCGCCCAGCTCATGTTTTCCCTCCCTCCTATGATCCCGGGCTCTTCAGGCGGGGCGTGAAACGGCATTTAAGCAGGCCTTCAGGGTGAGTGCGACAGGCTCAATATGACGTATTGTGCCTGTCGACCTCATATTTGGATCTCACTACCGGTTACCATCACGTGGAGTGAGGTCATCTTGTTTGCCTATTATAAAAAAAAAAAGTAAAAAGTATATCCGTGGTTTTCGGTTGAATTAGCTCTCGACGTAAATCTTCGTCCTATTATTTCCCTCTCTACATGTTTATACAGTATTTTTGCGCTGTTTCAGTGCGGGTAATATACAAAGGCGAGTTGACTTGTCCTCTATGTGTGTGAAGATAATAAGGATCCCCTTTCCCTAAGTAGGTCGGCGTTGATATTAGCGCTGCGGTCGGTTGTACGGTCAGAAGAAACAAGTAATGTGTTTTATGTAGTACTAGTGACCAGCCCCCGCTTCGCTCTGGGTGAATTTTACAAAAATCTTTCTATTGATTCCCTCTATCTCATCATCATCATCATCAGCCCATATACGTCCCCACTGCTGGGGCACGGGCCTACCCTAAGCTAGGGCGATAAGGCCGTAGTCGAGCACGCTGGCCAACTGCGGGTTGGTCGACTACACAACCTTAGAATTTCTTCTTAGGTGTGCAGGTTTCCTCCCTCTATCTATTTAAACAAAACCACATCCACATCCGTTGAGTAATTTTGAAGACTTAAACATACATACAGGACAAAGAAAGCGAGCTTTTCTTTTTATAACTATGTAGTGATAGCCTATTATTTGTGTAAACAGTAAAATATTAACAAGTATAAGAGTTATATCCATAAAATGATTATTTTTTTCAAGTGTTTTGTACGTTTTTAATTACTGGTGGAAGCATTAAAATGAACAAATTGGAAAAAGATACATTAATAATGTTTTTTTATTTTTTTTGTTTACTTATTTTCACCATAAACAAGAAAATAGTAACAATTTGACACAATTTATTGTTGACAAAAACTTGTTCATGACCCGTGATTCCTACTTGGAAATACTTGTGTTAGCTACATTACCGCTATGTTTGAAGGGAGACGCGAAGTAAATATTTTTTCTATTTTATAGTATTCTTTCAGAAATATACTTATACTTACTCATATATTATTATATACTCCAACTCCAAAAACGGGTGTAACGTTGTAAATAGGTAAACTACTTACGTACAAAGTAGAAAATAGAAACATAAATATTTTCCAGACCTATTTAGATTCCTAATAACTAGTTACTAAGTTTGTTAAGGATTTTCGCTACAAAATTTAATTAAGTAGCTATACGAATAACTGGATGTGCTAGCGTTACAAGACAATTTGCCAGTGTTGGGTCTCTCTCTGCACGTTCGTTTAAGCTCCTATTAAGTTAGGATTACAGTTCTATTGGCCCTTGTCGACAAAATTTGGTGGTCGGGTGTCGTCGCATTATGAAAACATGAGAGACTTGGCTATCGAATGGGCAACGATAAGCTTCGAATGTTTCGGTATAATAATGTTGTCTGACCAATTTCGTATGTGGCAATCTCAAGGGAGAATATTGACAGAGTTAACAGGACTATTTTAAAGTGCACATGTAAAACTGTATTGGTCGATTACATTTTTGAGATACGGTGATTGATCAACGTACTTCAGACTCGATTCTTATAGAACTTAAGTATCTTTTACGCGTCTACGAAAAGTATTTTTTGCATGTGTCTGTGTATGATCATGTTATTGATGACTTGTTGTGAATACCGCTGTTATTTATTTACAATATTACCACCACTTCATTAAAAAAAACATTATACACGTTAAAAAAAACACTTATTTCGGACAAACAGCAGTCATATTATAGGTTAGTTTTACAAAAAGCACTAACTACGAGTAGGATTAGTATTTATAAAATTTGCAATGTTTAGTATGTAGTGAACAATATGTATACTTTCATGGTGAATACTGCTCTTTAATAAATTAAATTAAATAAATACTGCACAACGATACATTGATCTGATCCCGTGGTAAGTAGCTTAAGCACTTGACGTTAAGGATATCAGAATCAACAGTGGATATTCTTAAATACACGGAACAAACACCGATGCACACAATTTTTTGTCCCGGGTGGGAATCGAGCCCTCTCTTGGAACTTGAACTTGGACTCTTGGAACCGTTATCAGTGATGCTGGGTCACTAACCACCTGTTCAACCGAGCCAGTGAAGCCAGTAATGGTCTCGTTCCACTCTAAAATTTGATTAGCCATATTGTTAAACTGTCTTCTGTGGTCGGAGGCAGACAGTAACGCTTTCGAGAGCAAACTAAATCCTAGTGCTAGCCTATAGGCAAATCATTGTTCGTCACGACCCGACGTTCAATTTCTTGAGAGTAAATTGGATGCCGTCCCCGGCCTTGCCACGGGCGGACGGAATCGACTGCCGCAATGTGATTCAATCAAGCCAATCTAGTCGGATTGAACGGTCAGGCTTTGGAGCAGCTCAGAAGTCACTGTGCCACCAATTAGGTGCACAAATGGGCAGTTGAGACTGATTTTAGCGTTAAAATCTATTCGTAGAGATTGTAAGGAAAAAGTTTTGATAAAAACTATTTGTTTTTTTGGTTATGTTCTAAGTCAGATGCTTCTATTGTGTCTGGAGTGACAGTGAAAAAAAATTAATAACACTCAAATATGGTACCCAGTTTTACTTTCCTAACTGATTATATATAATTATAAATATAATTTAGTTTAGTTTATTTATTTTCTCTACACAATACATTACGAAAATCAGTTTGTTATATTTTAACACAAGCATAATTATACTGTGGGAGACTGGAGTCTGAATTAGGCAACCAGTCTGCCTGTATATCAGAGCACCAGGCCTCCCTCAGATTTTGACGTAGAATTGATATACCTAGTTTTATGTACACTAATAATACTTATAACTGCGACATAAGCATATCATAATGACTTGAAATAGCCTTATCATCATCACTGGAATTTCGACTGAGAGCGGATGGCTCGCTCCTGCCTCCTATGGTCTGTCATTATGCGAAACCCAGTCTTTTAGGGGTGAGAGCCATCCGCTCCCCGCAAGCCCGGTGATGATGACAAGGCTCCTCCAAGCCATCATCGTTAGTCAGTTAGAAAAAAAAACCCAGTCTTCAAAGCGACTCCTGCCACCAATAGACCAGTGAAGAAGCCAAGATAGTGACATAAACCCATCAGAAGTACATGGTTTCTTACGATGTTTGCCCCCACCGTCTCCAAGAAATACGGTGTTTGCTACCGATGATCGATTACCATAAATAATAAATGAATTGCTTTCTTACGTGCAACGGAACAAATAGAACGGTAGGAATAATGTTGAGAATATTTGGGTCAATACGTTATTTCCATATAATGAGGATTAAAAAGCCACGTCAACTTCGTTTTGGTGGAACAGTCGTCGTTTGACCTCTATTACACATTTTAATAAATTGTCGCACTTCTCAAACGAACTAGTAAACATTTATAGTATAACTAGTGACCGGCTCTCGCTTTCCTTCGGGTAGTCCTTTCTTAGCGGATGCCTACGTCATAACATCTACCTGCATGCCAAATTTCAGCCCGATCCGTCCAGTGGTTTGGGCTGTGCGTTGATAGATCACTATGTCAGTCAGTCACCTTTGAGTTATGTTTATTAAGTTTTACTTGATTCGTTTTCATTACACTAAAGTACATTTTTCTAAAATTAATTTACTTGTATTTGTATTATTTGATATCTGTTTGTAAATTTCTATGAAAATAAGTTTTAAAATGAACTTAGAACGTTGTATACTGAAGGTGAAGTGCCAATACCTCGCAAGTAAAATTTTTTGATCGATATTTTTTTTATGACATTGGTAATGCCAGTTGGGGTACAGTCATCTACTCAAATTTAAATTATTATTGCCTGTAAGTGTACGAACTTTATATTTTCGAAGGCTTTTTCTCCAACCGTACATGGGCACCTAACAAAATTACCCTAGTGTGTCGCGTAAGCCACTATTTAGTTCGGATTAAGTTGCCGTAGCTTTGTCACATTAAGCTGTGAACCGCCGAGATATTGCGAGCTTTATGAAACGACACCATCTTTTAGGCATATTTTTATGGATTTTTTTTTTCTGGTTTCAACTTTTGAATGAAGAGCGAAGGAAGTACCCATGTGTTCATCAAACTCACGCAATACCTAATTATAACTAAACTGATCGGATTATTTTTCAATTGGACTAAATATGATATTTAATAATTATTTTTAAATACACAACAATTAAACCGATGGTAACATATTTAAATGGGTTTTTTTAGTGCTACACTGAGCTCTAATGTAAATTAAAGGCAAAGGCATGAATGTCAATTTTTAAATTGTTTTATTTACGATAGTAACATACCTACTTGTTTACTGTAAGTAGATACTACTCACTATAAATCAATATATTAAACAAACATAAAAGGAAAACACAAATCATGTCGCTTTTTTCTTAATCCAATATAAATACGATTAAACTAGACATAAACAAGTATTCTACATGGTCTTTAGTACAGAGAAATCGAACTTTCCTTTCTGTTCAGAAAACGACTTGGGCCAATTTGAGCTTAAAAGGGGTCTTTATATCGATGACAAACTACGAAAGGAGATTATCACACGTGAACCGGGTGTTCGGAGCTAAAAGACTTCTAAGTTGTCCAAGCCGGACCTGTCTCTCGGAACTTTATAATTTTACCGGAACGCTCTTTCAGATTGTGTAGGTATTATGTTTTCACTTAGGGTCACCTCTCAAAAAGACAGGCAATTTTTATTGTCTATTGTTTGCGCGAATACACGTTTGAAATAAAATTTTAACAAATTTTACGGATTAAACTCGCGTGTATTGTTATTCTAAACATATTATTTATTTGGGCAATTTTTATGACATATCGTATATGTTTGACAGCGTCGATGGCCGGTTGGTTAGTTATTGCTTGCCATGCAAATACAAAAATAAATTATTCGACGACGAGTCCAGCAGTAGGAAATGTATATGGGCTGATAATGATAATGGTGTACACTGTTTATGTTACTGTCTTGCTCGCTCACAATAAATTTTATATTACCTCAAAAATAACTTTGCTCTTGGATTTTCACAGTGCTTTATGGGAAATTATATCTGAGCTAAGTCTGCACACTACTCGCGATTACACATTTGCATCTTTAAATGATCAAGTCAAGTAAAAAATTTTGAATCACTGGTAAGCCGTGTAACAGCGTCCTTGTACTGCTTACCATAAAATAAAAAAAAAACAAAATTTATATCTATAATAATATTATAAAGCTGAAGAGTTTGTTTGATTGAACGCGCTAATCTCAGGAACCACTTATCTGTAATAAAACTAGTTTATGAATTTGACTCGTGTTTATTAAGATTCTATTCATTTTACCTTTACTCTGGGTGCTGCCTTTTCAAGGCACTTTTTTCAAAAATATAAAAGAAAAATAAACATTTCTTTGTTCTTGCCGCAACCCTAAAACAACTTTAACTCTCAAAGTCGCCCTATTTTACCAGCATTCGTCAATGCGAACTTCGAAACGAGTTTAAAACAATTCTATTGGAGCCCGAAGTGATTTCAGTCAAGACAAAGTGTGGATTAATTTCAAAGTGTAGATTAGAATTACGCATACAGTCCCTTTGTATATTTAAATGATGGTATCGCAGACAGAATAAATGAATGTTCGGCGGCACCAAGTTTGTAGTCGGCAGAACCACCAAAAGCACTCAATTCGTTTTGACGTCTCTTGAGGAATCAATTCCATGTTCCTTCATGCTAACGAGTCCGGCAGAAGCATAATAATGTACCTTGTTGCTTTGTTATGTTGCAGATAAACTGTATATTGTGCTCTCTAATATGCGATGTTATTTTTCTTATCTGAACAAGCACGGAATTTCTATGTCTTCATTTTTAAGATAGACGTACTTATATAAAAAGAAATATTACACAACTTCACATACATTGCTCAGATTCTGAAGTAAGTTGCTTAAGCACTTGTGATAAGGATATCAGAAACAACTGTGGTATACACATACATACATACATAGTGTTAAGTATATTCATATAAATAACACATCCGTACACCCAGCAAAACTGCATTGCTTTACTTTTCTGAACAAGTAGGAAAAACAATACATTAAATTAAGGGTGAGAGCCATCCGCTCCCCCGCAAGACCGGTGATGATAATGAGGCTACTCCAAGCCGTCATCGTATGTCAGTTAGATCTTAGAAAATAAAAAAGTATTTTTAAAAGTGTTTTTTTAGTCAGGGGATACCAGTCACAACTATCTGTCCGGTGGTTGGTGAACGGTATACGGGTAAGCGACCCCGGCTCCTCGAGCTACTATCGACTCAGCCCTAATCATCCAAGGCGATAGTATACTTCTTCCCCTTTTCCTTCCCCGTCATATATCCTTGCTACTCGTGGGAACGCAATGACCTTGTTAAAACAATGCACAAGGCAGAATGCCGCCGACGAGGACCTCAACCCGTCACGTCACGTGTCCCACAGAGGAGAAAAGTGGATCGCTGGCAGTGATCTCCAGCCTACCCTCTGGGAAGGAAGCGTGATTTTATGTAGGTATTTTTAATTATAATACCTAATTTGTTATCCATTTTTTTTCTCTTCCTTTAATAAAGAGCCTTATCGAGAAGAATACGCCCTTATCGAGTTGAAGTCCTTAATATTAGGTCAAAACAAACTAAACCCCGTGAACTACAACATATCCCCTCTAACGAACCAATAAACTTCACGCAGCGTGCAAATGGATTCCGTTTTGTTCGCGCGTCATGTCGCCACTATCAAATTGTTGCCGACATTTTGTGTCACGTACCGTAGCTGTCGTTATGAGAGCCAATATTAAATCCGTGACAACGTTATTTTGTATTTTTAATGGTCAGTTATACCCTTACGTGAAGAGCTACTCTGTACAACACTTTATCCGATACGGAACACAGCGCAGTGGTACTCAACATTGCTCAATTTTTCTCTGTCGACAAAATTACGTCATTTTACAGACCGCTTAAGGCATTTAAAAAAAACCGGCCAAGTGCGAGTCGGGCTCGCGCACAAAGGGTTCCGTAGCAGCAAATATAATAAAAATCAACCTATCTCAAAAACTATAAGAGATACTTTGATCAAACCAAAAATCGTTGAAAGAGTTAATTAGCATGCATCACCTCTATTTTTTTAGAATTTTATACCCCGTAGTTATAAAAATAGAGGGGGGGACATACTTTTTACGACTTTGAGAGCTGATATCTCAAAAACCGTTCACTTTAAGAAAAATGTTTTTAGAAAACTTTATATCATTTTAAAAGACCTTTTATTGATACCCCACACGGGTATGTACATCGAAAAAAAAAATTTCATCCCTCAGTTACATGTATGGGGGCCCCACCCCAATTCTTTTTACTATTTAGTGTCATATTTTTGTAGCGGTTCATACAACACATATTCCCATCAAATTTCATCACTCTAGTACTTATAGTTTCCGCGTAAATCGGCTGTGACAGACAAAGAGACGGACAGACGGACATGACGAAACTATAGGAGTTCCGAGTTTGCCATTTTGGCTACGGAACCCTAAAAATCATTTAAAAAGCGTCGATGGCCGAGTGGTTAATATCGTTGCTTGCGATGCGAGAGGTCGCCAGTTCTAACCCAGCTACATACCACTGTGTTTTCAAATTTAAAATTCATATGTAAAAACATCGTGAGGAAACCTGCACACCTACCAAGAAATTCTAAGGTAGTGTAGTCGACCAAACCGCACTTGGCCAGCGTGGTTGACTAAGGCCTTATCGCCCTAGACTTGGGTAGGCCCGTGCCCCAGCAGTGGGGACGTATATGTAAAGGCTGATGATGATCATAATTACGGCATTTTACAAAACGAAGAGCGTTTATAGTTTGACGGTGCCGTTTGTGACCGGACGAGTTGTACAGATTGCCTACGACATATCGACATTTTAACTGCCAGTATGGACTACGTTTTGTACCGTTATCCCTTTATGAGAAACGTTAAATTATACCGATGCGCAGTGTTACTCTATGCAACATTTTATCCGACTCGCGATACATTGCAGTGGTGCGCAACATTTTTTCTGTCTCGTTAGACAGGTTTGTTTACGTCACTATGAAAGAAATATTGACGTAAACATGTCTGACGGCGGAAAAACGCGTACGTATTTTTAAATTGCTGTTCGTTTTAAATGGTTAAATAAAATATCAACTATTATAGTCCTTTGAGAGTTGTTGTCGAAGGAATTTGACGAATCTCTTCTGATGAAAATTTTACGAGGCCAGGAAATATTCGTCAGATTAAAAAAAAATCGTTATCGTAATCGCAAAATTTGCTAAAATATTTTGATTGATTGGAACAAAAGTCTTCGAATACTTAAACCTCCAAATGAAAGTTTTCTACCAGCCTCAACACAATTTAATAATTCACAACAATTCAAGGGCAAGACAGACGGGACTCGTAAAAAAGCAATTTCATTCAACGTCGCAAAAACTTGGCGTCGCCGTAGTTAAGGCAGGCATTCGACATTGTTCTTTGGTTGTAAAAAAAATGTTTATATTATTATTCTTTTAAGAGTAGTTTTATGTCAAAAATAAAAAAAATCCTGAACTTATCGTCCGGAGTTACAAGAAAATATCGTCCCCGTCGTGGCAGAATTAAACAACTAACAAAACCAAAGTTCCGAGATAATTGAGTTTTTGTGTTTTTTTTACTAAAAAACGGCGATAGATTTTCAAGGTGAAGAAAATTTACCGTCGAGATTTTTATATGTTGTAAAACCAGTTCAACTCGATAATTTAAATAGTCCGACACAATGCTACTTTATATTATTTTAAAAATAAAAATAAAAAAGTAATTATTTACTTTTGCCACAACCATTTTTGACAACAGAATTGCATTTATCAAGTTTTTGTATGTCACTTAGCGAGTTTTGCCACAACCAAGAAGTACATAATACGAATATTTCTAGTGAATAAGGTGACTTGTTTAATTTTACATCGTTTCACAGCCATGAATTTTGTTGTTATCAACTTTTAATTTATTATGCAATTTCAGTGAAAAAAAATTAATAGCAGTCAAATAATACTACAATATACTTAATGAACAAATATTTAAACAATAAATTGAATTGGCATGGTTTTCACATAATTTAAAAAAACTGACACAAGTTATTAAGAACATAGAAAAAATGGTTCATTACGTTACTAGATTTATCTGTTAGATTCCTTATACATTAAAATAACATATAAATAATCTTGAGCTTTAATTTTGTATAAAATTATACAACATTTAAAAAAATGTTAACTTCTAACATCATGTTCAACAATCAAAGTTAGTTCAACTATAATGAATGAATCAATTGTCCAGTGTCTCCTTTAAGCTGATGATCAAGTTCTTCTTGCGTCATCAGCTGTGGAAGATGTGAGTATTTCAAAGAAAAAAGAATTAAATTCGAATGTGAGTGAGACGAAAGACATGATTTTTGAAAAATGTGTTGATATGACTGTTTGCGATATCATGATTAGAAGTGAAAAAGTAGAATAAAAGAAAGAATTTGTATGTTTGGGTCTTGGGATCCAAGCTCACAAGAGATAGTAGGTGTGACAGCGATTTTAAAAGAACAGTGAATGCTGGTGACGGTGAAAGGAGCGATGCCCATCTTTGTAAGCAGTCAAGCAGTCAGAAGGTGTCCAAAAAGACACGTCTGGCGGCTTACAGGAGTGTTGGTCCCGACACTAATGTGTGAAGAGAAAGTTGGGTATGGCAGAAGAAGCACGAAAATAGGATAAACGCAGTGGAGATGCGAGCACTTAGAAGTATGCTAGGAGGGAAACTGAGTGATAGAATCAGAAATGAAACAATTTGAGAACGTTGTGGTGTGAAAGAAGATGTTGTGACTAGGGTTGAGAAGGGTATGCTTAGATGGTTTGGTCATGTTGAGAGGATGAAAGACGATTAACTAAAGAAATAGGTATATAGAGAAAGTTTCAATCGACAGAGGAAGACCAAGAAAGACCTTCCATGACCAAATAGGTCACATCTTGAAGAATGGTCAAATCAAAAGTATCCGTAATCGACGAGGGTACATGAAGAGGTTGACATATGTGGAAGAAGCGACTGTGGTGTGCCAGGACCGTAGCACATAGCTGGCGGTGATCTCTGCCTACCCCTTTGAGAAAAAGGCGTGATACTATGTATGTAGGTATTCTGATATAAAATCTGACTCATTGACATCTGGTTGGTGCTGTATTTTCTGACAGCTTGAACTCATAAATTGATAATAAGCTTTCTGACGTGGAAGGAATTTGCAGAGGTCTTTCTAGATCCATTGTAGTACAGTGTATAAGATGAATCTTCTGACCTCTGATTTTATCAATATCTTTTGACTTATGGGCTATGCAGCCCATAAGTTATCTTTTCTATCTATTTGTTCTTTGTACTCATTTTCCAAAGCTTCATCCCGATCTATAGTGCGTTTATAGTTATTATGTGTAATAAGACACACACACATACAGCACTGATCTTTTTTGGATAAAAGAAGATACTTTAAATTAATGTTTTAATGAAAACTTAAAATAAGAGCACTTGTTTAATTTTGCCACAACCAAATTTTGTAACAATGTTTCCGAGTCAGTTGTGGCAGAATTCAACAAAGTCGTTTATTTAGTTTTTCAACGTAATTTCTTGAACAAACCTTGTTGTAATATGTGGTCAATAGAATCACTAAAATGAAGATATCTTTGCGAATATCATACATATTGCGACAAGATAAATACCAAAATGTAGAGTACACTTTCTTTTATTCAAAAATCACAAAAAGTGAATTTCGGTAAAAGTGTCAGTTATTTAATTTTGACACGACGGGGACGATATTTTGAAATCGCTGATATATTTCCAAGGAAATTAGTTATAGTATTCGTAAATATTATACGCATGCCTTATAATTTAGTAAACCTTTTAGATCGAACTAAGTAATAAAATTGCAATAAACTGTTACACTGAAATAATCTCTAAATTACAATTCAAATTCCTATAAAGTAACACACATTACCTAATAAGTAGATATCACATGTGATATAATAATGTCTCATTTATCAGTAATGTTTTTTGTTGAGATCTTTAAACTATTACGTTGTCCATTGGCCTGTCGACCTCATATTTGGATCTCACTACCGCTTACCATCAGGTGGAGTGAGGTCGTCTTGTTAGCCAATTATAAAAAAAAAAACTTACTAGATGACTAACTAGTAGCGGTACTATGAGTTAGCTATCGAAAACTTACGTACGTTAAAAACCTATCGAATTGTTTTTTTCTTACTACCGATTTTAGTTCTTAGCGTAAACGCTAGGGGCGCTGTACAAGCTTTTCATAGACATATTTACATAGGCGATGTCGAGTCTGTCATTTTTAAACTCATGGTAGCACTAAAGATTTTTTTTTTGATGTAGCGACCAACAACGAGTGTTGGGTAGTAGTTAATATCAATTAAATCGGGCTTACGTGTCCGTTTGTCTGTAACTTGTATCTTGCCTTCGTTAATCAATGTCATGTCCCAGAAGACACCGTGACGCTGCATTCACTCCCCGGAGTCAAAATTGAAAGCGTCGGACAATTAGGGTAGCAAAGCTCCCGAGCCTCATTATTTACGGTCCGTGAATAAAATCACAGTAAACAAGATTTATTGCAGTATAACATTTGTTGCCTTCACGATTTTCACAAGTTTGTGAGTGACAGCATACGCTACGGACAAAAAATTTACCTATACCTTTTTAAATTCGATTTTACTGCTGCTTTTTTCCTGTTTTTAATAGTAATGTTATCATCATCACATAATTGCATACCTACCTGTTGAAATCAAAATATTACTTTTGCGTGTATAAAAGTTTAGTACTACTCATTGATATCAAGTAATTATTATGGAAATGACACATGGTTTTTTTAACTATGGAATCACACATAGTCCAAGAACTATATACGAGTATTTGGGTGAACTCTTTAGGTATATTAATACTTAAGCATTAGTAAATTATATCGAGCGACTAACACTTAAGTACTCGTGCATACATCACCTAGAGTGTACTAGAATGTCACACTCAACAAATACAAACAAACAAATATTTGTGTGATGAACATTGGTGTTTGTTCCGTGTCTGGGTGTGATTATGTATTTAAGTATGTATTTAAAAATATATATGTATGTATATCGAGTCTCTGACGTACCCATACGTACAAGCTCTGCTTAGTTTGGGGTCAGATGGCCGTGTGTGGAAATGTCCCAGATATTTATTATTATTATTACTGTATCTATTTTAAACTTGTGTATGATCACATGTAAAGTTGTCTCACTGTATCTCCCATCTCTATGCCAAATCTCCCACAATTGGGTCAAGACCGAATGACTTCACTTCCGGCGGAAGGCCCCGGTCGCTCCAGCAACGGTGTAAGATGCCAATATCGACTTTCGGATAAGGAAAAGTGTTTCTCCTGAAGGGAGATTATAGGGCTAGCAAATATTATATTTCATCACTATTCAATACACTTTGGAGCAGGGGTGGTAAACCTGCGGCCCGTCTTTTTTTTTTAATAAAGGAAGCAAACATGGTGCGTAAATATGAGTAACGTGGCTTCTGTTCCTACATACAATAATTTGGAGAGTTGGCAATACGTTAAGGCCAGAAATATTATGATTAAATTTATACAAATTGCAATATCACCACTTCTGGGCACAGGTAAAATACTACATATACATTTACAGAAATTCTCGGAGGCCCTTTTCATTTTACTCAACCGCCTCGTAAAACCAAAGTTATTCTCATCTTATTTTGGGTAACTAGAATGAAATAAATTTTAAGTTTTGCTTCATATTGTATCATTGACATTATTATTTTATTATTTTGATAGATTTAGACAAATTTATAATATTAAGTGGTTTATGATAAAAGGTTGACCTTCCCTGCAACAGATAAACGTGAGGATGGGGAGGTAAGTGTCCATTGTTCGTCACAATCATTTCTATCATGTGAGGATAATACGAAGTGTTATTGACAAATACTTGACGCTGCAACCAATGTCTCATTATATGATTAGTAAAGTAACAAATCGTGTATATCTAATATCGCAAATTTACAAAAATAAACAGAATCCCATTAGATTATATCAGTACTTTTATGGTAAGTATGTGACTAAGGCCTGTAGCGGTACCATGAGTTGGCATCAAAAACTTACGTTCGTTAAAAACCTATCGATTTGTTTTTTTCATACGACCGATTTTAGTTCTTAGCGTAACCCCCAGGGGCGCTGCACAAGTTTTTCATAGACATATTTACGTAGGCGATATCGAGTCCGTAACTTTTAAACTCATGGTAGCGCTACTTATCGCCCTAGTTTAGGGAATGCCCGTGGCCCAGCAGTGAGGACGTTCATATGTGGGCTGATGATATAAATAAATGGATTCCTTTTAGCCCTGAACGACATACATATTTGAATACAGACGACCATTTTTATGCCAGATTTTTTATATGAGTTATATGCTTAGGATGTACAAAATGTTCTTACATTTCTCAAAGACATAGTAATCGGATTCAGTTAATCTACAATACTAGTAATATCTAATTTTTAATATATCTATAACTGGGACCCCTCCTTCGCTTCGGGTAATCCTTTCTTAGCGAATGCCTACGTCATAACTTAAACCTGCACGCCAAATTTCAGCCCGATCAATCCAGTAGTTTGGGCTGTGCGTTGATAGATCACTATGTCAGTCAGTTTCCTTTGAGTTATATATATTTAGATACTATTATAGTACTTCATAATAGTTATAAGCACTAGGAGTATAGGAACAAAGAAATCCAATGTATAGAAATATTTTTGCCGTCGGTTGTAAAGTATCTGCTTACCATCAGGTGAAGTGAGGTGATCATAAATAAACAATTTAAAAAAATCCTTTATAATAAAAGCACAAGATCCAACTTCTATCAAACTTTCCTAAAATAATATATTTTTGTTTGCAAAAGTAAAGTAAAGTTCAAAAGTTAAAAAAGTAAAATTTAAAATCGGACAGAAATAAAAGCAAAAAGTGTTCAAGTTTCGAATAAAAGCTTTTATTCGAAAAACTCAAACAAAAGAGTTTCGCCAGAAAAGTTTTGTAAGGAACAATCGTAATTCGTGTGTTTGATTAGTTTTTGGGATCCCGAGTTTTCCCGAAATTACTGATGAGCAGTTGAACAAACAACCCGTGTCAAATTGAGTTATTTATTTAAATAGAGCAGTAGGTAACAATAGAGTTTGTATATAATTTGCCTTCGGAAATGTTGTTAACGGATTATACATGTTTTGTAGTTGTTTGTAGTCACCCTACTGCAAAACGATTAAAAGTTGCAAATCGAGTCCGTTATTTATTTTAACACATTTTTATCTTATTAGCAGGGGAAGATTTATTAAGTCTGTAGATTTAGCATTTTGAGATCAACAACAGAAATAGTAGCTTGAACGTATGTATGTACAAATATGAGGCATCTTACACGAATAAATAGGTAAAAAGAATAATAAAACCTTCTTTTTTGTTCTTAGGCAGATGTTTATTGATTCGCTAATACGTATTTACATATTAACTTGCGATGATACGGAACCTAAAGGTCATCAAAGGGACTTTCCCCTCAGTCTTCTTATTCGGCGAAGTTCGCAAGTAAAATGACTATTAGGGACGGCACTTTATGTCTCTGAAAGCTGTTTTTTACAGTTCTACTTGTTCAGTCTTGTTTGTCGATGGACGTTGTCCCCTGACCTTGAGACATCATTAATATTCTACACACAAGGTCTCTGATACCGTTGAGTTTGCGGTAATATGAACACTGAAGTTACGTAACAAGTAGTGTTTGGCTTTTCCTTTATACCAAGTTTGGAGTGAGGAACATAGATTACTACTTACAACTTTTATATAGGTACATAGATATATAGTTGACAGAACATTAATTTACCACCCATGGGGAATGAATGACGTAACCGCAACGCTACGACCTAATAACCCATAAGGGTAACTATATCTATAGACAACTTATATGGATAAGAAAATGTACCATTACGACCGATCAAATAAACTTTACTTTAGCAATACGAGTACATGTGATGTATGTATTAAATCTATGATAAAATAAATCGATATATAAAAAAGAAATTCCAAGTATTTCAAACGTGTAATTTGGCAAGCAGGTTTTTTATAAAGAGTGTAGTGATAGCTAAAAACGGATTTTACCACTCGATTGAAGTTAAAGGCTGGGTAAGAGGGTAAAACACGGATGAGCCTAAATTGTTCCGTACGAAACTTCGTAAAAACTTGCAAGCAACCGCTAGTTTTCAATAAGACAGTTTTGTATCAGATATCTAAAATAGTAGTCCACTTACTTTATAAACATACAAATGCCAGTCTTCTCCATCGCCCTCGAGATGCCCTTCCAGGAGGCCAGCATCGAGTATTTCTGCTTCGCCGTCAGAGGCAGTCTGGGGTCCGTCGCGGGCGGGGGTCCTCCCCCCAACTCCTGGGTGCCGTTCGTCCCCCGCTGCCTCTCCGAAGCCACCATCTTCCCAAGTTTACAACCCATTATCACAACACTCACTCACTTGGCATCATTAATCCACAGCCCACATATGGTCCGTCACTGGACTCTCACTCTACAAACACTGTCAACTGTTTTTTGAACACTGACTAAGAATTTTGAAGACAGAACTCCATTTTCACGAACACTTAGCACAGCATTGTAGCACTTGTTAACACATTTTTTTCTGCTATCTCGTCTTGTGTTTCGCCGGCGGCATTTTGTTTGTGAATGTAACGAATTCTTGGGTTCGGTGTTTCGTTATCTTATCTTATCTGGAGTTTCGCTACCTGTGAACAGAGAAAATGGCGATGTGATTACATTGGAAAATGGACATGTCTGGGTCTGCAATGTACCAAATTGCCGATGGGTATTTTTAAAGGTTTTTTATTTGTACTTAGTTATACCTATGGGGCAAATAAGATGTAATTTCGCAAATGAGATCTTACTGAATTTGCTTTCTTCTATAAACGAAATAAGACTGTAGTTACAAGTTGAGTTTTTCACCTATCTAAACCCTTCAAAAGGAAGGGCCTGCCTATAGTTATCCGTACAGTAATCTTTGTCTTTAAATTATTAAGCAGGTATTGGTAAAATAAAAGGTTCTAAGAATAAATAAATATAAAACATCCACTCGTTTTCTATTGATCAGTTTTAAGTAAAAGAAGAGCTCACATTAATTCATTTTTGTTTGCCTACAGGTCCGCAAATATTTGAGGACGGTACGTCTGAATACATATTGCTTCTTTTCGATTAGATAAGAAAAATGTATTTTAGAATTTCGAATGAATTGTGCAGGGAAAATTATTACGTTGGTTGCCTATTATAGCATATCTTTTGTGTAATAGGTGTAATACGATTATTAAGGTAGTGATTAGCTAATAACAATGCTAGCTAGTATGTATACAACAAATATAACTACTATAATAAACTTTTTATTGTATATTGATATCACTTAGAATTTAACGTGACTACGTGTTTTCTACTTTATTTGTTTCCGTCAATGTTATTTTCACTTATGTTTCCAGTTTGGCTATATGAATAATCGATAATAGAAAGATTTTGCCGCAACACAACTCCGTTAATCCGACGCAATCGCGGATTCGATATTACAAAACCCGATTTCACTTTCATCTCGAAAATCCAAGCTTTCCTGGTCTCTCAAACAAAGCGCGAAGTGTTGTCGACAATCGTTCTTCCCAATGTTCCGATACAATGGAAGGGACTTTATTCACTTAAAAAGTTAGCGGCAGAAGGAGGGATGAGTTTGCGGCCCCGGCACTGCGTTTGCGGCCGACACGATTTACATACATTAGCAATGTTACATTCCTGTTTTATTAGAAATGGAAGTTTCGACATTTTCAATTAAGCGATGAAAACTTCCGAAGGCAGTCGGAGTTGGGTAAACAAATATTGCTGAAAGACGAGATCTTTGGTAGTACCCTTAGAGAAATTGGAAGGTCGGCAATATTGCGAAAGTTTTACCGTAGCTATTGCCATGGGATCATCAATATGTTGCGGTCGTGTTTAAGTAGGCTTTACTTTATTACTTGATACATGTTTATAGAGTCGATATGAAGTAAAAGCAAGGCTTTTACTTATTGTTTGTTTATCAATATCTACACTTACTCAAGAAGTCTGGAAACACAAGAAATGCGAGGATATGGAGAGGAAGTGCTTTAATTTATAATGTTAGTAGCGTTTGTATACGTAGGTAAACAAATTATACAATAGCAAAGTTTATTTCAAACATAGATCATGTTACAAAGGTTCATGAAATTATCATCTGTTCAATCGACGGATTATAAACATAAATGTTTTTATATAAGGTTTTATATAATCTTTTTAACTTATTCAAACAGTTGTTACTATTGACCCTACGATAAAAATACCTTCCTTATAGGATTGACACATCGAATGGTTAAGCATGTCTTCATACGCTTCTGCTAATATTTAACATAATCTGGAGTTTGGAATAAATTTGTCTTAGCAACATCTCTAGCAAGCTCTCTGTAAGCCGATTAAATATGTAATCTGGTTTTCAACCACTAGCAGTGAGTACGCAGAGAATCAGCAAATAATTTGAATGTAAGATTTTAAACTTTCGCGTTCCATTACACTGAAATAAGTCTTTATGGGTCTTCACGCGTTCACACCAATCGTGGTCGCGAGCGACCACGATTGGTGTAACCCAGTCGAAATGTCGGGCAGTAAGTAGCTATGTAATTTTGCTACTCCTAATATCGCGTGAAGACCCATAAAGACTTATTTCAGCAAATAATTTGAATGTTTGCATTACATTATTCGTAATATTAGTGACTAGTGACCCGCCCTCGCCTCGTTTCGAGTATATCTAAAATATAAAAATGAATCGCAAAATGTGTTGGTAAGCGCATAACTCAACAACGCCTCAACCAATTTGGCCAATTCTTTTTTAAAATGTTCGTTGAAGTCCAAGGATGGTTCTTGAAGAAAAAATCTAATAATTACCGGGAAAACCCTAAAAGTCCTATTCTCTTTTCACATTTTTTTGACATGACGAAGTCTGTCGGGTCAGCAAGTTTTACATAAAAACCTTCCTCTTAAATTCATCTATCTATATAAAAAAAAAACTATGAAAATACGTGGCGTAGTTTTGAAGACTCAAGCATACATACATACAGACGCGGTAAGCAACTTTGCTCTATACTATGTACTTAGTATTTTTCTAGTGCAAATTAATATAAGGAACCAAACGTACTATGGCATGTATATTATATACTAGCGGCCCGTCCCGGCTTCGCACGGGGGACATAAGAATTTTTCATAGTTTAACGTTTAATTATTAAACCATCCCGTCCCCGTCGCCAAAATGACATTACTTTGGAGCAAACACCTAAATCATTAAAACGATTGTTAGGTGTTAACTATAAAAGTTAGACATATGCTCTCGCGGACTTTTTAAAAGATAATGTTAAGATGAACAATTCATCCATAGAGCATTTTTGTACAACTATAACTATATGCTCAGCGCACGCCACGGAAGGCCTCAGAAACGATACTTTTTCCCCGTTTTTGAAACATTTTCGGTTACTGCTCTAGAACTATACGTGATATTATATAGCCTATGTTACTTCTGAATAATGCAGCTTTCTTATGGTGAAAAAATTATTGCAATCGGTCAAGTAGTTTTTGAGTTTATTCATTAAAAACATACAAAAATACAAATATTTCCTCTTTATAATATTAGTGTAGATGTAACTTAGAAAACTGAATGTATCCGGGATATTTACCATGTTGTATTGTTTTAATGAGATCCCCCGTGATCATGGCGCTTGCAACAGTGCTGAAATATTGGGAGCTCATTAAAACAAAACAACATGGTCAATATCCCGGACACTTTCAGTTTTCTAATGTATGTAACCATGACAGTTTAAAATTTTATATATGTAACTTAGTCCGAACTGAGGAACGAAAGTTTAAAGGTTAACAGGCTTTTTTAAAATCTTCATCATACATACTCTGCCTCAAAAATATTGACTCTAGTTATGAATAAATTAATTTACAGCATTAGCAATATACTGTGGGCAGAAAAGTAGCCAAATAACTTAAATAAGTAAGACAGATCACGTGCAAACGATCCTCGTCACTTAGTTTGCCAATTTTATACTTTTTCAGTAAGTTTCAGTGCGGGTAACATTCTAACTTGAATGTAACCCGATCTGTCTTTGCTTGGTGTGGCAATGGTAGAGTTCGGAACTTTAATCAAGTTAAGCAAATTCCTTTACAACGTGTCCGTAACGGATTCGAATTCGGCAACTATGGTCCGTCTCTTTCTGCACCTAAACAATGGACAGTGATGGTCGATTCTATTCTTCTTCATGGTTCTTCATGTCGTCCTAACTTTCTTTGCCACACCTGGGCGACGATCACTGCTTTTACCTTTCCTACACTCAACTGGGGAAGACAGAGCCGATATAAGAGAAACATCTAAGATACATGTATCCTTCATCATATTATAAATACGGAACTCTGTCCGTCTGTCGCGCTTTCACGCTAAAATTACTCAACACATTAATGATGTGATGTGATGATGATGATAAAGTGCACAGATAGTCTCAAAATTGATAAATGTTATACGTGATAATCTGCTTCACGAGGAAGGAGTCACGAGCAAAAAGTTATTTTATAAAACCGTCAAAAATTTATGCATGTACAAGTCTTTTAGCCTGTCTTAAGTTGACGAACGTTCCAACTGTTATTATTCTGAAGTCTAGTCAAGTCTATAAAGACTGTCCGTACATTTGTCTAGCAGTTTCGGCGTCATTAATACAAGTTCGTGGACAACAAAATAAACAAATGAGTCCGTATCGTGCAATTACCACGGCTGTCATAATTCACGAGTCCCGTGTCCAATACAAACGATGTTTGACATTGACTGGTAGGGATGGGTCTGGTACAAATCTGTTTCTTGTCACACAACATCGTGTGTGATACTTTATGGATCAGTTTGTGAGGTTAATCGCTTGACCACTTATGTTTTCTATATGGGGGCCCCTTACTATGTTATCTATTTAATTTTTTTGTATTTATTTTTTAGCGGCAACAGAAACACAGTATTAGTAAAATAGCTGTCTGGCTATCATGGTTTATGAGATTCAGCTTGGAGACAGACAGACGGACAGACGGACGGCGGAGGCTTAGTAATGGGGTCCTATTTTTACCTTGTAGGTCCTGAACCCTAAAAATAATATTAATAAATTGTTTAATGCATTTAAAGAAAATAAATGCTTATCACAAAATTTTTGATTCGTTTTAATAATTTTCAGAAAATATGAGCATTATAAGTTATCCTGCTAAAAAATATATTATTGTAGTGTTAGTTATAATTACACGTAAGATTATTGTTACAAAGATTATAACATACCTAGTATTCTCTGATTCCTTTGTGGTAACCCTATTAGAAATATTTATTTTCGTCATATCTTATGTTACGTCTGTGTCGGTGTGAAGGATTTCAGCTATTGAAATGCTAAAATGGCGTAAAGTAACAATTACTGTATTATGCTTGAAAATATTGTGAGTTTGACATTATATTGTGTTTGAGGTGTGTGGAAAGATATCCTGTCAAATATCGGATGGAGATGACAATGCGTGGTTTAAAGCGCAAACTAATAGTATGTTACGTAAATGTAGACATAAAGTCGTTAATATAATTTCAAACTGTTCAACTATTAAGCCAGTTTAATCTATACATATCATAATTTAATTATCAAATAACTCGTACGATGGCACAGTTGGTAGTATGTTTAATGTTTACTGATATCTATTACTAGCTGTGCCAGCGTATACATTTTGAGTTTGGTGCGAAGATTGGAAATGTAAATCATCTTCGTGTCCATCAACGCTGCCTCAATCAGGAGTCGAATTGATCGCCATGGGTGAAATAGGTCGGAAGCAACAACACCTACAAACGCCCAGCAAGTTCGTACTTGCGTCATCATCACTACAAAGTCTATAGCAAAGTCGCTTCCCGCGTCTGTCTGTATGTATGCATGCTGAAATCTTTGAAACTTCGCAACGGATTTTGATGTTTTTTTTTTAAATAGGTGGAGAGATTCATGGGGAGATTTTTTTACCCGATGCGATGCGAGGACGTGAATGTTTAATTTGAACGATTGACAGGAAACCAAAACTAAATTTTAAGAAGAGTAAGCTCTACTTAAAATTTAGTTTTGGACAATCTTTTACATTAAGATAAAAGATTTAATTGAAACCGAAAACGTTACTTTTTTGTCATATTTTATCATCCACGCGATCCGTTGCACTTTTATTTTATTTATATTGTACACTTGTACAGATCGGGTATACGAATGCATATAAAAAAAAACAGTCCAAACCCAGTAAATATCGAACTAAAACTGACTGAATATTAAACGAACCACACAAGGCAAGATCACCGTTGAATTTGGGTCAAATTGCCTTCAATAGTCATAGCCACTATGCTACTCACGTAGGATAAGTACCTAATATAGGGCTCGTTAAAGCGGCTTTAAGTTTCCAATACCATTTGCGATTTCATATTCGCTTTATGACAAGCGGGCTGAATGCAGCCACGAGAAAAGCAGAGCGAGCCAGGAATGTGATTAATATTTCACAACTAGTGGTCCCAGTGAATTTCATACCGCCAATACTGATTCTTTTTCTATATTTTCTTATTGAAACCTTCCCTGGACTATGACGAACATTTTAAAACCAAAATTACCTAAGTCGGTTCTGGCGATCTCGAGTTTTAGTCAGACTAACGAACAGCAATTAATTTATATTTATAAGAAAGAAAGATTAGAAAACTGAAACTGTCCGGGATATTTACCGTGTTGTTTTGTTTCAGTTTCCTTATGTAACCATGACAGTTGTGAAAATCTAAACTTGGTCTTTAGGTATTGGTGTTAGGGCCAATATTTTTATAAAACTCTTAATTACGCTAATTCTTCCCAAATCTCAAGTTTTTAGTTATATTTAAAAAAAAAATCTTATGTTTTTATGTGGAATTTATTCTCATTCGTGTAATTTTTGCATGCCGGGGGATTCCTAGAAAGTGTCACAATTTATTTGTTATTTTTAGCGAATAACGTAATGAAATTTTATAGTTTTACCAAAATGGTATTAATTTGAGGTCTTTTGTCCATAAATAAAAATTAATCGCCGAAATGTATGCACGCGCAAAACATCCAAGTATCTGCACCAAATTGAATAATTCTATATATAATTTTAAACTGTCATGTCATCACCCCCTTACCGTACCTACCTACCGTACCTACCGTATTTCTCGCAGTCCTACAGTTCACCCGTGATCATGGCGCTTGCAACAGTGCCGAAATATCGGGAGCTCATTAAAACAAAACAACATGGTAAATATCCCGGACAGTTTCAGTTTTCTAATTGAATAATTGTATGTTTTTTGTGGCTGTTATTTTTTTGGAAGGTTTGAACATATAAAATATAATAAATTTGTTATGCGGAGAAAATAAGGCGGTACCTACTAAGTTCAGTGGGTCATGTAGTTTACAATAGATGTTTGTTGAAGCATAGAACATAAGACATAGACAATGTGACGACAAATCAAAATGGCCGGTGCCGAGTACTGTATCGACGTAAAACCTTTAAATGACCAATTTCCGGTCTAACGAAACCGATACTCTTGGATCCTTTTGGATTTCCCACTACGTATCAACAATAGAACAGCGAGGCAGAAAAACACAACAGTGTTTGTCAGTAAATAAGACCACGAAATAAGGAAAGAGGTTGTGTATCACGCAACAAACAGATTGGCTCGAAAGTGTTATTCACTGCTAAGGCTGGGGTGAGACAACTGGCTTTTGTTTAAATAAATAAATAAATGTCTCGGACATTCCTACACACGGTCATCTGACCCCAAAGTAAGCAGTGCTTGTACTTGCCAGAGACTGATATACATACAAGGATATTTTTTGAAATACATAATCACACCTAAACACGGAATAAATACCAATGTTCATAAGACAAAATATATTTGTCCCGAGTGGGAATCGCACCCTCGACTCTTGGAACCGCTTCAGTCATATATCTTCTTTAATGATGACTTTCACTTGACTTTTTTTAGACCTTACTTATTTGTAGACGTAATTAATCAAATTCAATTACTATGTGCCCCAATGAACTAATCTTATTCCGTCATATGTCGAATTGAAAGGTGATAAAAAAAGTTCGAATGCCGAAATTTTTCTTTTTTCTATAATAAAGGCTGCATAATGTTATATACTTTTGCTGATGTTCGTGAACAGAGGTGACTTGATAAAAAGCGGTTTTCGCTTCTCCCATGAGACTGATCGAGTTAACCTGTTAAGTTGGACATTTATGTTAATAAATATATTGTGTTAAGGCATAGAGTGAAAAATGTCCTCAACTGAGCTATCCTTGATTTTCCCACAATATGTTTAAATTTTCATTGGTTTCTAATTTTAATATAGAGTTACGCACTGTTGATTAACCACGCCGTGTTTACACGTTTTTGGGTCATAATCAAATTGATTTATAATTGCAACATGTTGTTTATGCCATCATAATAAATAAATAAATAACCGTCAACATTTTCCTGTTGCCTCCAATCCACCGCTCCCCTTCCAACCCCGGCTATACCAGGCCAGGTGGTTGTTTATCATTGTATGCACAAGCCCTTCCCCATAAAGGAATTCGGATTCAATCAGCCTGTCCAAAGGTTGCCAAACAAAGCTAGACGGGACGATATTGCGTCACTTGATATTCGTGTGCTATTTCCCCTGATATCGTAGAAGCACGTAGATTATTGGATGTGAAGACGAGGCACCCTTAAGGGAACATTGATTTTCCCCGATTTTCGTTCCTAGGGTAATTTGAGCGGAATTATGCTGTAAATGGGCGAATGTTGACGTATTATTCGTCTTTTTTTTTCGTAGCCGCTCTTTATGGCGAGATACGGATTTTATGCCCCTTCTCGAAGTAATCTGGACTCGAATACGGAATAATAGCAGGGATGATTACTTTTGCTTTTTTACGGAAACGTTTATGCAAACAAATTAAATTGTTGAATCGAGTTAAATTTTCATCAGTTTATTATTGTGTGTGTAACGAACCGTTAAACGTATAGAATGACAACAGTAGTGATTGTCCATTGTTTTACCACTAGAAAATATAATTTCATGCTTCAAACCTTTTTCATTTTTTATTGTAGCGAAATGTTCGTTTCATTTCATACATTCGCGAACATGGCTGCAAAATATATCACCGCCATAACATGACTCGCAATTTAATTTCGTTTTCACGAGGGGACAACACAGCGTAATTTTAAATTTGTCCCCGCACAGTCATGACGCTGTCAAATGCATGCAGATTGTTTCAACAACGTTAAACACTTCAAAGAACGAAACAAAAGTAAATCTCTCCGTACCAATTAACTGATGGATTTGCAAATAAAGCCGAATAGCCCGGAGGAAATTTTTCACCCGGCCACACTGTAATTTATTAAAACACGATTTCTGGGATTTCGTGGACAAAAAAGGTTTACGTCTGTCTGGTGAGTTTCCGAAATAGCATGATATTTCCCTGGCGGAGTTTGAAATTGATGGTGCTGAATGAATAATTGAATGCTCCCTGTTCTGCATATAAAAAATCCATAATAAAATGCAGTGTTGGACTAGTAGAATATTATAAAAAGATTTTGACTGGCTCGGTGGAATTGTGATTAGTGTCCCTGTCGTGCGGTTCCAAGAGTCGTGGGTTCGATTCCCACTCGGGACAAATATTTGTGTGATGAACATTGGTGTTAGTTCCATGTCTGGGTGTGATTGTGTAATGAAGTATGCATTTATAAATATCTATGTATCAATACTAATATTATAAAGCTGAAGAGTTTGTTTGTTTGTTTGTTTGAACGCGCTAATCTCAGGAACTACTGGTTCGATTTGAAAAAATCTTTTTGCGTTGTATAGACCATTTATCGAGGAAGGCTTTAGGCTATATAACATCACGCTGCGACCAATAGGAGCAAAGATACAATGGAAAATGTGTAAAAAACGGGGGAAACGCGAACGAAGGCGCTGGCACAGCTAGTGTATGTATATAAGACTCTGACGCCCATAGTACAAGCGCTGCTCAGTTTGCTATGTTGCAGACCATATGTGGAAATAGCCCAGATATTCATTCTATTTAGATTTATTTATGTAACCAAAATAATTTTCGATTGTAATAAAAGCTTCCATTGTAAGGCCAGGCATAGCTGTCCTTCACGATGCCAACGTCACAGCGTAGGCAGGAAATTTGCAGACCTAAATTTAGACCTTTATACCTACTACTAAACTACTTTAGAGTGTGCTGTATATTTTGGGAGCACTGCTAATTAATTAGAAAGGCGATAGGGAAACATTCTCACCAGTGAACTGGTGTAGAAGATGATGATAATGATTAAGGTATTAGTGTATGAATGAACTAATGAATTCCATCTGGTTTCCATCTGGGTCACTTAGACCCCGATGGAAACATATATTTCAAGTATTTGCTATGAAATAGGTTTTTCATTAGTTAATTTATACTCTAATATATCGCTCGATATCATCATCTTCTATATATTTATTGAAACATATATATATTTATTTACATTCTTACAAGTATTTGTGTATTCCGGGGCTTATCTTATTTCCGTAAGAAAATCTCTTCTACTACTCACCACGGCCGCAAGGGATCAAATCAATATAATATATTGACTATCAAAATAACATATTATGTTATTTTGATAGTCGGTTAGATTTCTTCCTAATCATGCAATACTAACAGGGGACCAAGGTCTAGGCTGATCATGATGATGTAATCAGTAGCCTCGTCAGCAAGTCCGGTGATGATGATGAGGCTACTCCAGCCATATATGATATCAGTAAGGGAAAGAAATACAGACCACATTATTCGGACCAGTCCCCGAAGACGGTACCTCAAAAGCAGCCTTTTTTTTCTAACTGACATACGATGATGGGCTTGGAGTACCCTCGTCATCATCACCGGACTTGCGGGGCAGCGGATGGCTCTCACCCCTAAACAAATGCAGCCATATTTGCACTCTAGCCAATCCCAAACATACACAATACGGAATGTTAGGGTTCACTACACTCACCTCGTGCCATTGGAAATATTTGGATTGGCTTAAATTGCCTTCTCGGATGTGTTCAAAGGTACTCAACTTCCTTTTGCAAACTAACCTGTGGGAGTGTGGGCCCACTTGTGGGGGCAAACGGACCAGGTCCTGAATTAATTCTTGCCGACGATCCGTTTTGGGATATGTTTATCTGGGTCCAATGTTAAGGGTTGACAGTTACTTACATTTGGCAACGAAATACTACCTGCTACAACTCATGCTGAGGCAGGATCTATTGATAATTTATTTGTGTGTATGTGTCTCGTTATGTAACTTTGTATACCTATATGATCAATAAATGGAACCTTAATGTCAAGTCTGGAAGTTTATCGTTTTGATATTTGCTTTTTTGTCGTTTGATATAGTGTCGTTTGATATAGTGCTCGACGTAGGGGTAAGTAATACAAACAAGACAAAGTCAAGTTTTCACTTGTTTTTCTGGTGCTTAATCGTAATCGAAGAATGGGATAATGTCAATGTGGTGAGGTTCTTTTAATAAGTTTTATGGTTCATTGACTATTCTTTGTCTTATTCAGAACTTTTAAAGCTATTTACGGGCTTTGAGGGCGGCGACCGAACCAAGTAATTCCGTAACGGAAAAAACACCACAATTGTCTACCGTGGTTTCAGTTCGGTAGACTTCGGCACGGTGTTTGTGTGCGTGCGGTTAGACGTATTGTACGACTCTACGAAACTCGCACGAATCAAGACGAGCTGCTCGGAAATCGGACGATGCTATGCAATAGCTATACCGCGGCAGTCCCCGAGTGCCACACGTCTTTTTTTGTTTCCTCAACATTTTTAAAATGAATGATTTTTTTTTCCGTCTGTAAAGTTAAGGCCGAGGCGGAGCTATTTTCACTATTTCAATAGCACCAAAATAGTCAAACAATGTGCAAAGGCTTCCATAGAAGACTGACCTGCCTGTGGACATCGCTCCCGATCACAACACGACAAAATACCCAACAAAGCTGAACTCTCACAATCGCTCATCGCGGCGGCAAGCGTGGGCAAATGCAAACATTAATTTGCCACGCACCTCCGTCACGGAGGACCAATTAGATTTAATTCCAGCCTCGGTGATTACTCTGGAGGGATATTAAAACTTTTGGGGAGGGGTAGTTTGTAATCTGTGATGTGGTTGAGGCAAATTGTGATTAACGTTGGCGAGGGCAGTGAAAAAGTTGATGTGGACTTTTGCGGGATAGTTTTATGGCAATTCAGCCGTTAGGTCTCAGGTTTGCAGAGAAACATATTTGTGTGCGATATTTTTTTTCTGCCCAATTTATAGGCGATTATGATTTTAAATTTGTGCTATTTTACCTCGGTGTTTTTTTAAAATAATATCTTACATACGTGTATTGATAACCTAAGAATAAATGGTTAGTCTGACAATGAATATTAAATGGAAGACCAGTAGTAATTATTTCGAGATTCACGCGAGTAAGCATTATAAAGGAAACGTGCTAAGATGTTTTTTTAAACAATGCAGTTTTAATAACTAACTCAATGCAAAGAAATAAATTGATCATTACATTGGATAGACGTGCCGAAGATTTACACGTGTCCTACAAAATCACCGGAAGACACAACAAGTACATCCGCCCAATCAGCTGCGTACGTCGATCCAATTGTGCCCAATCAATGGTTTCCGTACCTGCCAATATCTACAAAAGCAACCGGATATCCGATACCGCACACTCTTAACGCAAACGTTTCGCGCGAAAATCAAACAAACCCAGAATTAATTCCTGTTTACGATTCCGGGCTTTGATATCGTATTTGCATTGTCCGCTTTTGGCAATCGCTCCGAGTAAATATGAGGCCATTTGAGTCGAGAGCGCTCAAGATAACCATCGCTTCTGGTCGCTTTGGGCGCCTGATTTAATTGAGTTTTGGTTTTGGTGAGATAAAACGATATTCCACTCTGCATTTTTATGTAGGATGTTTTGCGGGAATTAATCCGGTTTACTCCGGATTGAAAGTCAAACAAAAACATAAATATCCCTACGATATCAAGCAAAATTCATATAATAAAAGACAATGTGCACGGTGGTGATAAGTTTGAGCTACAATTTCAAGCTCTAAGAATTATTAACGAATATTGTCCAGTGCCATCTCTCGACTTAGACCCAAAACCAAATTTCTGACCATATCAAGAAAAAATCGATTACAAAAATTCACCCATACAGAAAAATAAATAAACTAACAGAGTAAGTTTAATTAAACTGACTTGACTGGCTCGGTGGAACAGTGGTTAGTGACTCAGGTTCAAAACCTACGGTTCCAAGAGTTGTGGGTTCGATTCCCACTCGGGACAAATATTTGTGTGACGAACATCGGTGTTTGTTCCGTGTCTGAAAATGGTCTCAAAGCAAAAGTTATTATTAAATATGTAATTTTAAATATGGTATTGTTCATTTAGAATCCACTTTTGACCTGATTTCCGAAATTTTAAACAAGTGCTTAAGCTACTTACCACGGGATCAGATCAATGTAGTGATGTTGTGTAATATTTTATAAAAAAAAAGCTTGTATAAAGAAAGCAATGTAAAAGATTTCTAGAGAAAGAAATGTAAAATAACATAAACTCTTGAACGATTATTCAGCCATACCAACGGAGTTCCACCTGGCTATGCTCAGCTCGCCAGAAGTCATCTTATATTTCAATCGGCAGCACATTTGAGCCAAAACAGGCGAACTGAGGTAAACAAAGCGTTATTCAGGCCCATTACGTCTGTTTACGGGCTGAGAACACACAGACCGTTTGTCTTTGAATAGAATTTCCATATCTAGATTTTGAGTATACATACATAATGTGCCTCATATACAATACCATACTTATAGAACAAAGGAACTTGAAAAGGCATGTACAATACAATAATTAAGATTTAAAGATGTTGTCCTCTCTTTGTATCAGAATATAGCTTAAAAAAGTATAATACTATAAATCAACATATTTATGATCACTTTTGTTCATTAGTAGGTACACATTACCTGTATATAACGTTTAAACGAAAACTTTTCTAATGGTTACACACATTAGAAAACTGAATAGGTATGTCCTTGATATTTTCATATCGGGAACTCTATAATATAAAGAAACATGGTAAATATCCCAGACATAATATTCAGTACGCAATAACTGTGTTGATTACAACAGCTCTGTGACCCGCCCTCGCTTAAAAATAAAACATCCAGTGACACTTCTAATTGAATCCTTTTATCTATTAAAAAAAAACACATCAAAATCCATTGCGTAGTTTTAAAGATTTAAGCATATTCGTACAAAGAGATATAGGGACAAAGAAATCGACTTTGTAGTATTTAATGATGGGCCAACTCGGGAAAAACAGAACTCGAGTTAACTCGGGTTAAAATCCACGTAACTCGGGTTGAACTCGAGTTACCTAACTCGGGTTAACTGGCCATCCAGTCAGTAAAAAAACATTTACTTGTCCATACAAGTAAATGTTTTTTTTTTAGTTTATATCCAATTATTTCCTAAGCTTTTCCAATTTTTATCTGTTGCAATTCCTATGTATTGGGAGAGTTATACCTACTAACTAAAGAAGCAAAAAAAGTTATTTTTTGAAATCGAATCATTTTTGGCTCGAATTTTATAAAAAATAATACATATTTACTATCAACTAAATTATAATAGCAGCATTTTCAAAATCAGACTTACATTATGATGCAAGTATGTACATTTACGAGACCATAATTGTTTTGTAATCAGTATCAGAAATCACAAAATTTTCAAGAAAATTACACAATTAGTATTTTTGAAAATTATACAATTATAATTAATTATAGTTGTTTGTTATGAACGAATGAATATAGTGACTATATCATTTCATTCGTTCATAACAAAATTCATAAATGATCGGCAAACATCGCTTCATGCCGGCGTTCTATTCGGTTTTCGAACTCGAGTTAGAGAGAATTCAACTCGAGTGGATTCGAGTTACGCCCAACTCGAGTTAACTCGAGTTAAGTACTCGAGTTGACCATCACTAGTAGTATTGTCTTTTATTTGCGCGAGCACTACACATTTGAAATCAAACTAATTTTACGGATTAAACTCGCGTGAATTGTTATTCTAAACATTATTTACAATCTGTAAATAGCTCGAAACGTCCGATCTCTAAATAATGTTTAGAATCAATACACGCGAGTTTAATCCGTAAAATTAGTTTTATTTATTCAAAAATCCACTTTGTTTGAAAAACTAAGTAGCTTTCTTATGGATTATAAATATATACATACATACAGCCTTATACATCAACACAGCAAAACACCACCCCGATGACGGGTCACTATCCAAAAGGATTAAGGCACAAACACCGTCTCAGAACAATCCGACTCGCCAGCAATAAGACCCTTGGCATAAACAACCCCTCTCCGCTGACCCATTAAGTGTGAACTGAATTATATAACGCCTAACTATAACCAACAATAACCCTTTCATGAGCAAACCTCCCGTTTCACACCCCGCCGCCCGGGTACCAAATGCCCGCGACTCGCTCGCTCGCAGAGCTAAATGATGAGGACTTCGTGGTGTTTCAGCTGTAACTGTATTGTGCTGTTTCAACTTTTGCGATTGGAGTTACGTGTTTTTAAAGATTTGGTACATCACGTTGTAATATATTTTGGTTCCAGTTATTTTTAGTGTATTTTAGTTAAATTGAAGTTGTAAACTTAGTACTATATAGTAGTAAAATCCCTAAACAAATGTTCGTAAAGACACCACAATACAGAATAAATTCTCTCAAGTAGGTGTCATAGATAAACTGCTGTAAAATATGCAACTTAGTAGGTTAATATCTTGAAACACAGTCTAAACCAATTTGTAATCCTTCTTGTTGGAAATTAATAGTATTTTTATTTTATATTTAGGTGTTGCTTGTTAAATTATAAAGGGAGTATTCCTACCAGTACCCGCTAAATGCATAACAAATGTGACAAGCATTAAGCCTAAATATACTGAAAGGAATACATAATCTCATTACAAAGTTAGTTAAAACGTAATTAATTTATTTAAATGACGGTACACTAACGGATATTCCGTTACGTTTACGCTTGAATCTATAAAATGGTATTACATAAAAAAATCTAAGTAGCTAGAGTAGATAGTATTCCTTATAAGCGTACATAACATAGTTTCTTACATTAGAAAGAAGCCTAAAGGAGTTTCCCACATTAGAAAATTGAAAGTGTCTGGGATATTTACCATGTTGTTTTGTTTTAATCATGGCGCTTGCAACAGTGCCGAAATATCGGGAGCTCATTAAAACAAAACAACATGGTAAATATCCCGGTCACTTTCAATTTTCTAATGTGTGTAACCATGACAGTTTAAAATTATATATAGACTTTCCCACAGTTTTTCACAGTTTCTTCTAATCTTCCCGTAGTTACCAGGTACCCATTGTCACAGATATGCTAATTCCAGACCGTTGTGCCCTGTCCGTCTAAGGAGGACTGATCGAATCCCATTAAATATTCATGTGTCGCAATTCGTCGAGTTTTCACCCAATAGTAGCCATTGTGGTTAGGGTTACCAACTATACCTTCCTACTTTATATTGAAGTATCGTTCATTAAAACTAATTTAACGGATATAATCCGAGTTTAATCTGTAAAATTAGTTTCATATCAAAATGTGAAGTGTTCGTCCAAATATTAGACAATATTGTATCGTTCATTATTTCGGGTCTGCGTGCTATAACTGTTGAAATACAATATTTTCGACAGTTAAATCTTACAAGTAAACCTTATTTTTTAATTTATGTACGCACACTTACATTCACTTTTGTAAAGCGTAGCTTTTGTAAGCTTCAAAAGCCGGTTTCATTCATGATTTGGATGCTTTAGTTCCAAGCTTCGTTATCAAAATGACAACAGAGAATAATAGTTTTTTTTTAATTTGTGAAAAAGTAGGTATGATTGCCTATATTAATTTTTTCCATCAAACACATGTTTTTTAGAAGTGTAGGTAGTGTACTATATTTTAAACTAGTGACCCGCCCTCGCTTCGCTTCGGGTAAATTTTACATACAACCTTCCTTAAGAATCACTCTATCTATTAAAAAAAACCGCATCAAAATCCGTTGCGTAGTTTTAAAGATCTAAGCATACATACAGACATACAGCGAAAGCGACTTTGTTTTATACTATGTATTGATAAATACATAAAATCACGCCTTTTCCCTAGAGGGGAAGGCAGAGATCACTTCCTGCCATGTGCTACGATCCTGGCACACCACTTTCGCTTCATCCACTATATTTTTAAAGTAGCTAATTTTGAAAAATACAATATGTTTTGTTGTTGGTAACCCTAATTGTGGCACACGTCGATAGGGACGCCACGATCGATATCACAGCTGTGGCGGTACTACGATTGTGATAGGGCCTTTAGTACCCTACTTTGTTTATGGGACGTCGGATGTTGTTGGAGGGTTAGGTGAAAAGCAGAAGTGGTACTTAATGTGAATGGTAATACATGTTTTGGGCAGTAGTGACCATGCTCTTGCGCAACCTTACTTCCTTACTAATATTATAAATGCGAAAGTAACTCTGTCTGTCTGTCTGTTACGCTTTCACGCATAGAGTACTGGACCGATTAAAATGAAATTTGGTACAGATATAGTCCAGAGCCTAGAAAAAGTTATCGGCTACTTTTTAACCGACTGCGCTATAAGGAAGTAATGTTTTACCCGTTAAACGTCTCTACGCGGACAAAGTCGCTGGCGGAAAGCTAGTTATAAATATACATAATATGTAACATGTGTTTATTTATTTAGTGTGTTTAATTTAAACATTTCGATCCCTAATTATACTGTTAGTAACCATTAGAATAACTTTAGTTACCATACCTATTTATTTTCAAAAAAACCGAACTTTCTTTGAATTCTTAATCTAGGGTTGAATTAAAAAAACTCAATATTTCTAGAATATAAACTAGATTCCTTTACATTATATAGTTTCAGATATTTTCGCACTGTTGCAAGTGCCATGATCACGAGTCAACTGAATAATTTAAATGTTTTTTAAAATTAAAATTATTCAGCCATACTAAAACCACCAACGAGAAAATATCGGTAACCATCATTGTGCGCGGATTTCTAACACTCGCGGTCTGACGTTTTTCTAACATTACACCTGGATACGAATACCATATTGATGGCAAAGTAATGTATCAAACCTCAGTCGAAGATTAATCACGTCGCTGGCAGCCAGACCCTTAACGACAGGTGATCGGTCTCAAGACCCGGCAGGGTACAGGTATCGAATGCTAGCGAATATCGAATACTATCCAATATCGATTACGATTCCCGCAAACGTTACATCCGATTACCGACGGGGCGACAGTTTCGTTAATTGATAGCGGCTTTGCCTTTCCTCATTTATCGGTAATAGCAAGAGATAGGTAATGCTATTGTTGACAGAACAAATACTGATTTTCTATTACGCGTTACTTTTGAGGCGCTTTCTGCTAATGTACCTAAGCTGATTTATATTGTTTGTATTAGGTATATTCGAATGTAATTTATTTTTTAAATGGTTTGTAGTTTTAAAAAATGTTATTTCATTTTTAGACAATTCCTTCATGAAAACCTGAATTCTCTAGACGAATTGAAAAGTCCCAAATTACGAATTGCCTCCCAAAATTATATTTGTTTTGCAACACTCAAATAGAATTTACGAAGTAATGTCGTCCTAACGAAATTTAATCTTGAGGTAAAATGGTTTTTACTATTTTATTCAGTAATTCTCTTTTTACTACAGAATTGTAATTCCCTGAGAGCATAGAGAAACATTAATCAGTCAAAGCACAAAGAAAGTATGGGGTAAGGTAATTCGTATCAGATTAACTGGCTCCGGGGTAACTAGTGACGTGTGTTTTCTTTCCATCGATATTTTAAGTAACATTATAGTGTATATAAAAATCTAAGAATATTTATACAAAATTTTCATCCCCTATTTTGTACCCTTAGGGGTAGAATAGGCGTGCGAAATGTCAGCCCGATCCGTCTAGTGGTTTGGGCTGAGCGTTGATGGATCATTATGTTAGTCTGTCGATATTATAGATTCGTGAAGATAGTATTAAGTCTTACGACAGTTTCTGTCAATCCATAAAAAATAATTTATAAAACTATGAACTTCGTATATGGGCTGATGATGATGATGATGATGATGATGATGAACTTCGTGAAGGCTGCACAATGCACACACCGGCCCACATTTGGAGTATGGCAGCGGCACGTAACACGTATGCCGTTAAAAATAAAATATTTTTGTTATACCGATTTACTAGTCAGTATTATTTCAAAAAATATTTTAGCAGATTATTTTACTCCAACCTTTGTTTGAATTTTATAGCCACTCCTCCTAACAGATGAAAGAAAAAGTCATGAGAAGATGACTGTATCGTAAACTGTTGATTTGATTTTGATATCGAGCGTTGCGCAACACTGCCTCAACCCAAGTCTTCAAAATTACTTTACCGACTGCGAACTAATTAAATGTATAAGTTATTCTTTTCTCCCGGCCTCGTCCGTGACGCCAGATAGGAAAACTTTTAAGTGGAAAATATTTCATTTGAGCTTTTTAATAATTTTTCGTACTTATAGCAAGTTTTAGTAACTTCGCGGAATCAGGAGAGGTTACTTTGGAGTTTTTTTTTGTTTTTATTATTAACTCAAGTAGGGTTGATGGCCGAGTGGTTTAGGTCGTTGCTTGCCATGCGAGACGTTCGCCAGGTCAAACCCCGCCACCACTGTGGTTTTCAAATTAGAAATTCATATGTACGATTATTCGATGTTTTAACGGTGCAGGAAAACATCGCACACCTGCACTCCAACAAAGAAATTCTTAGGTTCCAACCCGCACTTGGCCAGCGTGGTTGACTTATCGCTCTAGTATAGGGTAAGCCCGTGCCCCAGCATTGGGGACGTATATGGGCTTATGATGAGAGTAGGCTGAGTTCTGTCTGACTTAAGTTCATTTTCAGGTAACAAGTAGTAGTTGTTAGGGCAATGTGCAAAACTGACCGTGATATCTTTATGATATCTGCAAACTAAATAAATTAAAGAATAACATTTTCACACACGGTCATCCGACCCCGAACTAAGCAGAGCTTGTATTATGGGCGTCAGAGACTGATATAAATACATTGATATTTATAAATACATACATTAAAACATATTCACACCTAGACACGGAACAAATACCGATGTTCTTTCCGAATAGGAATCAGTTTCGGCTAGGATCACTGGCTAAAACTGGTTGTCTTACCATCAAATGAATTATGACAATGGAGGTACTGCCAGACATATCACTTGCCTGGAATGAATAAATAACTACAATTTGACCAACACCCAAAGTATCAACGTAACCTATACATGCCAAGTGGTCGCAACTTTCGCCCTACTAACGTAATTGACGACAAACTAACCAAAACCCAGTCATCAGATCAAATTGAAGCATTGCCAACACAAATTGCAAATTAGCCTCTAATCAATTTCAAGACGAGTGGTTTTTGCGGCGACACCGACATTCAACGCCAACTACGAAGGCCACATCAAAGAGTCCCGTCGGCATGGTTACCGGAAGTCACCACAAACGGGACGCTCCTTAAAGTAGGAGATAACACCCTAATATAATCTAAGATGGCAATTTAAGGGCGACGAACCGAAATTTTACGTAGGCCATTTAAGACGGGATTGGTCTTGTTTTAAGACGTTAACTGTATCTACTAAATAATATTTAATATGGGTATTCACACCATAGCAACTGTATAGCAAATTCATAGTTAATTTTAAACTGTCATGGTTACACACATTAGAAAACTGAACTGACTGTGATCATGGCGCTTGCAACAGTGCCGAAATATCGGGAGTTCATTAAAACAAAACAACATGGTAAATATCCCGGACAGTTTCAGTTTCCTAAATTCATAGTTCATTTCTACCCAAATTTGGCATTAAATACGTATTATTGATCTAACGGAACGCGCTTAAAATAATAAGAATAAAATATAATCTTAAAGATATAAGTATCTGCGCTGTTTATACAGCCGAAGATTTAAATTGTAATGAATGTTCTTTTTATAAATGGTTATGGCTTAAGCAGGCCTTCAGGGTGAGTGCGACAGGCTCAATATATGATCTATTGTGCCTGTCGACCTCATATTTGGATCTCACTACAGCTTTCCATCAGGTGGAGTGAGATCATCTTGTTTTTTTTTTTAAATTTATTTAGCCGGTTCTGTCCTACTGCTGGGCAAAGGCCTCCCCTTACTCACTCCAGAGCTGTCGATTAGCCTATTATATAAAAAAAGAAATGCTTAATTGTATAATGGTAAATATGCTCAATAAACGACTTGTTTTTTTCTTTTTTTGATTATGTTACGTTTACTATAAACAAAAGAGACGTAATTCAGATTAAATTGAGATTAATAACATCCTACAAGCGAACAAATTCTGGTAGTTACACAATTTAAGTGAGCACTATGCAAGATTGATCACCAAGGGCTCAGAGGGCAGATTAGTTAACTCTATTACAAGGGCTGGGTAGCTAACGTACGGACCTACTCTGCAAATTGAATACTGAGTGTATAATGTAGGACTTTAGGACACTTAGGTTGTGTTTCAGGTGATTGGTGATTGATTACACAGTGTCTAACAACTATGAACGCTTGGTTATCTGTTAATATAATAAGTCTGTCTCTATCATCATAAACATCATCATCAGCCCATATATTACATTGCTGGGGCTCGGCCCTACCCTAAACTAGGGCGGAAAAGCCTTAATCAACCACGCTGGCCAAGAGCGAGTTGGTTGACTACACAACCTAAGAATTTCTTCGTAGGTATGCAGGGTTTACACGATGTTTTCCTTCACCGTTAAAGCGTCGTAAAAGCTGTCTGTATATCCGTCCTGTATTCATATCGATACTTATGTTCGCGCAAATAATAGCCAATACTATGTTTTAACTCCAGTTCTCAATTTCAAACCTCTAAGAAGATCAGTTGATTGTATATTATATCGTTTTATGAATTTAAAAATCCATCCATCCCATCCCATAATCTATTTGGCTTGGAAATAATAGTTAAAATACAATGATGATATATGTTCCAATGTTCTTTCATTCTAAGATATCTGGAATATAACCATTTATCTAGTGAACGTGGGATCGAGGCCAAGCGTTCACTTCTTGTGTAATATTTGGAAAAACTACAGAAAAGATGAAGGGTCATCAATCATAACGTGGTTGGGGTGGAAACTTCGATCGGAGGTATGAAGGGTGAAACCACCTTTTTAGTTAAGGGCTACCGAGCCTGCAATGCAAGGCTCATTAGCGCTAATATTGAAATAGGTGATAATAAAAAAAATTACTCAAATACTTTGTGTTCGATTACCTACCTCCTGTACATTTTTTAATTTGACTGTCGTGCTTAAATCATTCACAGATAGATACGCTAATTCGCGTTATGGTTTGCTGGGCTGGATGCTTCGCAGCAGTCCCTAGTGCTCTTAAACTAAAGAAGTACAATTTAGTGTCAGGTAAATTTTAATTAACATATTTTTTTATTACTGAGACAAAATTCCAAAACCTTCAGCTGGCCTGCCCCAGAGAATGAAGTTTAATTTTTTCATTGATTCTTAAAGAAATTACACTTGTTCATTCAAGTTATTGAAGCCTGAAATTCCACTGATGCGGTTTTAATCATGAGTTTTAAAAAAATTATAATATTAATTTGGTAAAAAATAATTTGGTGTAATAACACAGAGCTCACATTTTTACCAAAATATAATAATAAACCCTCAAATTAAGTATTTTTCATGTTTGAATGAAAATATACTTATGTATGAGTTTTTTTTTCATTAGTAATCAGTGGGGAGTGGTGGAAAATCAATTTATTTTTAGTGTAAAGTAGCAAAAGTACAGTTTTTCAGTTTTTGTTGAAGGCTGAAGCTTTTTAGCATCGACGGCTAAAAAAGCTGAGTCGGCGTTTCGAGAAGTTTATTATTAATATGATGAAAAGTTGGGTAAAGGCAGCAGAAAGCGCTTTTACAATAAGCTTACCAAAGCTCAACAAAGCATGTAGCCGTTCCAAAAAGTTAAAATGTTTGTTTGTTTTACATAATAAACTACGCAAACAGAACTGGGCTAAACTGCTCATAATTCCAACGTATTGTAGGGCTGAATTTATGATTTTTTGTGTTTTGGGACATGGGAATAATACATGAATGATAGACTTAGCCAGGTAAGCATATAACTTTAAACTGTCAAAGTTTATTATATCTTTTGTGGTTTGATAAATTCAAAATCATTTATTAAACCACAAAAGATAAAACAATGTATTCTTACAGTGCTGGTCGAGGTTATTCATATGCAAAATTCTATGATACCACCCACACTAGAATCAATCTGTATCGTGGGTATCCATTCGATTTACTTAAAGTTAAATATAAATAAATATTTAGGACATCTCAAAACAAGGCCACCTGACAACAAACTATGCAGAGCTTGTACTATAAGTGTCTATGATATTTATTAATACCTACATACTTCAATACATATTTACACAGAATATACACAAATGTTCATCACATGAATATTTGTCCCGGGTGGGAACCCAACCCACGACTCTTGGAATCGTAACCAGGGTCTCTAACCACTGTTCCACCAACCTTATCCATGTTAGTGTTTAATCTATGTGTGTGAACACGCTTGGACCCAGTATGTCTGACTTTAGTTAAACTTAGGCGGATAACACCCGCGATCGCAATATACGATACCAGAGTGGGGGTAATTCTGGAGAGTAGTTTGTTTTACCCGACTAAGGTTAAGTCAAAAGGAAGGTAATGATTCTGGCAGTATAGTATTTATGTGTGAGTGTTTATATGTATACAAGAATGTATTGTATGTTTTATCGTCATGCCTTGAACCCATTTACCATACGACAATTTGCAAAAAATACAGTTGATCGAGAGAAGGAACATAGTGGATTATAATATAAAAATATGTGGTATGGTAAATAGAAAAAAGAAAATAATAAAAGACGTGTGGCACTCGGGGACTGCCGCGGTATAGCTATTGCATAGCATTGTCCGATTTCGGAGCAGCTAGTCTCGATTCGTGCAAGTTTCGTAGAGTCGTACAATACGTCTAACCGCACGCACACAAACACCGTGCCGAAGTCTACCGAACTGAAACGACGTTAGACGATTGTGAGGTTTTTTTCGTTACGGAATTTCTTGGTTCGGTCGCCGCGCTCAAAGTCGCCGCCGCGATAGAAGCTATGCAATAGCTTAAAATGTTTATGTTATGGATCAAGCGGATTGCCAATTCAAGAGCCCGAGAAATCACGCTACTCTGTATCAACTCATTGGAGAGTTACTCTACCGATAATCACTGCAGTAAACGAATCATAGGGGTAACAGTAAGAGCCATCCGCTATCCGCAAGTCCGGTGATGATGACAACTCTAGCGTCCGACTAGCGTCTTAGTAGTTAAGAAAATAAAGAGAACGAATCAAGTAACGTTTCAAATAATGTTCCTTACTGCCCTTACCGTATACTATAAATAAACATTCATATGTAATCAAGCCGTGGCCTGTATAGCCGACACCCAAAAGTTATATCGGCTTCGTCCTCCGGGAGTAAAGGTATTCCTGACAAGATTAAGTGGTTACATAGGAAACCTTTTCGGCCGTTCAATTAATGTATTAAACCGGTTTTGAGTTCAAAAGGCTTCAATACCTTTGAATAAAGTTACGTTATAGGAGATATTTTTCGTTGAGGTAAACGAAGGTTTCCAATATACTCCTTGCCTTTTTAAAAGTATAAGTATTACAAGCATGCATAGTCGAATTGAAAACAAGTACCTAATAAGATCCGTTTAGTTTGTATCGTGATCATGGCACTTACAACAGTCTTCTTCTTATCGTATGGTTGATGAACAACCTGGTGTCAGAGTTTTTAAACCGCCCGTAGGCCTCTGACATGGCTTCACAAACCGTTGAAAAATTTCTCAGGTTTGCTGGTTTCCTCACGATGTTTTCCTTCACCGTTAAAGCGTCGAATGATGGTACATTTGAATTTCAAATTTGGAAAACACATTGGTACCTGGCGGGGTTTGAACTGGCGACCTCTCGCATGGCAAGCAACGACCTTGACCACTCGGCCATCGACGCTTTCACTTGCAACAGTGAAGTGCCGAAATATAGAGAACTCGATATTTAAGAAAAAATAGAAAAAATGGTTTCTTAATATCCCGGACATACTCATTTTCTTACTCTCCTGGTAAAAAAATTAATTCGGTTGTCAACCTTTATTTTCTTGATGTCGGTTCAAAATAAAAACAAACGAGTTCGTTAGTTACAGATACAATGTAATCCCTCTATTTTGCGTCAGCTATAAAAAGATCTAATTTATTAGCAGCCGTATGTCAAATTCGATTCTTTGTTCTACATACACTTCTGCAATAAAACCTTTATGTGCTATTGTATTAAGGACATATCAAGTTAACAGTGTCGTTAACGAAGAAACAATACGAATTACACGATTCAAACAAAGTCTTCATTAAGTGATTGTTCTGAAACTATCACAAATGTGATCGTGGCTAAACTAAGATTCTCGATTAACTATTCCCGATTTCTCATCAATAGGACCGTATCTGGACAGATTGAATGTGATTGATGACGTGGACAATAGCTAGAGGTGACGTCCCGACTGTGACGTCATAGTACACGTGCCGATGTAATCGTAGCATTGTCTACTATCTGCTAAGTAATGGTGCTATTTGTGGTTGAACTAGAATCGGTTGAGGGCGAGGGGCAATTCTGTTGGAGAATTTATTGTGTTGAGACCACGTGTTATTGTAACCTTTGGGCTTAAAGGTTACTATAACAGTCATGTCTGTAGTTTCTCTACGTATCTATACTCGTAGTTATCGGCGCCTTCCCCTTTCTGCTACATACCTAGTTAGTATTGTATTAGTGGGGTTTTTCTTTTTAAAAAGATTTTCAGGATCACCTCACTCCAGCTGATTGTAAGCTGTTGTGAGGTCCTCAAATGCACTAAATATTAGTCTTTATGGGTCTGCACGCAATCTTGTGTTTCCTAATATCGCGTAGACCCATAAATACCAATATGTAGTGTAATGGCGTTCCATTCGAAAGCTTAAAATCATTTTTCCTCATATGCAGTTGACAGGTACAATATCCTCTATTGAGCCGGTCGCCCTCACCAAGAAGGTCTGCTTAGATGCCGTTTCACGCTTCACCTGAAGGGCCCAGGACTATAAGAGGGAGGGAAAACATGATCTGGAAGGGCATTCCATGCCTTAATGGCACGGGACAGAAAAGAGGAACTGTATCTCTTGGTACGGGCAACCAGTGCCTGTATGTACTCGTTGTAGCAAAAGAATAATCAATATAGTTAGTTTGTTTACCGCGGAATACTGTGGAGTAAATAGTTTCGTTAGTTATGATATCATAAAACACGTTATTGCCAAGTTTTGTATCTGACTGAAAGATTACAACGTATTTTAGCATATTTATTATTCCTTGCAAATAACGAACAATGGATGTACATTAGTGGTCGTATTTTCTGATCTGAAAGTCAATACTTAGAAGGTTGTTTGGATTTATTTCTTGTAAGCTTATCTTTTATTGGAAAGGGTAAAGAGCTTAGGGCTTGGCTAGGATTTATTTATTAGTTTTTTATGACCTTTTTTTGCTCTTTTTCTCCAAAACTTCATGTCACTTTTACGATGAAATATAGTCTGAAGTGTTGATCCTGTATTCATAATAATATCCCATAATAAAAGATAATATTTCATCCAACCTGCGACAGAGATAGATCGTTCGTCATATATTTCATTTCGTAAAAGCCTTGTCGATGTAAAACAGAAAATGTCCCGTTAGTGTAGCCGGGAATAGATGGGGATGAATTTAATAATATTTTTCAACAAAGAAACCACTACGCGAAGTTGACTTTCTTCAATGGATTTATTTTCAACAAAGAAAACAATATACGTTTTATATAGTACTATATTTTTCAATGCATTTTTTAAGTTTATATTTGTTAAAAAGTTTTTCAAATGCACCAGCTATGACGAAAAATGTGATGAAAAAATCAAGAGGGCCGTATAATATTCCAGTGTTCTTAGTTTGTATATCACACTTATGTCAAATATAAACCAATGAAATACACCACCGAAAGATCCAGATTAAATTAAGCAATGGAACATAATGACATACCTACATCATTATCGGTACATGGCAAGTTTGGTGAAAGATTTTTCCCACTATTGCGATGGTCTCCTCCAAACCTATCCACTGCTCTCTATCCAAGATTAGAACTGGCCAGTACTTTGATAACTGTTCCCTGGATTTATCTCAATTGAGATCAGCCAAGTGCGTAGAACATATTATTGTGTACAAGTGTGCGCGAAAAAACAAGTGCACACTCTGTTACCTTACTCTCATAGTTCGGTGAGACGGTAATCCGACATGACCGATGAGAGATCGGGCGCAGGACAGCTGGCTTAACGTGCTTTCCGAGGCACGGGCGTGCAACCGCCAACTTCCTAGCTCCGGGCTGAGTAATTTCATTACAGAAAAACTCATACAAATTTTGCCCGACCCCGGACTCGAAAGTGGGGACCTCGCGTTCCTTACGCAGCGCTTGATACCAATAGACCAACGAGGCAGTTATTTGTAGTAAATTTTTAGTAGGTAAGTTACAAAGAGTAGGTAAGTTAGTAGAATAAATACGGCTTCGCTACGGGTACCATTGGTCTCTCGAGGAATGGGATGGCGTGACGAAGAACATTTTATGACTGACCCAATAATTTGTTCGACGATAAACTAAAATGAAATACGAACGAGTAGGTAGGTAATTTATAACCTATTTCGAATGCTGTCTCGTAAAACTTATATGAAGGCCGGTGTAAGGTCTAAATAAAATAAGTGTAACTAAACATTTTAGATAAATATGAGTTTTTAGTACTTCGGTAGTAGTGTCTCCGTGTCATACACCAAGAGTCATGGGTTTGATTATTGTCTGGGACCAATAATTGCATCAGTTCCTGATGTTAATACCTAAAAAACAGGTAGTATTAATTACTTTTATTGGATTAATCCGAAATTTTAAAATTTCATTTTAAAATGTCACTCTAAGATCTATAGGAGCAATAGGAAATGTGTAAGTTGCTGGCACAGCTAGTAGATAATAAATAAATAAATAATAAATAAATAAATATCTGGGACATTTCCACACACGGTCATCTGACCCCAAACTAAGCAGAACTTGTACTATGGGCGTCAGAGACTGATATACATACATATATATTTATAAATACATACTTAAATACATAATCACACCCAGACACGGAACAAACACCGATGTTCATCACACATATATTAGTACCGAGTTGGAATCGAACCCATCACTGTTCCACCGAGCCAGTCAAAATAATAATAGTACATTCGTAGTACTTTTATTCTGTTCTCAGTCTAGATTAAACTGGTGAGATACATAAGCAAGTATTTAATATATCCGGCTCTTTGCACTCTAAACGACGCAGGGTAATAAATCTTCATCAGTAGACCGTTTGTAGAAGCTACGTCAGTTTAGATGTATGCAGGTTCATATTACATGCCGGGTATCATCAAGTCTAAGACATTCATAGTACGGAACAAAATTCCTTAACAACACACGTCACCTCTATGTTACCTTAATGTTTCGCAACACTTTCCATGCTCGAGTTTCTGTCCCTTGTTTCAGTTCAGAAGGCGAGCACACCTCTGGGACATTTCACACACCGCTGAGAGACATGTAAGATGCTTCGTATATAAGACAACGATAGACTTCGTCTTTTTGACGAGTTGTTTTCAATTTCGCGCAACGCCGGCGCGTAAGGCGTACGAATCTGTTTACTTTATTTATTAATGAATACACACACATGTTTGTAAGCAACGTTAGACCGACAGGTAGATTTGCGTAGCCTTGTGTCTGAATGGTTTTAAGCAGCATGATGATAGATTTCATCATCATCATCGTCTGGTTTAACAAATTTAGAATGAATCATGCGGTCATATAAGATTGGCCCAGATAGATTACCCAATTTAAAAAACAATAATGGGTAAGTAAATAGAATACAATAGATTTTACACTGAGCAAATACGATTTAACGCTTTGATAAACAGTAAGGCTGATTTTAGAGTCGCGCTAACCGCATGCTGACCGTCAGCGCTTAAGGTCCAGTATGCATAGAGATATAAGGACCGTTTTTAAGGAACGCTGACCGGCTGGCGCCGACGCCCGACACAAAAAACCTATCGGCGCTGAAGATCAGTGTGTCGTCAACGTGACTCTAAAATCAGCCTTATCTTTTTAAAAGCTACGTGCGCAGCCTATACTTAACTGTGTTATACTATAAGTTAGCACAAACATTTTACCTACGACCTTTATCATTCAATACGATGGCACTATCTTCACTTTAATTTTCTAAAATTAATAGCATCATTTGAAATGAAACTAATTTTACGGATAGCCTAATTTTTAGCCCCCGACGCAAAAACGACGGGGTGTTATAATAGCTTCACTTCTGTACTAGAAACGCTAGTAGTGGTGTCCTAAAAATGCATCATAATCCTGTAGGTGTTCTCGATTACACAAATATGCGAATAGAACTCTCGATTTGCGTAGATTTGCGAATAAAACTCGCCATTGGCATTTCCGGTTCAACATTCACGAGAGTCCAGGGAATAAGTACACAATAAAAAGGGAACGTACGCGGTGGGTAACGAAATAGCCAGTTATCCCGATTTATTGCATTCCCGATGGGTGGGTATCCTTTTTCCAGAGGCGGGAGTTCCTATTAATATTGTTCTTTTTTATTATTGTATTGTAAATGGTTGCTTCTTTCGATTTATAAGTATGAAGTTTTGTTCATAATAATGCATTAATCATTTATTTTCTCTCACAAAGTTTAGGTGTGCGTTACCCCAGCAAAATGTTGTCGAAAATCGACATTCTAGTTCATCAGATAATTAGTCGGTTAGCTCCTGTAAATGTCTATGTAGTTTTTGGAATTAGTCCAGTCGTAATTTTCGAGATATTTGAAAAAAACAGATTCTGCTGGGATAACGTTACCCCAGCAGAATGTTTTGCGAATTAATGACTTTTTTTTTAAAAGCTTTAGTTACATAATTAGACTTTTGGACGAAGTAAATGTTTCGATATAATTTGGGTTTCTAAGTTTTAAGGTTGCGAAGATATTCCGTTTTTTGCTGCAGTAACGTTTGGCTGTTTGCTGGATCTTCGAAACGGTAAAGTGTATTGTTCTAATTTTTTATACACAACTTTGCCTTAATTAGTCTGAATTAGTCCAGCAATAAAAATGTTATCATAATACACCGTTTGCAAGTTATTCACAATGATATAAATTGCCTCTTTTAGGCCTTAACTTTCTAAATAATTTAACAAAAGCCAATTTAACAAATAAGCCTCTAGAGTACACTCTAGAGGCTTATTTGTTAAATTGGCTTTGGCTTAAATATTATTTTGTAGCTTACAACTAGACACAGGTATGTGTGAAGTTTCATTTGAGTCCATTAAGTAATTAATGAATTATCACGAAATTCAGTTCAGTTTGGGCCCGCACATGCAGCGTGTTTCTTTGGCCGCCGATTATTTGCGTTTCTTAATGTTTTTCTTGCTGGTTTTTTGTAAATAATTAGACCTTTTTGTAAACTTTAAACCTGCAAAATTTAAGCCGAATCCACTTAATAGTTACAGAGATAATGGTCCAAGATCCCAGAGCTGCCAGACATCACTTATTTTCTAATGGACAAAATATATACGATTGAGTAGTGTTGGGGTGTACTATCATCATATGACTAGTTGCTACCTTGACCAGACGGCCATTTTTCAGTTATCAACCAATCAAGGTACATAGAAACACTGCTCACCTCACTTAAATTCTGATGGCTGATTTTAACATATATTTCACACAATATCATTAAAAATCAGGATTCATTACTCCCAGACACATGCGGTCGGCGGTTTTACCTTACAGACGCTTTAAAGCTATGAAAAAAATTTTACTTTTACTTATTTTCTGATGCTTGATTTTTTCTTAGTTATTCAAACAACTAAAAAGTGCTCATCTGACCGCATTAATTATAGAATTGTACCTTACAAACTATTTTATTAGAAAAACTTAACTAAATTCAATTTAAAAAAAAAATCTAAAACAGTTGGGTCTGGTGAATGTTTGGCCCCTTGGATCGGTCTGTCCGTTTGCAAAACGTTTTAAAATAGTTGTTTGAATAACATATATAAAAATCAAGCATCACAAAATAAGTAAAATTAAGTAAAAGTAAAATTTTTTTCATAGCTTTAAAGCGTCTGTAAGGTAAAACCGCCGACCGCATGTGTCTGGGAGTAATGAATCCTGATTTTTAATGATATTATGTGAAATATATGTTAAAATCAGCCATCAGAATTTAAGTGAGGTGAGCAGTGTTTCTATGTACCTTGATTGGTTGATATCTGAAAAATGGCCGTCTGGTCAAGGTAGCAACTAGTCATATGATGATAGTACACCCCACCACTACTCAATCGTATATATTTTGTCCATTAGAAAATAAGTGATGTCTGGCGGCTCTGGGATCTTCCTCTATAAACGAAAAAGAGTCAATAAGGTACTCATGATTGCGATAACCCGACCAAGTTTAGATGGTCACAAAAAAGCGGAAATGTAGTACATAATGCAGGCCTACTGAAATATTAAGGACAGTAATTATCATTTTGTTACAGTTGCATACAAAAGTGTTAAAAAAAAACAAAAGTTTATTTTTAAATTTTTATTTACCATTACTTCATAATGCTTCTAAAAAAACTATCCAATAATTAATTGCTTAACATCTAAACAGCTTACGTAATTTAAGGTACAAACAAAATATTATTTAATCTAACTAAAAAAAAAAAGTAAGATGGACTCGCCAATGAAGGGTTCCATAGTAGCAAGTAACTAACCTATAAATAGTTCGTTGTACTTTTACTGTTTTACTGATTTTAACTAGCACACACACACGAACAAATATACACACCCACCCAGATTCACACTCGACTGTGATGACAATTGACATTTCAAAACTGTCAGAGTAATTTTATTACATAAATTATCAAAGAGTTCCTATTTAAATATGTAGTATTTATAGTAAAGGCACTTCCAACTGCAATGTTTCCTCAAGTGCTCAGATTGACACTTGACGTGACGAGTGTTCAGATATTATTGGCTAGTTGTATGTTTAGAAGTTAATGACAAGCATCTCCTCAGATCTTAATGCAGTACTGAATGTTCAGATAATATTAATGGTGACTTGTAGTGTATCGAAGTTATTGACATTTTAAATTGTTCAGATGTATTTGGTTACCTTGTCTGCTACGATATATCTGACGGCGACTGTACCAGATGTCCATTACTCAGTATAAAACTGGATGTTTTTATTTGTTAATTAAATTACAACTGACGTTGCAGTATCTTACACATAACTGCCTCATTGGTCTATTAGTAGCAAGCGTTGCGTAAGGATCGAGAGGTCCCCGGTTCGAATCCGGGGTCGGGCAAAATTTTGTGTGAGTTTTTCTGTAACGAAATTACTCAGCCCGGAGTTAGAAAGTTGGCGGTTGGACGCCCGTGCCTCGGAAAGAACGTTAAGTCGGTGGTCCTGCGCCCGATCTCTCATCGGTCATGTCGGATTGCCGTCTCACAGAATTATGAGAGTAAGGGAATAGAGAGTGCAGTGGTGTTTGCTTGCACACTTGTGCATTATAATATGTCCTGCGCACTTGGCTGATCTCAATTGAGATCGGCCGCCATGATTGAAATCGGTCGGACGCCTTATTTATATCTTACACACAAAGCAGTAGCAATATCAAATAAGAACAAAAAAATCACGAATGCGAAAATTGTCTTTAACTGGGTTGTTTACTATACAAAAATAGGTAATGGTAAAATTTACTGTATTCAATTATGTACGCGTCTGTATAGAATTGTCAGACTACTATGTCATAGATTTCAGAAGACTAGCACTTTGTACTACGTGCCGCTTTTTTGTGACCATCTGAACTTGGTCGGGTTATCGCAATCATGAGTACCTTATTGACTCTTTTTCGTTTATCTCTGTAACTATTAAGTGGATTCGGCTTAAATTTTGCAGGTTTAAAGTTTACAAAAAGGTCTAATTATTTACAAAAAACCAGCAAGAAAAACATTAAGAAACGCAAATAATCGGCGGCCAAAGAAACACGCTGCATGTGCGGGCCCAAACTGAACTTAATTTCGTGATAATTTATTAATTACTTAATGGACTCGAATGAAACTTCACACATACCTGTGTCTAGTTGTAAGCTACAAAATAATATTTCAAATAAGCCTCTAGAGTACATATTTAGAAAGTTAAGGCCTATAAGAGGCAATTTATATCATTGTGAATAACTTGCAAACGGTGTATTATGATAACATTTTTATTGCTGGACTAATTCAGACTAATTAAGGCAAAGTTGTGTATAAAAAATTAGAACAATACACTTTACCGTTTCGAAGATCCAGCAAACAGCCAAACGTTACTGCAGCAAAAAACGGAATATCTTCGCAACCTTAAAACTTAGAAACCCAAATTATATCGAAACATTTACTTCGTCCAAAAGTCTAATTATGTAACTAAAGCTTTTAAAAAAAAAGTCATTAATTCGCAAAACATTCTGCTGGGGTAACGTTATCCCAGCAGAATCTGTTTTTTTCAAATATCTCGAAAATTACGACTGGACTAATTCCAAAAACTACATAGACATTTACAGGAGCTAACCGACTAATTATTTGATGAACTAGAATGTCGATTTTCGACAACATTTTGCTGGGGTAACGCACACAAGTTTAGCGTATGTATAAGTATGATAGAGATGTAAGGGATGGCTGTCTGTACGTACATGGATGAAAGCATCATCATCATTCAACTGCCCTTGTCCCACGCTAAGTGGGGTTGGCGCAACATGACGTATACTTCTTCCACTCGGACCAGTTACGGATAAAATTTATAAAAAAATTATAAGAGTACCCATAACAACGATTTTTGGGTTTTTTTTTGTCTACAAAAATTTTTGTCTACAAAAAATAAACTGTAAAACAGAGAGAGAGTTTGAATGAAAACAAACATTAAGTTTGTTTGTATTATGCATGTAAAATGTAAAGGCTTTCTGCGAATATTGTTTACCATTTTTCGTTCATTCGTTTCAAATCCATATAGACAAATTGATCGTGTTTTGTGAGTGAGCTTTTTAGAAAAAAAAAATGCTGAAAAGCCTTTTCCGTTGGGAAATAATCCTGGAAAAAGTTGAATGAAGCGTTATTTGCTGCCTACACGTTTTCATTCATACCCGTTTTTGTTGAAAAAGTGATAACCATTTCACTTCAATAAGAGTCGTTGAATGCCTTGTAGATAGATCTTTTTTGTCAGAACACAAATCTGGAATATACACATTATTATATTTAACTTGGTATTTCAATAGAATCATATGTTAATGATTATACTTAAGTAAAATATTTTCTGAATAATACGAAATGGTTAAAGCTTCCTATCCATTTAAGACTAGTAACTATATAAAATCATATTTGAATTGATTTATTGTTAAGTATTTATTACGTCTCAAAAGACGCATACAAATATGAATCAACGTCTATCTATCTATAAAGTAATTTCACCAACATCCATCCATGCATTTCGATAATCTTAACAACTCTTCATTGATATATTTTTTGTTGTTTTAGTACTATTTAAAGCTCTAATTTAACTTAAAACAATTAAATAATTTGCGTTCATGACCCCGCTTGAACGGAAAAATGAACTACCGTTCTTCAGATATCGCGCCTGCTGTTCTAACCATTGATCTACCCAGGTGTTTTTTTTTAATTTTAAACAACTCATTGTGTCTGATCGGAAGTCAAAACAAGAAGATAAACACAAATATTTTTAAAAGGGATTAGGTTGGACCCTCTAAAATCGCGCAATCAATGGAAACACTGCAGCAGTTTACGTTTCAACGAATTGAAATGTTTTGAATATTTTTAGACAGCGCTGTTGCAATGTACGTATGTAACGTAAACAACTGAATCAGGGAATCCATAAAACGTTGAATGGTAGACACCGGTGTTTTTGAGGATATGTTCAACTTCTATTTTTGACAGAAAGTTGTGGATAAAAATTTTTTTTTATAGGATAACGAAGTAAATTTTAAAAGGAAGTAAAAAAAAGGTGATATATTTTTTTTTTGTAGATGCATGATCATAATTTCCCTATCAAACTTTACTTAAACATTAAGCAAAACTGGCTTATTGGAACAGTGGTTAGTGACCCATGGTCACTATCTACGGCTCCAAGAGTCGTGGGCTCGACTCCCACCCGAGACAAATATTTGTGTGACGAAAATCAGTTTTTGTTCCATGTATTGGTGTGTTATTAAATACCTATATTAAAGTATATTTGTGTCCACTGTTCCACTTTTGATATCTGTAACACAAGTGCTTAAACTACTTACCACGGGATTATTTATTAAGCGAATATACAAAATATTGATAACATCGGATTCTTTTTCAAGAGATTTGCATCGCTTGAATGGAAGTTGAAGTATCTTATGATGCATCCCCAAACCCCTATGTCATCATTTCGTAAGAAACAAAACAGATACTAAAATTAGTCTTTATGGGTCTACACGCGATATTAGGACTAGCAAATTACATAGCTACTTACTGCCCGACGTTTCGACTGGGTTACACCAATCGTGGTCGCCAGCCACAACAAAAAAAAACAGATTCCTTAGAGTAAGTACCTCAAGCGCAAGCTTTTTAGAAACACAATTATGTATACAGGGCTCATCTTGCGCACTTATTCAATCTGTTCTATTATGTATTCGTGCCGTGAGACGTAAATAAATTCATTTCGCTAAAGCGATTGCGATAAACAAGACAAATTTTCAGGAGCACTGTACTGATGTACAGTTAGATAAATATCGGTGCTTCAACAATAGGGTATTTGACTGTGATTGTTGTGCTTGCCATCTTTATGATAAGCAGTAAGATTTAAGTAAAAGAATATTATTAATGAAATCGAAACTTAAATTGTTGGCAAAATGAGACAGCAAAAGACATTTGAAGTTGGATGGGCAAGTCCATTTCCAAAGTGAGAAAATCATTAAAAATATCCTTGACATATTATAATTAGTAACATATTTCATTGTGAAAATATATCCCTTTACGCAACTTTTGATAAACTTACATTACCCCACATCTTTACTTACGATTATAATTATTTGAATAAATCCAATTCAAAGACGCCAGAAACGGAATTAAATGAGTGCCCATTCAGAACAGGCTACGCGAAAATAGAAACCGCAAACTGAATCTTTGAAATTGCAAGTTTCATAATGCGCTGTTCATTTCAAAGGAAAATTGTATTCAATTCATTCTACTCTAAAGAGATCTTAACATGGCTCCAGACTTATTATACAGTTTACTTTTTATACGACTATTTTGTAGCGAAGGTAATGAGACGATATTTTTTAGATGGGACAAAGGAATCCGAATAATAATACAATAAAACAGCTCTCTTGGTTATTTTGTCGGATACTTGCATGGAGCTTTTCGTAGCATTTCGTAGTACCTTTAGACTGACTTAGTGGAGTGTTCCCATACACTAACTACCTAGTTTCAGATTAGGGTGTGTTTATTGACTACCTGACATTCGAAAGTGTGTCACGTGAGTATTAATTGTTCGAAATGTTTGTTATCCTTTGAGAAAAAAGAAAGAAAGAAAGAAAAACATTTATTGATCACATACAAAAGCACGAGTTAACACACAAACACACATACTTAATAGTGATCAACAGATTCTGCCTCAGCATGTGCTGCAGCGCCTGCTAGGACGCTACAGCGCTGATATTCTGGCAGAACCTTTGATTGGTTACTTAGAAAACCAAGAACAAAGAGAACAAAAATAAAAAATAATTAATTAAATTTAGAAGATAAAAAGTAAAAATCATATACACAAAGACGAAAATAAAAACAGGAACAAATGATTTACACTACGAACGAAGTAACAGTCTTACAATACTAAATAACAGTTTTACAATTACAATAATAATATATACATATATATGAACACAATACAAATAAATAAAACAGGTAATGATAATGGCATATTTAAGAGTTGGTATACAATTTACAATTTAGTTTAATTTAAATAATTCAGCGAAAATGTTTTTTACACATTTTCCAATTTTCCTTTGCAAATAAACATTTTCATATTGTTATTGTTTAGGGTATGGATGGCCTACTGGCATTTGACATCTCCTGGCCAGTCAACGGGGAGTCCTACACACCACCGGGAGAGAACCCACTCTCCTGGTGAAGGAGCGCAAAGCAATTCAGTTATTCCATTAAAAAAGTGGTTGTGGTTCATTAAACCTAATTTTAATGATACCTTTTTCACTTATTTCATACCGAATCAGCAAGTTCGAAAACAGATGTGTGACATGTTTGTTTACGAATTTATAAAACACGTCATTAGATGGTGCTCCAGCCATCACTTATTATTTACTAGCTGTGTCAGCTACTTCGTCCGCGTTTTCACCCGCTTTTACACATTTTCCATTGTTTCTTTGCTATTATTAGTCGCAGCCTGATATTATATAGCCTAAAGCCTTTCTTGGTAAATGGTCTATCAACACACGAATATTTTTTCAATTCGAACTAGTAGTTCCTGAGATTAGCGCGTTCACATAAACGAAGTTTTCAGCTTCATATTGTTAATTAGCTGTGTCAGCGACTTCGTCCGCGTTTTCCTCCGTTATTACCACATTTTCCATTGTTTCTGTGCTCTAATTGGTGATGTTATATAGCCTAAAGCCTTCCTTGATACATGGTATATCTAACACTAAATATTTTTCTAACTCGAATCAGTAGTTCCTGAGATAAGCGCGTTTCAAACAAGCGAACTAACTCTTTAGCTTTATAATACATATTATTATAAATAACGAACCAAACAAATCAAAAGTACCCGTAATCGACGAGCATGCAAGAAGAGGTTGATGAATGTGGAATTGTGGATGAAGTGAAAGTGGTGTGCCAGGACCGTAGCACATGGCAGGAAGTGATCTCTGCCTATCCCTCTGGGAAAAGGGCGTGATGTTATGTATGTATGTATAACGAACCAGTTTCTTCAGCATTCTTTACGGATAAACGCTTAGCTGCATTCTTTGAAAAGAAAAACTAAGAATCCGTTTCCATTTCTTAATAAATAACAAGACGAAGTGAAGCTGCAACGGTTATCAATTTTCCAGACTTTTCTTCCTCCACAGATACACAAAGTTTGTTCAACTAAGAAAGGGGTACCGAGAAATACTCCAAATGAACTGGAAACACAAGACGGTCTCAAAGTCTTCAGGGTCAAACAATAGACTTAAACGACTGCCCATTTGAGGCCTTTGACTCAACTTTAATACTTTCGGGTTGTTACAATATTCAAAACAATGTCTAAATAAAGGTCAATTTGAATAATGATGTACCAGATTATGTTTGTTTGTGTGCTAAATGACTGTAGAATATTAAAGACCGTTGTTATGAAAGTCTGTCTGAAATCTTGAAGTATTCTTATATTGTCTATTATTCGCGCAAACACTCAAGTTCTTTTTAAATAAAATTTATTTTAAAAGACAAAATTCATCCAATGTCTCGTGACTACAAGTCATGTAAAGAGGTAGAAACGTCAGGTCTATTAAATATTATATAAATCTTTATATTTAGTTATATTATATTTGTAAAATTATTTTCTATAAATGTGTGTACCCAAAGAAAAAGATGAAAATTCCTGTATATTATCTAGTATCCATGCTAGTCACTTCATAGTATAAAGCAAAGTTGCTTCCTGCGTCTGTATGTATGCTTAAATATTTAAAACTACGCATTTCTATCTAACATTTTTGATGTTTTTTTTTAGATAGAGTGATTCAAGAGTAAGGTTTTTACGTAAAATATACCCGAATCGAAGCAAGGGCGGGTCAATAGTTAACTAACTAAAAAAATACAGCGCTGTTAAGGCCGCTAGGTCGCTGAGGCAACTGTATGTGTTCCGTCAATGACTGGCTCGGTGGAACAGTGGTTAGTGACCCTGGCTGGCGGTTCCAAGAGTCGTGGGTTCGATTCCCACCCGGGACAAATATTTGTGTGATGAACATCGGTGTTTGTTCCGTGTCTGGACCACTAATTATGTATTTAAGTATGTATTTAAAAATATATATATATGTATGTATATCAGTCTCTGACGCCCATAGTACAAGCTCTGCTTAGTTTGGGGTCAGATGACCGTGTGTGGAAAAGTCCCAGATATTTATTTATTATTTATTTATAATGTAAGTAGTGTGTGATCAAAAAATGTTTTCTTTCTTTTTTATATTTACAACTTATTATGCCACAAGTACTCCAAAGTCCAGGATGCTTTAAACATTCAGTACCCCGTCTTACGTCATCTCTGAGCCTGTCCTCACCCTTCCAATTACATTAGGACACAGCATAAACCAAGTAAACGAAGCAATTCGGTGCCCAAATTGAATCAGTGAGGTGAGCCAGATGAATTATGCAAAAGCAACTCTAACTGGAGGTGATAAATTTTAAATTTCAGTGGACGCTGGACAAATAAACGGTGTTGTTTCAAGACAGGCTTCAACGCTGAGGCCCGCAGATTGCTTTGTTGGCGATTTTAATAAATGTAAAGTGCTAGCAGTTTTTGTGTTACCTCCCCGCTAGTGACAACATAGCTGAATCCGAACTTGAAATTGTGCGAATAAAAGCTGTGGTCTGCTTTATAAGTACTAAACTATACTAATAATATAAAGCTGAAGAGTTAGTTTCTTCGTTTGTTTATTTGAATCTCAGGAACTAATGGTTCGAGTTGAAAAAATATTTGATATATAGACCATTTATGGAGGAAAGCTTAAGGCTATATACCGTCAGGCTGCGACCAATAGGAGCAAAGATACAATGGAAAATGTGTAAAAAACGGGGGAAACGCGAACGCAGTCGCTGGCACAGCTAATATTTTAAAAAGATGTACATCAATCTTTGCAGTGATATAATGAGTCATTATTAAAGACGGTGTATTGAAGTGTCATGAAGCAATTTGAAGTGTGCTCAACGTTTTCAATGAAATAATTCTTAGAAATAAAATGTTGTAGGAAAAGCCCGTTTCTTACAATATATTTTCTTACTTTTATATATAGTTGAATCTTATCTCCTCTCCGAACTCACTCACAAGCCCATAAAGCCATGATTATAAAGAAAAAGAAAGAAAGATAATTTTGATTACTATGAATATTCCACTGTATACAACGAAATAAAATTGAAGTGTTTGTTTGTATATTAAAATAACGCCTTTTACTAAATGGGTATGAATCTGTATCGAGTAACAGTAACAAAAACACAATAAGGATACATTTTTTGTCTGTCCGTCTGTCTATCTGTTTATTCCCGCTAATCTCCGGAACCGCTGGACCAATTTGACGGGACTTTCGCTAGTAAATAGCTAATTTTACAAGGTATGTTATGAGTTATTTTAATACATCATTGCTGCCAAAAACATTACCACGCGGCCGAAGACGTGGGCGTCCGCTAGTCTACTATAAAGTATCCATGAGCAAATTTGCATAATAATGTAAAGTGTACGTCATACCAGTGTTAAAAACAAAATAAATCGATTAAACTCCAAACAAACGCAAAAAGTTTGAAGTTTGAAATAAATATTTCTACCACAAGTGCAAATATTTAGAGTATGTTTTTTCATAAAAACGTGCCGGGGTAAACAATACATTTTTTTATTCACCCTCGTGTGTTTTGTTTCATACTCTTGTAAACAGTAAAAGTAATTTGTTCTGGTTACCTTTGTTTGATTTTAGGTAAAATGTTACCAAATAACTTCAAATTCAACGTTGCAAAAGCTACTTACTGCCCGACGTTTCGGCTGGGTTGCACCATCCAAACCAATCAAAATGATGATTGGTGCAACCCAGTCGAAACTTCGGGCAGTAACTAGCTATGTAATTTGCTACTCCTAATAACGCGTGTAGACCCATACATACATACATACATACATACACACATACATACATAAAATCACAAAACACTTCCAGCGATCCACTTTTCACCTCTGTGGGAAACGTGACGTGACGGGTTGTGGACCACGTCGCCGCCATTCTGCCTTGCGCATTGTTTTAACAAGGTTTGGGTGTAGACCCATAAGGACTAATATTTAGTGCAATAGAACGCGAAAGTCTATAATCTTACGATATACACCGTGAAATTTTAGTGGTTGTTTTCCCGTGGCAGAACGACTTGCCTTTAGTAATACTATCGAATCATGCTAATTATTCCTCGAAAAAAAAAATTTTTTTTTTCGATTTTTTCAGAATATTAATTTTCCAACTCGAAAACGAGAGAAGCTATCGTTGTTTTTGAAGATGTGACGTATTCAGATACTGCTTGCCGCATGAAATCGATGCTTAAAGCTAAAGAAGCTCTACACCCTAAGTCATAAAGCGGTTCGAACGTGCTTTCGAGTTACGGTTAAACCTTTCGTAAAACCGGCATTTATTGATTTTACAAAAAAGAACTGCACACATCTTTTGTACTACTAAGATAGAATCATTTTACTGCGGGAAAACAACCACTAAAATTTCACGGTGTATAAAGGAGTAATGTTTTATCTAGAAACGAAATCTCGGGAAAAAGGGCTAGTAGAAAAAACACAGCCTCCCAAAGCCCTATGTTGCAACCTAGGATGACCTATAGGAATAAATGGGTTTCTTCGAGCGTACAAGAAAGTGTGGATGTAAAAAAGCTTAATACATATTGGCAATCCGAGACACAGCTGAGCCGGGCGGAGTAATGGAAGAGCTGGTTATCAGGGTTCCGTAGGACTGTGGGTGGAAACCTTTGAAAATGAATAAACAAAAACTAAAGTAGAATAGGTAAAATGTTAGTTAGTTATTTTAAATGATCATTAAATCGTATTTTTCGGGTGTTTTTTTGTTTTTAAGAGAATATTTTTTCCATAAATTTGTTTTATTTTAATACCAAGTGATCTTAAAGATTTATAATTTAATATTTAGGAAATGAGAAAAAGTTATCTCGCAGCCGCACTAGAGCAGTTGATTGAATTTATATTAAAACAAATACTTAATTTTAACTAAACAATCCTTTAACTATAATGAACTACCTGACCCGACAGACTTCATCCTGTGTTTTTAGGGATTTCCCGGCAATTATTCGATTTTTTTCTCGCCGTAAAAGAATTTGGCTAAATTGGTTCTGGCGTTGTTGAGTTATGCGCTGACCAACACATTTTGCGATTCATTTTTATATTATAGATAGATGACGAAAATGTGTGACCGTTACATAAGTAAACACAAGGGTTTCAAAAAGACCGGTATCAAAAAAAGCATATTGGTATTAAAAATATAATGCAAACGTGCTGAACCAAAAGTATAAAAGTGACAAACTTTCACAAAATCCACAAAAAAAAGTTGATTTCATATTTGTTGTTAAATATTTTATTACATACAGAACCCATGTTTAGTATGACCCTTTCGTGCTCATACATTTTTTGTACACTTTTATGTAACAATCGCGGAACACCGTTATCAAAATCACAATGCATTCTCACGGTTGTAATTATAGCAACAAGTCGGGTTGTTGTCTGACAGCTAATAGCATACGAATGTTAATATTTTGGGAAACAGTTTTAAATCACTTTGCGAGGCGTAAATGTTAATATAAATTGATTGTGTTGGAAAGAACTTTTGAGTGTTGAAGTAAAAAGTTCGTCTCCAAAATTGACTGGAAATGGAAACCGGAAATATAGCGTTCTTTAATGTCACATGACCACATGGTCATTGACCTGTGTCAGTAAACAAAGATATTTTTCTGCAGATTTTGAAGCTACATTTCGTACTTGAAGATAACATTTTATGTTGAGATACATTGATGTACCCAGTCCATTTTTATTTGATTGCTGCAAATTTATTACGTTTTGCCTAAATATCTTTTCATGGTTTTATAGTTCCATGGACTTAGATTCCGTTATAAGACAACAATCCTGACACTGAAGCTTGATTAATTTGCTTCCAGCATTCGTACAAACCAAACATAAAAACATTCTTAACCCCAGCCAACCAAACTGGCAAGTAGAAAAACTTCCCGAATAATTTCACAATCAATCAGAAAACTATTACTGGCGAAATTCACACCTTTCTCGTTGGGAGCTGTAAATCAAATTCCCAAAATAATGGGCGTCCCGTTTGGTTCCGCATATAAATCACGTTATTTACACCGCGGCTGAGATGATGAGCGTGGCTTAGGGTTGTGGATCCTAATAAGTGATGCTGGGCGGAGGCGGATTTATTTCTTCATGGATCATCTGTTTGCTGGTTACGAAGTCGGTAATCTCATTTGCTGAGGCCGAAGATAAACTTCGATATTAACGCGTCGCAATAAGTGTCTACACTGTAAGAACACGACCTATTTTATGCTCTTGAATTAACCTTAAACGACAATGATTGTAGTTGCCAAAGTATCGCGCTAAGGCCTATCAATGAACCTTGTTGAGTAGTTAATAAATCTTATTAATTATTGATTGGCAGAATATGTACATAAATAATGATTTATGAAAATATGGCGAATTTAAAGTTTGACACATAAAATTTGAACATTATGTAGGGCCAAATCGTTTTTTGAGAAAAAAAAGACGTGTGGCACTCGGTGACTGCCGCGGTATAGCTATTGCATAGCATCGTCCCATTTCGGAGCAGCTCGTCTCGATTCGTGCGAGTTTCGTAGAGTCGTACAATACGTCTAACCGCACGCACACAAACACCGTGCCGAAGTCTACCGAACTGAAACGACGTTAGACGATTGTGAGGTTTTTTTCGTTACGGAATTTCTTGGTTCGGTCGCCGCGCTCAAAGCCCGCGATAAAAGCTATGCAAAAGCTTAAAAATGCGGAGGAGGAACTCTACAAACTAAGGCTTTATCGCCCTAGATTGGGGTAGGCTCAAGCCCCCTAGTGGAAACGTATATGAGCTAATTATGTTGATTAATGTAGAAAGTACTCGTCTTCACTTAACACTATCAAGCGTCGATTGCACCTGAGAAACTATATCTCTACCTGATTAAAATTTCACCAGTCATACCTTTAACCAGTCAACCCTATACGGTGGGTGTTTTTGGCGTATTTACCGTGTAAACATGTAGTTTGCGGTTACATAGGGGCGGCTCGATGGAAAACAAATAGGCCGTTAGCAGTCGGCTGCGTAACGATTACTTGTGTAGGCATATCCGATGCTATGGCTTTGATTGCTATCGTCTTCGGCTTGTTTGACGTCAATAAACACACGATATGTGTATTATTAGAGTTACTTGCAAGTATATGATTTGAGATATGGAGTTTAATTAGATTTTATTTGATCAATCTGTATCTGGTTAACCTAACGCTGAGCTATTGCCATTTTGTATCACAGCGACACACATGAATGTGGGCATTTGTGGTAGACTAAGTTTTAATTTCCTTTGTAGATTTTTTTTTTTTTAATTTGGTTTAGTATTAATTTTTGTTTGTAGTTTCTGGTTTTTTATTTGGTTTAGTTTTAATTTTGTTTGTAGTTTCTGTTTTTTAATTTAATATTTGTTTTTTTTTAATTTCCGAGTTGTATGTATGTGTGTCTCTTGATACAAATAAACGTTTATTCTTTTCTATTCTATTCTATCTGCTTCTAATTTCATCGTGTTAAGATCCGTTTATAATAATGATACTTGTCATCATCACCGGACTTGAGGGGGATCGGATGACTCTCAACTCTGAAAATAGATATTCAACTACGAGTGATTGTTTTCGCTTTCTTTAAAAGAAATGTAAATTTTCGATAAAAAAGTGATGTAATATGCGAAGAAGCTTAATTAGTTATAAGATAGGATTTATTATTATTGCCTAAAAAGGGATTTTATGGACTGTACAAATAAAAGTGCTTTTGGTATAGAACTAAAACTAAAATAATAGGTACTAAAGATATGACAACTTCAATTTTTCTTATTAGATATTTAAAAATAGAACAATCATAAATCTAATACAAAATAGGTATATAAAAAGAGGTGTGTTCTGCACAGTCATATTTACATTATATTGCATCCGGAATATACATCAAAAGCTTCCTTAATTAGCCTCTCAGTATACGTTTCATTAGGATTATCTTCGCCTAAGTCGGCACAATATAACCCTAGTTGCTAAGTCGTTCGAGGTGTTTCCTATCACATAAGCCAATCTAACTTGATCCGTGGAGGCTTTGTATGTAACCATTCGGATGGATCTTCTAAGTGTAATACATTAGTAGATATTACACGCTGCCGTAAACTTGAGTGCTGTAGCTATTTCGGTGAAACTTTGGTCCCTCATTTGCGAACTGGCATTGAAATCATAGCTCATACATTTTGTGTGAGGACGAATACGAATTAAGTAACAAACTATACAGTAGTATGAACTGTATTGATATCATTATTAAG